>CM059452.1:18377167-18743890 GCA_030390025.1 Squalus acanthias | reverse complement strand
GTTGGTGACACAAACATGGCCGTCTGTAGTTGACACAAACATGGCCGTCTGTAGGTGACACAAACATGGCCGTCTGTAGGTGACACAACATGGCCGTCTGTAGGTGACACAAACATGGCCGTCTGTAGGTGACACAAACATGGCCGTCTGTAGGTGACACAAACATGGCCGTCTGTAGGTGACACAAACATGGCCGTCTGTAGGTGACACAAACATGGCCGTCTGTAGGTGACACAACATGGCCGTCTGTAGGTGACACAAACATGGCCGTCTGTAGGTGACACAAACATGGCCGTCTGTAGGTGACACAAACATGGCCGTCTGTAGGTGACTCAAACATGGCCGTCTGTAGGTGACACAAACATGGCCGTCTGTAGGTGACACAAACATGCCGTCTGTAGGTGACACAAACATGGCCGTCTGTAGGTGACACAAACATGGCCGTCTGTAGGTGACACAAACATGGCCGTCTGTAGGTGACACAAACATGGCCGTCTGTAGGTGACACAAACATGGCCGTCTGTAGGTGACACAAACATGGCCGTCTGTAGGTGACACAAACATGGCCGTCTGTAGGTGACACAAACATGGCCGTCTGTAGGTGACACAAACATGGCCGTCTGTAGGTGACACAAACATGGCCGTCTGTAGGTGACACAACATGGCCGTCTGTAGGTGACACAAACATGGCCGTCTGTAGGTGACACAAACATGGCCGTCTGTAGGTGACACAAACATGGCCGTCTGTAGGTGACACAAACATGGCCGTCTGTAGGTGACACAAACATGGCCGTCTGTAGGTGACACAAACATGGCCGTCTGTAGGTGACACAAACATGGCCGTCTGTAGGTGACACAAACATGGCCGTCTGTAGGTGACACAAACATGGCCGTCTGTAGGTGACACAAACATGGCCGTCTGTAGGTGACACAAACATGGCCGTCTGTAGCTGACACAAACATGGCCGTCTGTAGGTGACACAAACATGGCCGTCTGTAGGTGACACAAACATGGCCGTCTGTAGGTGACACAAACATGGCCGTCTGTAGGTGACACAAACATGGCCGTCTGTAGGTGACACAAACATGGCCGTCTGTAGGTGACACAAACATGGCCGTCTGTAGGTGACACAAACATGGCCGTCTGTAGGTGACACAAACATGGCCGTCTGTAGGTGACACAAACATGGCCGTCTGTAGGTGACACAAACATGGCCGTCTGTAGGTGACACAAACATGGCCGTCTGTAGGTGACACAAACATGGCCGTCTGTAGGTGACACAAACATGGCCGTCTGTAGGTGACACAAACATGGCCGTCTGTAGGTGACACAAACATGGCCGTCTGTAGGTGACACAAACATGGCCGTCTGTAGGTGACACAAACATGGCCGTCTGTAGGTGACACAAACATGGCCGTCTGTAGGTGACACAAACATGGCCGTCTGTAGGTGACACAAACATGGCCGTCTGTAGGTGACACAAACATGGCCGTCTGTAGGTGACACAAACATGGCCGTCTGTAGGTGACACAAACATGGCCGTCTGTAGGTGACACAAACATGGCCGTCTGTAGCTTGACACAAACATGGTCGTCTGTAGGTGACACAAACATGGCCGTCTGTTTTTGACGCAAACATGGCCGTCTGTAAGTGACACAAACATGGCCGTCTGTAGATGACACAAACATGCCGTCTGTAGGTGACACAAACATGGCAGTCTGTAGGTGACACAAACATGGCCGTCTGTAGGTGACACAAACATGGCCGTCTGTAGGTGACACAAACATGGCCGTCTGTAGGTGACACAACATGGCCGTCTGTAGGTGACGCAAACATGGCGGTCTGTAGGTGACACAAACATGGCCGTCTGTAGTTGACACAAACATGCCGTCTGTAGCTGACGACAAACATGGCCGTCTGTAGGTGACGCAAACATGGCCGTCTGTAGGTGACACAAACATGGCCGTCTGTAGTGACACAAACATGGCCGTCTGTAGGTGACACAAACATGGCCGTCTGTAGAGACACAAACATGGCCGTCTGTAGGTGACACAAACATGGCCGTCTGTAGTGACACAAACATGGCCTTCTGTAGGTGACACAAACATGGTCGTCTGTAGGTGACACAAACATGGCCGTCTGTAGTGACACAAACATGGCCGTCTGTAGGTGACACAAACATGGCGTCTGTAGGTGACACAAACATGGCCGTCTGTAGGTGACACAAACATGGCCGTCTGTAGGTGACGCAAACATGGCCGTCTGTAGGCTGACACAAACATGGCCGTCTGTAGGTGACACAACATGGCCGTCTGTAGGTGACACTAACATGGCCGTCTGTAGGATGCAAACAAGCCGTCTGTAGGGTGACAAAACATGGCGTCTGTAGCTGACGCACACATGGCCGTCTGTAGGTGACAGCAACATGCCGTCTGTAGGTGACACAAACATGGCCGTCTGTAGTTGACGCAAACATGCCTGTGTCGCATGGCCGTCTGAGGTGACGCAAACATGGCCGTCTGTAGGTGACACAAACATGGCCGTCTGTAGGTGACGCAAACATGGCCGTCTGTTGGTGACGCAAACATGGCCGTCTGTAGGTGACACAAACATGGCCGTCTGTAGGTGACACAAACATGGCCGTCTGTAGGTGACACAAACATGGCCGTCTGTAGGTGACACAAACATGGCCGTCTGTAGTGACACAAACATGGCCGTCTGTAGGTGACACAAACATGGCCGTCTGTAGGTGACACAAACATGGCCGTCTGTAGGTGACACAAACATGGCCGTCTGTAGGTGACGCAAACATGGCCGTCTGTAGTTGACGCAAACATGGCCGTCTGTAGGTGACGCAAACATGGCCGTCTGTAGGTGACGCAAACATGGCCGTCTGTAGGTGACACAAACATGGCCGTCTGTAGTTGACGCAAAACATGCCGTCTGTAGGTGACACAAACATGGCCGTCTGTAGTTGACGCAAACATGGCCGTCTGTAGGTGACACAAACATGGCCGTCTGTAGTTGACACAAACATGGCCTTCTGTTGTGACAACAAACATGGCCGTCTTGTTGGTGGACACAAACATGGCCCGTCCTGTTTTGGTTACACAAGAGGGCATGGCCGTCTTTAGGTTACACAAAGCATGGCCTTCTTTAGGTGACTACGAAACATGGACCGTCTGTAGGTGACACAAACATGGCGTTGTAGGTGACACAACATGGCCGTCCTGTAGGCTGACGCAAACATGGCCGTCTGTAGGTGACTACATATCAGGCCCGTCTGTAGGTGACACAAACATGGCCTTCTTTAGGTGACACTAAACATGGGGCGTCAGTAGCGGACTGCAAACATAGGCCGTTGTAGTGACAGCAAACAGTGGCCGTCTGTAGGTGACACAAAAATGGCCGTCTGTAGATGACACAAACATGCCGTCTGTAGGTGACACAATCATGGCCGTCTATAGTTGACACAAACATGCCGTCTGTAGGTGACACAAACATGGCCGTCTGTAGGTGACACAAACATGGCCGTCTGTAGGTGACACAAACATGGCCGTCTGTAGGTGACACAAACATGGCCGTCTGTAGGTGACACAAACATGGCCGTCTGTAGGTGACACAAACATGGCCGTCTGTAGGTGACACAAACATGGCCGTCTGTAGGTGACACAAACATGGCCGTCTGTAGGTGACACAAACATGGCCGTCTGTAGGTGACACAAACATGGCCGTCTGTAGGTGACACAAACATGGCCGTCTGTAGGTGACACAAACATGGCCGTCTGTAGGTGACACAAACATGGCCGTCTGTAGGTGACACAAACATGGCCGTCTGTAGGTGACACAAACATGGCCGTCTGTAGGTGAAGCAAACATGGCCGTCTGTAGGTGACACAAACATGGCCGTCTGTAGGTGACACAAACATGGCCGTCTGTAGGTGACACAAACATGGCCGTCTGTAGGTGACACAAACATGGCCGTCTGTAGGTGACACAAACATGGCCGTCTGTAGGTGACACAAACATGGCCGTCTGTAGGTGACACAAACATGGCCGTCTGTAGGTGACACAAACATGGCCGTCTGTAGGTGACACAAACATGGCCGTCTGTTGCTGACGCAAACATGGCCGTCTGTAGGTGACACAAACATGGCCGTCTGTAGATGACACAAACATGCCGTCTGTAGGTGACACAAACATGGCCGTCTGTAGGTGACGCAAACATGGCCGTCTGTAGGTGACACAACATGGCCGTCTGTAGGTGACACAAACATGGCCGTCTGTAGATGACACAAACATGGCCGTCTGTAGGTGACACAAACATGGCCGTCTGTAGGTGACACAAACATGGCCGTCTGTAGGTGACGAAACATGGCCGTCTGTAGATGACACAAACATGGCCGTCTGTAGGTGACACAAACATGGCCGTCTGTAGGTGACACAAACATGGCCGTCTGTAGGTGACACAAACATGGCCGTCTCTGGTGACACAAACATGCCGTCTGTAGGTGACACAAACATGGCCGTCTGTAGATGACACAAACATGCCGTCTGTAGGTGACACAAACATGGCCGTCTGTAGGTGACACAAACATGGCCGTCTGTAGATGACACAAACATGCCGTCTGTAGGTGACACAAACATGGCCGTCTGTAGGTGACACAACTGGCCGTCTGTAGGTGACACAAACATGGCCGTCTGTAGGTGACACAAACATGGCCTTCCTGTAGGTGACACAAACATGGCAGTCTGTAGGTGACAGCAAACATGGCCGTCTGTAGATGACACAAACATGCCGTCTGTAGGTGACACAAACATGGCCGTCTGTAGGTGACACAAACATGGCCGTCTGTAGGTGACGCAAACATGGCCGTCTGTAGGTGACACAAACATGGCCGTCTGTAGGTGACACAAACATGGCCTTCTGTAGGTGACACAAACATGGCCGTCTGTAGGTGACACAAACATGGCCGTCTGTAGGTGACACAAACATGGCCGTGTTAAGTGACACAAACATGGCCGTCTGTAGGTGACACAAACATGCCGTCTGTAGGTACGCAAACATGGCCGTCTGTAGCTACACAAACATGGCCGTCTGTAGGTGACACAAACATGGCCGTCTGTAGTGACACAAACATGGCCGTCCTGTAGGTGACACAAACATGGCCGTCTGTAGGTGACACAAACATGGCCGTCTGTAGGTGACACAAACATGGCGTCTGTAGTGACACAAACATGGCCGTCTGTAGGTGACACAAACATGGCCGTCTGTAGGTGACACAAACATGGCCGTCTGTAGGTGACACAACCATGGCCGTCTGTAGCTGACGCAACATGGCCGTCTGTAGGTGACACAAACATGGCCGTCTGTAGGTGACACAAACATGGCCGTCTGTAGGTGACACAAACATGGCCGTCTGTAGTTGACACAAACATGGCCGTCTGTAGGTGACACAAACATGGCCGTCTTTGGTGACGCAAACATGGCCGTCTGTAGGTGACACAAACATGGCCGTCTGTAGTGACACAAACATGGCCGTCTGTAGTTGACACAACATGGCCGTCTGTAGGTGACACAAACATGGCCGTCTGTAGGTGACACAAACATGGCCGTCTGTAGGTGACACAAACATGGCCGTCTGTAGGTGACACAAACATGGCCGTCTGTAGGTGAACAAACATGGCCTTCTGTAGGTGACACAAACATGGCCGTCTGTAGTGACACAAACATGGCCGTCTGTAGGTGACACAAACATGGCCGTCTGTAGGTGACACAGAACATGGCCGTCTGTAGGTGACACAAACATGGCCGTCTGTATGTGACACAGACATGGCCGTCTGTAGGTGACACAGACATGGCCGTCTGTAGGTGACACAAACATGGCCGTCTGTACGTGACACAAACATGGGCGTCTGTAGGTGTCATAAACATGGCCGTCTGTAGGTGACACAAACATGGCCGTCTGTAGGTGACACAGTCATGGCCGTCTGTAGGTGACACAGACATGGCCGTCTGTAGGTGACACAAACATGGCCGTCTGTAGGTGACACAAACATGGCCGTCTGTAGGTGACACAAACATGGCCGTCTGTAGGTGACACAAACATGGCCGTCTGTAGGTGACACAAACATGGCCGTCTGTAGGTGACACAAACATGGACGTCTGTAGGTGACTGCAAACATGGCCGTCTGTAGGTGACACTAAACATGGCCGTCTGTAGGTGACACAAACATGGCCGTCTGTAGGTGACACAAACATGGCCGTCTGTAGATGACACAAACATGGCCGTCCTGTAGGTGACACAAACATGGCCGTCTGTAGGTGACACAAACATGGCCGTCTGTAGGTTGACACAACATGGCCGTCTGTAGGTGACCAAACATGGCCGTCTGTATGATGACACAACATGGCCGTCTGTAGTGACACAAACATGGCCGTCTGTAGGTGACACAAACATGGCCGTCTGTAGGTGACACAAACATGCCGTCTGTAGGTGACACAAACATGCCGTCTGTAGGTGACACAAACATCGCCGTCTGTAGGTGACACAACATGGCCGTCTGTTCGGTGACGCAAACATGGCCGTCTGTAGGTGACACAAACATGGCCCGTCTGTATGTGACACAAACATGCCGTCTGTAGGTGACACAAACATGAGCCGTCTGTAGGTGACACAAACATGGCCGTCTGTAGGTGACACAAAAATGGCCGTCTGTAGGTGACACAAACATGGCCGTCTGTTGGTGACACAAACATGGCCGTCTGTAGGTGACACAAACATGGCCGTCTGTTGGTGACACAAACATGGCCGTCTGTAGGTGACACAAACATGGCCGTCTGTAGGTGACACAAACATGGCCGTCTGTTGCTGACACAAACATGGCCGTCTGTAGGTGACACAAACATGGCCGTCTGTAGGTGACGCAAACATGGCCGTCTGTAGGTGACACAAACATGGCCGTCTGTAGATGACACAAACATGCCGTCTGTAGGTGACACAAACATGGCCGTCTGTAAGGTGACGCAAACATGGCCGTTGTAGGTGACACAAACATGGCCGTCTGTAGGTGACACAAACATGGCCGTCTGTAGGTGACACAAACATGGCCGTCTGTAGGTGACACAAACATGGCCGTCTGTAGGTGACACAAACATGGCCGTCTGTAGGTGACGCAAACATGGCCGTCTGTAGGTGACACAAACATGCCGTCTGTAGGTGACACAAACATGGCCGTCTGTTGCTGACGCAAACATGGCCGTCTGTAGGTGACACAAACATGGCCGTCTGTAGATGACACAAACATGCCGTCTGTAGGTGACACAAACATGGCCGTCTGTAGGTGACACAAACATGGCCGTCTGTAGGTGACACAAACATGGCCGTCTGTAGGTGACACAAACATGGCCGTCTGTAGGTGACGCAAACATGGCCGTCTGTAGTGACACAAACATGGCCGTCTGTAGGTGACACAAACATGGCCGTCTGTAGGTGACACAAACATGGCCGTCTGTAGGTGACGCAAACATGGCCGTCTGTAGGTGACACAAACATGGCCGTCTGTAGGTGACACAAACATGCCGTCTGTAGTTGACGCAAACATGGCCGTCTGTAGGTGACACAAACATGGCCGTCTGTAGGTGACACAAACATGGCCGTCTGTAGGTGACACAAACATGGCCGTCTGTAGGTGACACAAACATGGCCGTCTGTAGGTGACACAAACATGGCCGTCTGTAGGTGACACAAACATGGCCGTCTGTAGGTGACACAAACATGGCCGTCTGTAGGTGACACAAACATGGCCGTCTGTAGGTGACACAAACATGGCCGTCTGTAGGTGACACAAACATGGCCGTCTGTAGGTGACGCAAACATGGCCGTCTGTAGGTGACACAAACATGGCCGTCTGTAGGTGACACAAACATGGTCGTCTGTAGGTGACACAAACATGGCCGTCTGTAGGTGACACAAACATGGCCGTCTGTAGGTGACACAAACATGGCCGTCTGTAGGTGACACAAACATGGCCGTCTGTAGGCTGACGCAAACATGGCCGTCTGTAGGTGACACAAACTGGCCGTCTGTAGAGTGACACAAACATGGCCGTCTGTAGTTGACACAAACATGGCCGTCTGTAGGTGACACAAACATGGCCGTCTGTAGGTGACAAAACAAGGCCGTCTGTAGTTGACCAAACATGGCCGTCTGTAGGTGACACAAACATGGCCGTCTGTAGGTGAACACAAACATGGCCGTCTGTAGTTGACACAAGACATGCCGTCTGTAGGTGACACAAACATGGCCGTCTGTAGGTGACACAAACATGGCCGTCTGTAGGTGACACAGACATGGCCGTCTGTAGGTGACACAAACATGGCCGTCTGTATTGACACAAACATGGCCGTCTGTAGTTGACACAAACATGGCCGTCTGTAGGTGACACAAACATGGCCGTCTGTAGGTGACGCAAACATGGCCGTCTGTAGGTGACGCAAACATGGCCGTCTGTAGGTGACACAAACATGGCCGTCTGTAGGTGACACAAACATGCCGTCTGTAGGTGACACAAACATGCCGTCTGTAGGTGACACAAACATGGCCGTCTGTAGTTGACACAAACATGGCCGTCTGTAGGTGACACAAACATGGCCGTCTGTAGGTGACACAAACATGGCCGTCTGTAGGTGACACAAACATGGCGTCTGTAGGTGACAAAACATGGCCGTCTGTAGGTGACATAAACATGGCCGTCTGTAGGTGACACAACATGGCCGTCTGTAGGTGACACAAACATGGCCGTCTGTAGATGACACAAACATGGCCGTCTGTAGGTGACACAAACATGGCCGTCTGTAGGTGACACAAACATGGCCGTCTGTAGGTGACACAAACATGGCCGTCTGTAGGTGACACAAACATGGCCGTCTGTAGGTGACACAAACATGGCCGTCTGTAGGTGACACAAACATGGCCGTCTGTAGGTGACACAAACATGGCCGTCTGTAGGTGACGCAAACATGGCCGTCTGTAGTTGACACAAACATGGCCGTCTGTAGATGACACAAACATGCCGTCTGTAGGTGACACAAACATGGCCGTCTGTAGGTGACACAAACATGGCCGTCTGTAGGTGACACAAACATGGCCGTCTGTAGATGACACAAACATGCCGTCTGTAGGTGACACAAACATGGCCGTCTGTAGGTGACACAAACATGGCCGTCTGTAGGTGACACAAACATGGCCGTCTGTAGTGACACAAACATGGCCGTCTGTAGGTGACACAAACATGGCCGTCTGTAGGTGA
Source organism: Squalus acanthias (assembly GCA_030390025.1). Taxonomy (NCBI): domain Eukaryota; kingdom Metazoa; phylum Chordata; class Chondrichthyes; order Squaliformes; family Squalidae; genus Squalus; species Squalus acanthias. Next base: position 18,734,577 of record CM059452.1, on the reverse strand, counting down.
CACAAACATGGCCGTCTGTAGTGACACAAACATGGCCGTCTGTAGGTGACACAAACATGGCCGTCTGTAGGTGACACAAACATGGCCGTCTGTAGGTGACACAAACATGGCCGTCTGTAGGTGACACAAACATGGCCGTCTGTAGTGACACAAACATGGCCGTCTGTAGGTGACACAAACATGGCCGTCTGTAGGTGACACAAACATGGCCGTCTGTAGGTGACACAAACATGGGCGTCTGTAGGTGACACAAACATGGCCGTCTGTAGGTGACACAAACATGGCCGTCTGTAGGTGACACAAACATGGCCGTCTGTAGGTGACACAAACATGGCCGTCTGTAGGTGACAAAACATGGCCGTCTGTAGGTGACACAAACATGGCCGTCTGTAGGTGACACAAACATGGCCGTCTGTAGGTGACACAAACATGGCCGTCTGTAGGTGACACAAACATGGCCGTCTGTAGGTGACACAAACATGGCCGTCTGTAGGTGACACAAACATGGCCGTCTGTAGGTGACACAAACATGGCCGTCTGTAGGTGACACAAACATGGACGTCTGTAGGTGACTGAAACATGGCCGTCTGTAGGTGACATAAACATGGCCGTCTGTAGGTGACACAACATGGCCGTCTGTAGGTGACACAAACATGGCCGTCTGTAGATGACACAAATCATGGCCGTCTGTAGGTGACATAAACATGGCCGTCTGTAGGTGACACAAACATGGCCGTCTGTAGGTGACACAAACATGGCCGTCTGTAGGTGACATAAACATGGCCTCTGTAGGTGACTAAACATGGCCGTCTGTAGGTGACACAAACATGGCCGTCTGTAGGTGACACAAACATGGCCGTCTGTAGGTGACTGCAAACATGGCCGTCTGTAGTTGACAGAAAGATGGCCGTCTGTAGATGACATAAACATGCCGTCTGTAGGTGACACAAACATGGCCGTCTGTAGCTGACGCAAACATTGCCGTCTGTAGGTGACACAAACATGGCCGTCTGTAGGTGACATCAAACATGCCGTCTGTAGGTGACACAAACATGGCCGTCTGTAGGTGACACAAACATGGCCGTCTGTAGGTGACACAAACATGGCCGTCAGTAGTTGACACAAACATGGCCGTCTGTAGGTGACACAAACATGGCCGTCTGTAGGTGACACAAACATGGCCGTCTGTATGTGACACAAACATGGCCGTCTGTTGGTGACCAAACATGGCCGTCTGTAGGTGACTCAAACATGGCCTCTGTAGTGACACAAACATGGCCGTCTGTAGGTGACACAAACATGGCCGTCTGTTGCTGACGCAAACATGGCCGTCTGTAGGTGACTCAAACATGGCCGTCTGCAGATGACACAAACATGCCGTCTGTAGGTGACACAAACATGGCCGTCTGTAGCTGACGCAAACATGGCCGTCTGTAGTGACACAAACATGGCCGTCTGTAGTGACACAAACATGGCCGTCTGTAGGTGACAGCAAACATGGCCGTCTGTAGGTGACACAAACATGGCCGTCTGTAGGTGACACAAACATGGCCGTCTGTAGGTGACACAAACATGGCCGTCTGTAGGTCGACACAACATGCCGTCTGTAGGTGACACAATCATGGCCGTCTGTACGTGACGACAAACATGGCCGTCTGTTGGTGACACAAACATGGCCGTCTGCAGATGACACAAGCATGCCGTCTGTAGGTGACACAAACATGGCCGTCTGTAGGTGACACAAACATGCCGTCTGTAGGTGACACAAACATGGCCGTCTGTAGTGACACAAAACATGGCCGTCTGTAGTGACGCAAACATGGCCGTCTGTAGTTGACGCAAACATGGCCGTCTGTAGGTGACACAAACATGGCCGTCTGTAGGTGACGCAAACATGGCCGTCTGTTGCTTACGCAAACATGGCGTCTGTAGGTGACACAACATGGCCGTCTGCAGATGACACAAACATACCGTCTGTAGGTGACACAAACATGCCGTCTGTAGGTGACACAAACATGGCCGTCTGTAGTTGACGCAAACATGGCCGTCTGTAGGTGACACAAACATGGCCGGCTGTAGGTGACATAAACATGGCCGTCTGTAGGTGACACAAACATGGACGTCTGTAGGTGACTGCAAACATGGCCGTCTGTAGGTGACATAAACATGGCCGTCTGTAGGTGACACAAACATGGCCGTCTGTAGGTGACACAAACATGGCCGTCTGTAGATGACACAATCATGGCCGGCTGTAGGTGACATAAACATGGCCGTCTGTAGGTGACACAAACATGGCCGTCTGTAGGTGACACAAACATGGACGTCTGTAGGTGACTGAAACATGGCCCTCTGTAGGTGACTCTAAACATGGCCGTCTGTAGGTGACACAAACATGGCCGTCTGTAGGTGACAGAAACATGGCCGTCTGTAGGTGACAGCAAACATGGCCGTCTGTAGTTGACAGCAAAGCATGGCCGTCTGTAGATGACATAAACATGCCGTCTGTAGGTGACACAAACATGGCCGTCTGTTGCTGACGCAAACATTGCCGTCTGTAGGTGACACAAACATGGCCGTCTGTAGATGACACTAAACATGCCTTCTGTAGGTGACACAAACATGGCCGTCTGTAGGTGACACAAACATGGCCGTCTGTAGGTGACACAAACATGGCCGTCTGTAGTTGACACAAACATGGCCGTCTGTTGGTGACACAAACATGGCGGTCTGTAGGTGACACAAACATGGCCGTCTGTAGGTGACACAAACATGGCCGTCTGTAGGTGACACAAACATGGCCGTCTGTAGGTGACACAAACATGGCCGTCTGTAGGTGACACAAACATGGCCGTCTGTAGGTGACACAAACATGGCGTCTGTAGGTGACACAAACATGGCCGTCTGTAGGTGACAGCAAACATGGCCGTCTGTAGGTGACACAAACATGGCCGTCTGTAGGTGACACAAACATGGCCGTCTGTAGGTGACACAAACATGGCCGTCTGTAGTGAAACAAACATGGCCGTCTGTAAGCTGACGCAAACATGGCCGTCTGTAGGTGACACAAACATGGCCGTCTGTAGGTGACACAAACATGGCCGTCTGTAGGTGACACAAACATGGCCGTCTGTAGGTGACACAACATGGCCGTCTGTAGGTGACACAAACATGGCCGTCTGTAGGTGACACAAACATGGCCGTCTGTTGCTGACGCAAACATGGCCGTCTGTAGGTGACACAAACATGGCCGTCTGTAGATGACACAAACATGGCCGTCTGTAGGTGACACAAACATGGCCGTCTGTAGTTGACGCAAACATGGCCGTCTGTAGGTGACACAATCATGGCCGGCTGTAGGTGACATAAACATGGCCGTCTGTAGGTGACACAAACATGGACGTCTGAAGGTGACTGAAACATGGCCGTCTGTAGGTGACATAAACATGGCCGTCTGCAGGTGACACAAACATGGACGTCTGTAGGTGACTGAAACATGGCCGTGTGTAGGTGACTGAAACATGGCCGTCTGTAGGTGACACAGATATGGCCGTCTGTAGGTGACACAAACATGGCCATCTGTAGATGATACAATCATGGCCGGCTGTAGGTGACATAAACATGGCCGTCTGTAGGTGACACAAACATGGCCGTCTGTAGGTGACACAAACATGGACGTCTGTAGGTGACTGAAACATGGCCGTCTGTAGGTGACATAAACATGGCCGTCTGTAGGTGACACAAACATGGCCGTCTGTAGGTGACACAAACATGGCCGTCTGTAGGTGATGCAAACATGGCCGTCTGTAGTTGACAGAAACATGGCCGTCAGTAGATGACATAAACATGCCGTCTGTAGGTGACACAAACATGGCCGTCTGTAGGTGACGCAAACATTGCCGTCTGTAGGTGACACAAACATGGCCGTCTGTAGATGACATAAACATGCCGTCTGTAGGTGACACAAACATGGCCGTCTGTAGGTGACGCAAACATGGCCGTCTGTAGGTGACACAAATATGACCGTCTGTAGGTGACACAAACATGGCCGTCTGTAGGTGACACAAACATGGCCGTCAGTAGTTGACACAAACATGGCCGTCTGTAGGTGACACAAACATGGCGGTCTGTAGGTGACACAAACATGGCCTTCTGTACGTGACACAAACATGGCCGTCTGTTGGTGACACAAACATGGCCGTCTGTTGGTTACAGAAACATGGCCGTCTGTTGCTGACGCAAACATGGCCGTCTGTAGGTGACACAAACATGGCAGTCTGCAGATGACACAAACATGCCGTCTGTAGGTGACACAAACATGGCCGTCTGTAGCTGACGCAAACATGGCCGTCTGTAGGTGACACAAACATGGCCGTCTGTAGATGACACAAACATGGCCGTCTGTAGATGACACAAACATGGCCGTCTGTAGGTGAAACAAACATGCCGTCTGTTGGTGACGCTAACATGGCCGTCTGTAGATGACACAAACATGCCGTCTGTAGGTGACACAAACATGGCCGTCTGTTGCTGACGCAAACATGGCCGTCTGTAGGTGACACAAACATGGCCGTCTGCAGATGACACAAGCATGCCGTCTGTAGGTGACACAAACATGGCCGTCTGTAGGTGACACAAACATGCCGTCTGTAGGTGACACAAACATGGCCGTCTGTTGCTGACGCAAACATGGCCGTCTGTAGGTGACACAAACATGGCCGTCTGCAGATGACACAAGCATGCCGTCTGTAGGTGACACAAACATGGCCGTCTGTAGGTGACACAAACATGCCGTCTGTAGGTGACACAAACATGGCCGTCTGTAGGTGACACAAACATGGCCGTCTGTAGTTGACGCAAACATGGCCGTCTGTAGTTGACGCAAACATGGCCGCCTGTAGGTGACACAAACATGGCCATCTGTAGTTGACGCAAACATGGCCGTCTGTTGCTTACGCAAACATGGCCGTCTGTAGGTGACACAAACATGGCCGTCTGCAGATGACACAAACATACCGTCTGTAGGTGACACAAACATGCCGTCTGTAGGTGACACAAACATGGCCGTCTGTAGTTGACGCAAACATGGCCGTCTGTAGGTGACACAATCATGGCCGGCTGTAGGTGACATAAACATGGCCGTCTGTAGGTGACACAAACATGGACGTCTGTAGGTGACTGAAACATGGCCGTCTGTAGGTGACATAAACATGGCCGTCTGTAGGTGACACAGACATGGCCGTCTGTAGGTGACACAAACATGGCCGTCTGTAGATGACACAATCATGGCCGGCTGTAGGTGACATAAACATGGCCGTCTGTAGGTGACACAAACATGGCCGTCTGTAGGTGACACAAACATGGACGTCTGTAGGTGACTGAAACATGGCCCTCTGTAGGTGACTTAAACATGGCCGTCTGTAGGTGACACAAACATGGCCGTCTGTAGGTGACACAAACATGGCCGTCTGTAGGTGATGCAAACATGGCCGTCTGTAGTTGACAGAAAGATGGCCGTCTGTAGATGACATAAACATGCCGTCTGTAGGTGACACAAACATGGCCGTCTGTTGCTGACGCAAACATTGCCGTCTGTAGGTGACACAAACATGGCCGTCTGTAGATGACATAAACATGCCGTCTGTAGGTGACACAAACATGACCGTCTGTAGGTGACACAAACATGGCCGTCTGTAGGTGACACAAACATGGCCGTCAGTAGTTGACACAAACATGGCCGTCTGTTGGTGACACAAACATGGCGGTCTGTAGGTGACACAAACATGGCCTTCTGTACGTGACACAAACATGGCCGTCTGTTGGTGACACAAACATGGCCGTCTGTAGGTGACACAAACATGGCCGTCTGTTGCTGACGCAAACATGGCCGTCTGTAGGTGACACAAACATGGCAGTCTGCAGATGACACAAACATGCCGTCTGTAGGTGACACAAACATGGCCGTCTGTAGCTGACGCAAACATGTCCGTCTGTAGGTGACACAAACATGGCAGTCTGTAGATGACACAAACATGGCCGTCTGTAGATGACACAAACATGGCCGTCTGTAGGTGACACAAACATGGCCGTCTGTAGGTGAAACAAACATGCCGTCTGTAGGTGACGCTAACATGGCCGTCTGTAGATGACACAATCATGACGTCTGTAGGTGACACAAACATGGCCGTCTGTTGCTGACGCAAACATGGCCGTCTGTAGGTGACACAAACATGGCCGTCTGCAGATGACACAAACATACCGTCTGTAGGTGACACAAACATGGCCGTCTGTAGTTGACGCAAACATGGCCGTCTGTAGGTGACACAATCATGGCCGGCTGTAGGTGACATAAACATGGCCGTCTGTAGGTGACACAAACATGGACGTCTGAAGGTGACTGAAACATGGCCGTCTGTAGGTGACATAAACATGGCCGTCTGCAGGTGACACAAACATGGACGTCTGTAGGTGACTGAAACATGGCCGTCTGTAGGTGACTGAAACATGGCCGTCTGTAGGTGACACAGATATGGCCGTCTGTAGGTGACACAAACATGGCCGTCTGTAGATGATACAATCATGGCCGGCTGTAGGTGACATAAACATGGCCGTCTGTAGGTGACACAAACATGGCCGTCTGTAGGTGACACAAACATGGACGTCTGTAGGTGACTGAAACATGGCCGTCTGTAGGTGACATAAACATGGCCGTCTGTAGGTGACACAAACATGGCCGTCTGTAGGTGACACAAACATGGCCGTCTGTAGGTGATGCAAACATGGCCGTCTGTAGTTGACAGAAACATGGCCGTCAGTAGATGACATAAACATGCCGTCTGTAGGTGACACAAACATGGCCGTCTGTAGGTGACGCAAACATTGCCGTCTGTAGGTGACACAAACATGGCCGTCTGTAGATGACATAAACATGCCGTCTGTAGGTGACACAAACATGGCCGTCTGTAGGTGACGCAAACATGGCCGTCTGTAGGTGACACAAATATGACCGTCTGTAGGTTACACAAACATGGCCGTCTGTAGGTGACACAAACATGGCCGTCAGTAGTTGACACAAACATGGCCGTCTGTAGGTGACACAAACATGGCGGTCTGTAGGTGACACAAACATGGCCTTCTGTACGTGACACAAACATGGCCGTCTGTTGGTGACACAAACATGGCCGTCTGTTGGTTACAGAAACATGGCCGTCTGTTGCTGACGCAAACATGGCCGTCTGTAGGTGACACAAACATGGCAGTCTGCAGATGACACAAACATGCCGTCTGTAGGTGACACAAACATGGCCGTCTGTAGCTGACGCAAACATGGCCGTCTGTAGGTGACACAAACATGGCCGTCTGTAGATGACACAAACATGGCCGTCTGTAGATGACACAAACATGGCCGTCTGTAGGTGAAACAAACATGCCGTCTGTTGGTGACGCTAACATGGCCGTCTGTAGATGACACAAACATGCCGTCTGTAGGTGACACAAACATGGCCGTCTGTTGCTGACGCAAACATGGCCGTCTGTAGGTGACACAAACATGGCCGTCTGCAGATGACACAAGCATGCCGTCTGTAGGTGACACAAACATGGCCGTCTGTAGGTGACACAAACATGCCGTCTGTAGGTGACACAAACATGGCCGTCTGTAGTTGACGCAAACATGGCCGTCTGTAGTTGACGCAAACATGGCCGTCTGCAGGTGACACAAACATGGCCATCTGTAGGTGACGCAAACATGGCCGTCTGTTGCTTACGCAAACATGGCCGTCTGTAGGTGACACAAACATGGCCGTCTGCAGATGACACAAACATACCGTCTGTAGGTGACACAAACATGCCGTCTGTAGGTGACACAAACATGGCCGTCTGTAGTTGACGCAAACATGGCCGTCTGTAGGTGACACAATCATGGCCGGCTGTAGGTGACATAAACATGGCCGTCTGTAGGTGACACAAACATGGACGTCTGTAGGTGACTGAAACATGGCCGTCTGTAGGTGACATAAACATGGCCGTCTGTAGGTGACACAAACATGGCCGTCTGTAGGTGACACAAACATGGCCGTCTGTAGGTGACACAAACATGGACGTCTGTAGGTGACTGAAACATGGCCGTCTGTAGGTGACATAAACATGGCCGTCTGTAGGTGACACAAACATGGCCATCTGTAGGTGACACAAATATGGCCGTCTGTAGGTGACACAAACATGCCGTCTGTAGGTGACACAAACATGGCCGTCTGTAGTTGACGCAAACATGGCCGTCTGTAGTTGACGCAAACATGGCCGTCTGTAGGTGACACAAACATGGCCATCTGTAGGTGACGCAAACATGGCCGTCTGTTGCTTACGCAAACATGGCCGTCTGTAGGTGACACAAACATGGCCGTCTGCAGATGACACAAACATACCGTCTGTAGGTGACACAAACATGCCGTCTGTAGGTGACACAAACATGGCCGTCTGTAGTTGACGCAAACATGGCCGTCTGTAGGTGACACAAACATGGCCGTCTGTAGGTGACACAAACATGGCCGTCTGTAGGTGACACAAACATGGCCGTCTGTAGGTGACTGAAACATGGCCGTCTGTAGGTGACATAAACATGGCCGTCTGTAGGTGACACAAACATGGCCGTCTGTAGGTGACACAAATATGGCCGTCTGTAGGTGACACAAACATGCCGTCTGTAGGTGACACAAACATGGCCGTCTGTAGTTGACGCAAACATGGCCGTCTGTAGGTGACGCAAACATGGCCGTCTGTAGGTGACACAAACATGGCCGTCTGTAGGTGACACAAACATGGCCGTCTGTAGCTGACGCAAACATGGCCGTCTGTAGGTGACACAAACATGGCCGTCTGTAGATGACACAAACATGGCCGTCTGTAGGTGACACAAACATGGCCGTCTGTAGGTGACACAAACATGGCCGTCTGTAGGTGACGCAAACATGGCCGTCTGTAGGTGACACAAACATGCCGTCTGTAGGTGACACAAACATGGCCGTCTGTAGGTGACAGCAAACATGGCCGTCTGTAGTTGACGCAAACATGGCCGTCTGTAGTTGACGCAAACATGGCCGTCTGTAGTTGACACAAACATGGCCGTCTGTAGGTGACGCAAACATGGCCGTCTGTAGTTGACACAAACATGGCCGTCTGTAGTTGACACAAACATGGCCGTCTGTAGTTGACACAAACATGGCCGTCTGTAGGTGACACAAACATGGCCGTCTGTAGGTGACACAAACATGCCGTCTGTAGGTGACACAAACATTGCCGTCTGTAGGTGACGCAAACATGGCCGTTTGTAGGTGATGCAAACATGGCGTTCTGTAGGTGACACAGACATGGTCGTCTGTAGGTGACGCAAACATGGCCGTTTGTAGGTGACGCAAACATGGCCGTCTGTAGGTGACACAAACATGGCCGTCTGTAGGTGACACAAACATGGCCGTCTGTAGGTGACACAGACATGGCCGTCTGTAGGTGACACAAACATGGCCGTCTGTAGGTGACACAGACATGGCCGTCTGTAGGTGACACAGACATGGCCGTCTGTAGGTGACACAAACATGGACGTCTGTACGAGACACAAACATGGGCGTCAGTAGGTGTCATAAACATGGCCGTCTGTAGGTGACACAAACATGGCCGTCTGTAGGTGACACAAACATGGCCGTCTGTAGGTGACACAAACATGGCCGTCTGTAGGTGATGCAAACATGGCCGTCTGTAGTTGACAGAAACATGGCCGTCAGTAGATGACATAAACATGCCGTCTGTAGGTGACATAAACATGCCGTCTTTAGGTGACACAAACATGGCCGTCTGTAGGTGACGCAAACATGGCCGTCTGTAGGTGACACAAATATGACCGTCTGTAGGTGACACAAACATGGCCGTCTGTAGGTGACACAAACATGGCCGTCAGTAGTTGACACAAACATGGCCGTCTGTAGGTGACACAAACATGGCGGTCTGTAGGTGACACAAACATGGCCTTCTGTACGTGACACAAACATGGCCGTCTGTTGGTGACACAAACATGGCCGTCTGTTGGTTACAGAAACATGTCCGTCTGTTGGTTACACAAACATGGCCGTCTGTTGCTGATGCAAACATGGCCGTCTGTAGGTGACACAAACATGGCCGTCTGTTGCTGATGCAAACATGGCCGTCTGTAGGTGACACAAACATGGCAGTCTGCAGATGACACAAACATGCCGTCTGTAGGTGACACAAACATGGCCGTCTGTAGCTGACGCAAACATGGCCGTCTGTAGGTGACACAAACATGGCCGTCTGTAGATGACACAAACATGGCCGTCTGTAGATGACACAAACATGGCCGTCTGTAGGTGACACAAACATGGCCGTCAGTAGTTGACACAAACATGGCCGTCTGTAGGTGACACAAACATGGCGGTCTGTAGGTGACACAAACATGGCCTTCTGTACGTGACACAAACATGGCCGTCTGTTGGTGACACAAACATGGCCGTCTGTTGGTTACAGAAACATGTCCGTCTGTTGGTTACACAAGCATGGCCGTCTGTAGCTGACGCAAACATGGCCTTCTTTAGGTGACACAAACATGGCCGTCTGTAGGTGACACAAACATGGCCGTCTGTAGGTGACACAAACATGGCCGTCTGTAGGTGACGCAAACATGGCCGTCTGTAGCTGACACAAACATGGCCGTCTGTAGCTGACACAAACATGGCCGTCTGTAGGTGACACAAACATGGCCGTCTGTTGCTGATGCAAACATGGCCGTCTGTAGGTGACACAAACATGGCAGTCTGCAGATGACACAAACATGCCGTCTGTAGGTGACACAAACATGGCCGTCTGTAGCTGACGCAAACATGGCCGTCTGTAGGTGACACAAACATGGCCGTCTGTAGATGACACAAACATGGCCGTCTGTAGATGACACAAACATGGCCGTCTGTAGGTGACACAAACATGGCCGTCTGTAGGTGAAACAAACATGCCGTCTGTAGGTGACGCAAACATGGCCGTCTGTAGATGACACAAACATGCCGTCTGTAGGTGACACAAACATGGCCGTCTGTTGCTGACGCAAACATGGCCGTCTGTAGGTGACACAAACATGGCCGTCTGCAGATGACACAAGCATGCCGTCTGTAGGTGACACAAACATGGCCGTCTGTAGGTGACACAAACATGCCGTCTGTAGGTGACACAAACATGGCCGTCTGTAGTTGACGCAAACATGGCCGTCTGTAGTTGACGCAAACATGGCCGTCTGTAGGTGACACAAACATGGCCATCTATAGGTGACGCAAACATGGCCGTCTGTTGCTTACGCAAACATGGCCGTCTGTAGGTGACACAAACATGGCCGTCTGCAGATGACACAAACATACCGTCTGTAGGTGACACAAACATGCCGTCTGTAGGTGACACAAACATGGCCGTCTGTAGTTGACACAAACATGGCCATCTGTAGGTGACACAATCATGGCCGGCTGTAGGTGACATAAACATGGCCGTCTGTAGGTGACACAAACATGGACGTCTGTAGGTGACTGAAACATGGCCGTCTGTAGGTGACATAAACATGGCCGTCTGTAGGTGACACAAACATGGCCGTCTGTAGGTGACACAAACATGGCCGTCTGCAGGTGACACAAACATGGACGTCTGTAGGTGACTGAAACATGGCCGTCTGTAGGTGACATAAACATGGCCGTCTGTAGGTGACACAAACATGGCCGTCTGTAGGTGACACAAACATGGCCGTCTGTAGGTGACACAAACATGGCCGTCTGTAGGTGACACAAACATGCCGTCTGTAGGTGACACAAACATGGCCGTCTGTAGTTGACGCAAACATGGCCGTCTGTAGTTGACGCAAACATGGCCGTCTGTAGGTGACACAAACATGGCCATCTGTAGGTGACGCAAACATGGCCGTCTGTTGCTTACGCAAACATGGCCGTCTGTAGGTGACACAAACATGGCCGTCTGCAGATGACACAAACATGCCGTCTGTAGGTGACACAAACATGCCGTCTGTAGGTGACACAAACATGGCCGTCTGTAGTTGACGCAAACATGGCCGTCTGTAGGTGACACAAACATGCCGTCTGTAGGTGACACAAACATGGCCGTCTGTAGTTGACACAAACATGGCCGTCTGTAGTTGACGCAAACATGGCCGTCTGTAGTTGACGCAAACATGGCCGTCTGTAGTTTACGCAAACATGGCCGTCTGTAGTTGACGCAAACATGGCCGTCTGTAGGTGACACAAACATGGCCGTCTGTAGTTGACGCAAACATGCCGTCTGTAGGTGACACAAACATGGCCGTCTGTAGTTGACGCAAACATGGCCGTCTGTAGTTGACACAAACATGGCCGTCAGTAGTTGACTCAAACATGGCCGTCTGTAGGTGACACAAACATGACCGTCTGTTGGTTACACAAACATGGCCGTCTGTAGGTGACACAAACATGGCCGTCTGTAGGTGACGCAAACATGGCCGTCTGTAGGTGACTGCAAACATGGCCGTTCTGTAGGTGACACAGACATGGCCGTCTGTAGGTGACGCAAACATGGCCGTTTGTAGGTGACGCAAACATGGCCGTCTGTAGGTGACACAAACATGGCCGTCTGTAGGTGACACAAACATGGCCGTCTGTTGGTGATGCAAACATGGCCGTCTGTAGGTGACACAAACATGGCCGTCTGCAGATGACACAAACATGCCGTCTGTAGGTGACACAAACATGGCCGTCTGTAGCTGACGCAAACATGGCCGTCTGTAGGTGACACAAACATGGCCGTCTGTAGATGACACAAACATGGCCGTCTGTAGATGACACAAACATGGCCGTCTGTAGGTGACACAAACATGGCCGTCTGTAGGTGAAACAAACATGCCGTCTGTAGGTGACGCTAACATGGCCGTCTGTAGATGACACAAACATGCCGTCTGTAGGTGACACAAACATGGCCGTCTGTTGCTGACGCAAACATGGCCGTCTGTAGGTGACACAAACATGGCCGTCTGCAGATGACACCAGCATGCCGTCTGTAGGTGACACAAACATGGCCGTCTGTAGGTGACACAAACATGCCGTCTGTAGGTGACACAAACATGGCCGTCTGTAGTTGACGCAAACATGGCCATCTGTAGTTGACGCAAACATGGCCGTCTGCAGGTGACACAAACATGGCCATCTATAGGTGACGCAAACATGGCCGTCTGTTGCTTACGCAAACATGGCCGTCTGTAGGTGACACAAACATGGCCGTCTGCAGATGACACAAACATACCGTCTGTAGGTGACACAAACATGCCGTCTGTAGGTGACACAAACATGGCCGTCTGTAGTTGACGCAAACATGGCCATCTGTAGGTGACACAATCATGGCCGGCTGTAGGTGACATAAACATGGCCGTCTGTAGGTGACACAAACATGGACGTCTGTAGGTGACTGAAACATGGCCGTCTGTAGGTGACACAAACATGGCCGTCTGTAGGTGACACAAACATGGCCGTCTGTAGGTGACACAAACATGGCCGTCTGTAGGTGACTGAAACATGGCCGTCTGTAGGTGACACAAACATGGCCGTCTGTAGGTGACACAAACATGGCCGTCTGTAGGTGACACAAACATGGCCGTCTGTAGGTGACACAAACATGGCCGTCTGTAGGTGACACAAACATGCCGTCTGTAGGTGACACAAACATGGCCGTCTGTAGTTGACGCAAACATGGCCGTCTGTAGTTGACGCAAACATGGCCGTCTGTAGGTGACACAAACATGGCCATCTGTAGGTGAAGCAAACATGGCCGTCTGTTGCTTACGCAAACATGGCCGTCTGTAGGTGACACAAACATGGCCGTCTGCAGATGACACAAACATACCGTCTGTAGGTGACACAAACATGCCGTCTGTAGGTGACACAAACATGGCCGTCTGTAGTTGACGCAAACATGGCCGTCTGTAGGTGACACAAACATGCCGTCTGTAGGTGACACAAACATGGCCGTCTGTAGTTGACACAAACATGGCCGTCTGTAGTTGACGCAAACATGGCCGTCTGTAGTTGACGCAAACATGGCCGTCTGTAGTTTACGCAAACATGGCCGTCTGTAGTTGACGCAAACATGGCCGTCTGTAGGTGACACAAACATGGCCGTCTGTAGTTGACGCAAACATGCCGTCTGTAGGTGACACAAACATGGCCGTCTGTAGTTGACGCAAACATGGCCGTCTGTAGTTGACACAAACATGGCGGTCAGTAGTTGACTCAAACATGGCCGTCTGCAGGTGACACAAACATGACCGTCTTTTGGTTACACAAACATGGCCGTCTGTAAGTGACACAAACATTGCCGTCTGTAGGTGACGCAAACATGGCCGTTTGTAGGTGATGCAAACATGGCGTTCTGTAGGTGACACAGACATGGTCGTCTGTAGGTGACGCAAACATGGCCGTTTGTAGGTGACGCAAACATGGCCGTCTGTAGGTGACACAAACATGGCCGTCTGTAGGTGACACAAACATGGCCGTCTGTAGGTGACACAGACATGGCCGTCTGTAGGTGACACAAACATGGCCGTCTGTAGGTGACACAGACATGGCCGTCTGTAGGTGACACAGACATGGCCGTCTGTAGGTGACACAAACATGGACGTCTGTACGAGACACAAACATGGGCATCAGTAGGTGTCATAAACATGGCCGTCTGTAGGTGACACAAACATGGCCGTCTGTAGGTGACACAGTCATGGCCGTCTGTAGGTGACACAGACATGGCCGTCAGTAGGTGACACAGACATGGCCGTCTGTAGGTGACACAAACATGGCCGTCTGTAGGTGACACAATCATGGCCGGCTGCAGGTGACACAGACATGGCAGTCTGTAGGTGACACAAACATGGCCGTCTGTAGGTGACACAAACATGGCCGGCGGTAGGTGACATAAACATGGCCGTCTGTAGGTGACACAAACATGGACGTCTGTAGGTGACTGAAACATGGCCGTCTGTAGGTGACATAAACATGGCCGTCTGTAGGTGACACAAACATGGACGTCTGTAGGTGACTGAAACATGGCCGTCTGTAGGTGACATAAACATGGCCGTCTGTAGGTGACACAGACATGGCCGTCTGTAGGTGACACAAACATGGCCGTCTGTAGATGACACAATCATGGTCGGCTGTAGGTGACTGAAACATGGCCGTCTGTAGATGACATAAACATGGCCGTCTGTAGGTGACACAAACATGGCCGTCTGTAGGTGACACAAACATGGCCGTCTATAGGTGATGCAAACATGGCCGTCTGTAGTTGACAGAAACATGGCCGTCTGTAGATGACATAAACATGCCGTCTGTAGGTGACACAAACATGGCCGTCTGTAGGTGACGCAAACATTGCCGTCTGTAGGTGACACAAACATGGCCGTCTGTAGATGACATAAACATGCCGTCTGTAGGTGACACAAACATGGCCGTCTGTAGGTGACGCAAACATGGCCGTCTGTAGGTGACACAAATATGACCGTCTGTAGGTGACACAAACATGCCGTCTGTAGGTGACACAAACTTGGCCGTCTGTAGTTGACGCAAACATGGCCGTCTGTAGTTGACGCAAACATGGCCGTCTGTAGTTGACACAAACATGGCCGTCTGTAGTTTCCGCAAACATGGCCGTCTGTAGTTGACGCAAACATGGCCGTCTGTAGGTGACACAAACATGGCCGTCTGTAGTTGACGCAAACATGCCGTCTGTAGGTGACACAAACATGGCCGTCTGTAGTTGACGCAAACATGGCCGTCTGTAGTTGACACAAACATGGCGGTCAGTAGTTGACACAAACATGGCCGTCTGCAGGTGACACAAACATGGCCGTCTTTTGGTTACACAAACATAGCCGTCTGTAGGTGACACAAACATTGCCGTCTGTAGGTGACGCAAACATGGCCGTTTGTAGGTGATGCAAACATGGCGTTCTGCAGGTGACACAGACATGGTCGTCTGTAGGTGACGCAAACATGGCCGTTTGTAGGTGACGCAAACATGGCCGTCTGTAGGTGACACAAACATGGCCGTCTGTAGGTGACACAAACATGGCCGTCTGTAGGTGACACAGACATGGCCGTCTGTAGGTGACACAAACATGGCCGTCTGTAGGTGACACAGACATGGCCGCCTGTAGGTGACACAGACATGGCCGTCTGTAGGTGACACAAACATGGACGTCTGTACGAGACACAAACATGGGCGTCAGTAGGTGTCATAAACATGGCCGTCTGTAGGTGACACAAACATGGCCGTCTGTAGGTGACACAGTCATGGCCGTCTGTAGGTGACACAGACATGGCCGTCAGTAGGTGACACAGACATGGCCGTCTGTAGGTGACACAAACATGGCCGTCTCTAGGTGACACAATCATGGCCGGCTGTAGGTGACACAGACATGGCCGTCTGTAGGTGACACAAACATGGCCGTCTGTAGGTGACACAAACATGGCCGGCTGTAGGTGACATAAACATGGCCGTCTGTAGGTGACACAAACATGGACGTCTGTAGGTGACTGAAACATGGCCGTCTGTAGGTGACATAAACATGGCCGTCTGTAGGTGACACAAACATGGACGTCTGTAGGTGACTGAAACATGGCCGTCTGTAGGTGACATAAACATGGCCGTCTGTAGGTGACACAGATATGGCCGTCTGTAGGTGACACAAACATGGCCGTCTGTAGATGACACAATCATGGCCGGCTGTAGGTGACATAAACATGGCCGTCTGTAGGTGACACAAACATGGACGTCTGTAGGTGACTGAAACATGGCCGTCTGTAGGTGACATAAACATGGCCGTCTGTAGGTGACACAAACATGGCCGTCTGTAGGTGACACAAACATGGCCGTCTGTAGGTGACACAAACATGGACGTCTGTAGGTGACTGAAACATGGCCGTCTGTAGGTGACATAAACATGGCCGTCTGTAGGTGACACAAACATGGCCGTCTGTAGGTGACACAAACATGGCCGTCTGTAGGTGATGCAAACATGGCCGTCTGTAGTTGACAGAAACATGGCCGTCTGTAGATGACATAAACATGCCGTCTGTAGGTGACACAAACATGGCCGTCTGTAGGAGACGCAAACATTGCCGTCTGTAGGTGACACAAACATGGCCGTCTGTAGATGACATAAACATGCCGTCTGTAGGTGACACAAACATGGCCGTCTGTAGGTGACGCAAACATGGCCGTCTGTAGGTGACACAAATATGACCGTCTGTAGGTGACACAAACATGGCCGTCTGTAGGTGACACAAACATGGCCGTCAGTAGTTGACACAAACATGGCCGTCTGTAGGTGACACAAACATGGCGGTCTGTAGGTGACACAAACATGGCCTTCTGTACGTGACACAAACATGGCCGTCTGTTGGTGACACAAACATGGCCGTCTGTTGGTTACACAAACATGGCCGTCTGTTGGTTACACAAGCATGGCCGTCTGTAGCTGACGCAAACATGGCCTTCTTTAGGTGACACAAACATGGCCGTCTGTAGGTGACACAAACATGGCCGTCTGTAGGTGACACAAACATGGCCGTCTGTAGGTGACGCAAACATGGCCGTCTGTAGCTGACACAAACATGGCCGTCTGTAGCTGACACAAGCATGGCCGTCTGTAGGTGACACAAACATGGCCGTCTGTTGCTGACGCAAACATGGCCGTCTGTAGGTGACACAAACATGGCAGTCTGCAGATGACACAAACATGCCGTCTGCAGGTGACACAAACATGGCCGTCTGTAGCTGACGCAAACATGGCCGTCTGTAGGTGACACAAACATGGCCGTCTGTAGATGACACAAACATGGCCGTCTGTAGATGACACAAACATGGCCGTCTGTAGGTGACACAAACATGGCCGTCTGTAGGTGAAACAAACATGCCGTCTGTAGGTGACGCTAACATGGCCGTCTGTAGATGACACAAACATGCCGTCTGTAGGTGACACAAACATGGCCGTCTGTTGCTGACGCAAACATGGCCGTCTGTAGGTGACACAAACATGGCCGTCTGCAGATGACACAAGCATGCCGTCTGTAGGTGACACAAACATGGCCGTCTGTAGGTGACGCAAACATGGCCGTCTGTAGGTGACACAAACATGGCGGTCAGTAGATGACACAAACATGGCCGTCTGTAGGTGACACAAACATGGCGGTCTGTAGGTGACACAAACATGGCCATCTGTTGGTGACGCAAACATGGCCTTCTTTCGGTGACACAAACATGACCGCCTGTCGGTGACACAAACATGGCCGTCTGTAGGTGAAACAAACATGGCCGTCTGTAGGCGACACAAACATGGCCGTCTGTAGGTGACACAAACATGGCCGTCTGTAGGTAACACAAACATGGCCGTCTGTAGGTGACACAGACATGGCCGTCTGTAGGTGACACAAACATGGCCGTCTGTAGATGACACAAACATGCCGTCTGTGGGTGACACAAACATGGCCATCTGTAGGTGACGCAAACATGGCCGTCTGTAGGTGACACAAACATGGCCGTCTGTAGGTGACACAAACATGGCCTTCTGTAGGTGACACAAAAATGGCCGTTTGTTGCTGACGCAAACATGGCCGTCTGTAGGTGACACAAACATGGCCGTCTGTAGATGACATAAACATGCCATCTGTAGGTGACACAAACATGGCCGTCTGTAGGTGATGCAAACATGGCCGTCTGTAGCTGACACAAACTTTGCCGTCTGTAGGTGACACAAACATGCCGTCTGTGGGTGACACAAACATGGCCATCTGTAGGTGACGCAAACATGGCCGTCTGTAGGTGACACAAACATGGCCGTCTGTAGGTGACACAAACATGGCCTTCTGTAGGTGACACAAAAATGGCCGTTTGTTGCTGACGCAAACATGGCCGTCTTTAGGTGACACAAACATGCCCGTCTGTAGATGACATAAACATGCCGTCTGTAGGTGACACAAACATGGCCGTCTGTAGGTGATGCAAACATGGCCGTCTGTAGCTGACACAAACTTTGCCGTCTGTAGGTGACACAAACATGGCCGTCTGTAGGTGACACAAACATGGCCGTCTGTGGGTGACACAAACATGGCCGTCTGTAGGTGACACAAACATGGCCGTCTGTAGGTGACACAAACATGGCCGTCTGTAGGTGACACAAACATGGCGGTCTGTAGGTGACACAAACATGGCCTTCTGTACGTGACACAAACATGGCCGTCTGTTGGTGACACAAACATGGCCGTCTGTAGCTGAAGCAAACATGGCCTTCTTTAGGTGACACAAACATGGCCGTCTGTCGGTGACGCAAGCATGGCCGTCTGTTGCTGATGCAAACATGGCCGTCTGTAGGTGACACAAACATGGCCTTCTGCAGATGACACAAACATGGCCGTCTGTAGGTGACGCAAACATGGCCGTCTGTAGGTGACACAAATATGACCGTCTGTAGGTGACACAAACATGGCCGTCTGTAGGTGACACAAACATGGCCGTCAGTAGTTGACACAAACATGGCCGTCTGTAGGTGACACAAACATGGCTGTCTGTAGGTGACACAAACATGGCCTTCTGTACGTGACACAAACATGGCCGTCTGTTGGTGACACAAACATGGCCGTCTGTTGGTTACACAAACATGGCCGTCTGTTGGTTACACAAGCATGGCCGTCTGTAGCTGACGCAAACATGGCCTTCTTTAGGTGACACAAACATGGCCGTCTGTAGGTGACACAAACATGGCCGTCTGTAGGTGACACAAACATGGCCGTCTGTAGGTGACGCAAACATGGCCGTCTGTAGCTGACACAAACATGGCCGTCTGTAGCTGACACAAGCATGGCAGTCTGTAGGTGACACAAACATGGCCGTCTGTTGCTGACGCAAACATGGCCGTCTGTAGGTGACACAAACATGGCAGTCTGCAGATGACACAAACATGCCGTCTGTAGGTGACACAAACATGGCCGTCTGTAGCTGACGCAAACATGGCCGTCTGTAGGTGACACAAACATGGCCGTCTGTAGATGACACAAACATGGCCGTCTGTAGATGACACAAACATGGCCGGCTGTAGGTGACATAAACATGGCCGTCTGTAGGTGACTGAAACATGGCCGTCTGTAGGTGACATAAACATGGCCGTCTGTAGGTGACACAAACATGGCCGTCTGTAGGTGACACAAACATGGCCGTCTGTAGGTGACACAAACATGAACGTCTGTAGGTGACTGAAACATGGCCGTCTGTAGGTGACATAAACATGGCCGTCTGTAGGTGACACAATCATGGCCGTCAGTAGGTGACACAAACATGGCCGTCTGTAGGTGATGCAAACATGGCCGTCTGTAGTTGACAGAAACATGGCCGTCTGTAGATGACATAAACATGCCGTCTGTAGGTGACACAAACATGGCCGTCTGTAGGAGACGCAAACATTGCCGTCTGTAGGTGACACAAACATGGCCGTCTGTAGATGACATAAACATGCCGTCTGTAGGTGACACAAACATGGCCGTCTGTAGGTGACGCAAACATGGCCGTCTGTAGGTGACACAAATATGACCGTCTGTAGGTGACACAAACATGGCCGTCTGTAGGTGACACAAACATGGCCGTCAGTAGTTGACACAAACATGGCCGTCTGTAGGTGGCACAAACATGGCTGTCTGTAGGTGACACAAACATGGCCTTCTGTACGTGACACAAACATGGCCGTCTGTTGGTGACACAAACATGGCCGTCTGTTGGTTACACAAACATGGCCGTCTGTAGGTGACACAAACATGGCCGTCTGTTGCTGACGCAAACATGGCCGTCTGTAGGTGACACAAACATGGCAGTCTGCAGATGACACAAACATGCCGTCTGTAGGTGACACAAACATGGCCGTCTGTAGCTGACGCAAACATGGCCGTCTGTAGGTGACACAAACATGGCCGTCTGTAGATGACACAAACATGGCCGTCTGTAGATGACACAAACATGGCCGTCTGTAGGTGACACAAACATGGCCGTCTGTAGGTGAAACAAACATGCCGTCTGTAGGTGACGCAAACATGGCCGTCTGTAGATGACACAAACATGCCGTCTGTAGGTGACACAAACATGGCCGTCTGTTGCTGACGCAAACATGGCCGTCTGTAGGTGACACAAACATGGCCGTCTGCAGATGACACAAACATGCCGTCTGTAGGTGACACAAACATGGCCGTCTGTAGGTGACGCAAACATGGCCGTCTGTAGGTGACACAAACATGGCGGTCAGTAGATGACACAAACATGGCCGTCTGTAGGTGACACAAACATGGCGGTCTGTAGGTGACACAAACATGGCCATCTGTTGGTGACGCAAACATGGCCTTCTTTCGGTGACACAAACATGACCGCCTGTCGGTGACACAAACATGGCCGTCTGTAGGTGAAACAAACATGGCCGTCTGTAGGCGACACAAACATGGCCGTCTGTAGGTGACACAAACATGGCCGTCTGTAGGTAACACAAACATGGCCGTCTGTAGGTGACACAGACATGGCCGTCTGTAGGTGACACAAACATGGCCGTCTGTAGATGACACAAACATGCCGTCTGTGGGTGACACAAACATGGCCGTCTGTAGGTGACGCAAACATGGCCGTCTGTAGGTGACACAAACATGGCCGTCTGTAGGTGACACAAACATGGCCTTCTGTAGGTGACACAAAAATGGCCGTCTGTTGCTGACGCAAACATGGCCGTCTGTAGGTGACACAAACTTTGCCGTCTGTAGGTGATGCAAACATGGCCGTCTGTAGCTGACACAAACTTTGCCGTCTGTAGGTGACACAAACATGCCGTCTGTGGGTGACACAAACATGGCCATCTGTAGGTGACACAAACATGGCCGTCTGTAGGTGACACAAACATGGCCTTCTGTAGGTGACACAAAAATGGCCGTTTGTTGCTGACGCAAACATGGCCGTCTGTAGGTGACACAAACTTTGCCGTCTGTAGGTGACACAAACATGCCGTCTGTGGGTGACACAAACATGGCCATCTGTAGGTGACACAAACATGGCCGTCTGTAGGTGACACAAACATGGCCTTCTGTAGGTGACACAAAAATGGCCGTTTGTTGCTGACGCAAACATGGCCGTCTGTAGCTGACACAAACTTTGCCGTCTGTAGGTGACACAAACATGCCGTCTGTGGGTGACACAAACATGTCCGTCTGTAGGTGACACAAACATGGCCGTCTGTAGGTGACACAAACATGGCCTTCTGTAGGTGACACAAAAATGGCCGTTTGTTGCTGACGCAAACATGGCCGTCTGTAGGTGACACAAACATGGCCGTCTGTAGATGACATAAACATGCCGTCTGTAGGTGACACAAACATGGCCGTCTGTAGGTGATGCAAACATGGCCGTCTGTAGCTGACACAAACTTTGCCGTCTGTAGGTGACACAAACATGGCCGTCTGTAGGTGACACAAACATGGCCGTCTGTGGGTGACACAAACATGGCCGTCTGTAGGTGACACAAACATGGCCGTCTGTAGGTGACACAAACATGGCCGTCTGTAGGTGACACAAACATGGCGGTCTGTAGGTGACACAAACATGGCCTTCTGTACGTGACACAAACATGGCCGTCTGTTGGTGACACAAACATGGCCGTCTGTAGCTGAAGCAAACATGGCCTTCTTTAGGTGACACAAACATGGCCGTCTGTCGGTGACGCAAGCATGGCCGTCTGTTGCTGATGCAAACATGGCCGTCTGTAGGTGACACAAACATGGCCTTCTGTAGTGACACAAACATGGCCGTCTGTAGGTGACACAAACATGGCCGTCTGTAGGTGACACAAACATGGCCGTCTGTAGGTGACACAAACATGGCCGTCTGTAGGTGACACAAACATGGCCGTCTGTAGGTGACACAAACATGGCCGTCTGTAGGTGACACAAACATGGCCGTCTGTAGGTGACACAAACATGGCCGTCTGTAGGTGACACAAACATGGCCGTCTGTAGGTGACACAAACATGGCCGTCTGTAGGTGACACAAACATGGCCGTCTGTAGGTGACACAAACATGGCCGTCTGTAGGTGACACAAACATGGCCGTCTGTAGGTGACACAAACATGGCCGTCTGTAGGTGACACAAACATGGCCGTCTGTAGGTGACACAAACATGGCCGTCTGTAGGTGACGCAAACATGGCCGTCTGTAGGTGACACAAACATGGCCGTCTGTAGGTGACACAAACATGGCCGTCTGTAGGTGACACAAACATGGCCGTCTGTTGCTGACGCAAACATGGCCGTCTGTAGGTGACACAAACATGGCAGTCTGCAGATGACACAAACATGCCGTCTGTAGGTGACACAAACATGGCCGTCTGTAGCTGACGCAAACATGGCCGTCTGTAGGTGACACAAACATGGCCGTCTGTAGATGACACAAACATGGCCGTCTGTAGATGACACAAACATGGCCGTCTGTAGGTGACACAAACATGGCCGTCTGTAGGTGAAACAAACATGCCGTCTGTAGGTGACGCTAACATGGCCGTCTGTAGATGACACAAACATGCCGTCTGTAGGTGACACAAACATGGCCGTCTGTTGCTGACGCAAACATGGCCGTCTGTAGGTGACACAAACATGGCCGTCTGCAGATGACACAAACATGCCGTCTGTAGGTGACACAAACATGGCCGTCTGTAGGTGACGCAAACATGGCCGTCTGTAGGTGACACAAACATGGCGGTCAGTAGTTGACACAAACATGGCCGTCTGTAGGTGACACAAACATGGCCGTCTGTAGGTGACACAAACATGGCCGTCTGTTGGTGACACAAACATGGCCGTCTTTAGGTGACACAAACATGGCCGTCTGTAGGTGACACAAACATGGCCGTCTGTAGGTGACACAAACATGGCCGTCTGTAGGTGACACAAACATGGCCGTCTGTAGGTGACACAAACATGGCCGTCTGTAGGTGACACAAACATGGCCGTCTGTAGGTGACACAGACATGGCCGTCTGTAGGTGACACAAACATGGCCGTCTGTAGATGACACAAACATGCCGTCTGTAGGTGACACAAACATGGCCGTCTGTAGGTGACGCAAACATGGCCGTCTGTAGGTGACACAAACATGGCCGTCTGTAGGTGACACAAACATGGCCTTCTGTAGGTGACACAAACATGGCCGTCTGTAGGTGACGCAAACATGGCCGTCTGTAGGTGACACAAACATGGCCGTCTGTAGGTGACACAAACATGGCCGTCTGTAGATGACACAAACATGCCGTCTGTAGGTGACACAAACATGGCCGTCTGTAGGTGACTGCAAACATGGCCGTCTGTAGCTGACACAAACATTGCCGTCTGTAGGTGACACAAACATGCCGTCTGTGGGTGACACAAACATGGCCGTCTGTAGGTGACACAAACATGGCCGTCTGTAGGTGACACAAACATGGCCGTCTGTAGGTGACACAAACATGGCCTTCTGTAGGTGACACAAACATGGCCGTTTGTTGCTGACGCAAACATGGCCGTCTGTAGGTGACACAAACATGGCCGTCTGTAGATGACATAAACATGCCGTCTGTAGGTGACACAAACATGGCCGTCTGTAGGTGATGCAAACATGGCCGTCTGTAGGTGACACAAACTTGGCCGTCTGTAGGTGACACAAACATGGCCGTCTGTAGGTGACACAAACATGGCCGTCTGTAGGTGACACAAACATGGCCGTCTGTAGGTGACACAAACATGGCCGTCTGTAGGTGACACAAACATGGCCGTCTGTAGGTGACACAAACATGGCGGTCTGTAGGTGACACAAACATGGCCTTCTGTACGTGACACAAACATGGCCGTCTGTTGGTGACACAAACATGGCCGTCTGTAGCTGAAGCAAACATGGCCTTCTTTAGGTGACACAAACATGGCCGTCTGTCGGTGACGCAAGCATGGCCGTCTGTTGCTGACGCAAACATGGCCGTCTGTAGGTGACACAAACATGGCCTTCTGCAGATGACACAAACATGCCGTCTGTAGGTGACACAAACATGCCGTCTGTAGGTGACACAAACATGGCCGTCTGTAGTTGACGCAAACATGGCCGTCTGTAGTTGACACAAACATGCCGTCTGTAGGTGACACAAACATGGCCGTCTGTAGTTGACGCAAACATGGCCGTCTGTAGTTGACGCAAACATGGCCGTCTGTAGGTGACACAAACATGGCCGTCTGTAGGTGACACAGACATGGCCGTCTGTAGGTAACACAAACATGGCCGTCTGCAGGTGACACAGACATGGCCGTCTGTAGGTGACACAAACATGGCCGTCTGTAGATGACACAAACATGCCGTCTGTGGGTGACACAAACATGGCCATCTGTAGGTGACGCAAACATGGCCGTCTGTAGGTGACACAAACATGGCCGTCTGTAGGTGACACAAACATGGCCTTCTGTAGGTGACACAAAAATGGCCGTTTGTTGCTGACGCAAACATGGCCGTCTGTAGGTGACACAAACATGGCCGTCTGTAGGTGACACAAACATGGCCTTCTGTAGGTGACACAAAAATGGCCGTTTGTTGCTGACGCAAACATGGCCGTCTGTAGGTGACACAAACATGGCCGTCTGTAGATGACATAAACATGCCGTCTGTAGGTGACACAAACATGGCCGTCTGTAGGTGATGCAAACATGGCCGTCTGTAGCTGACACAAACTTTGCCGTCTGTAGGTGACACAAACATGCCGTCTGTGGGTGACACAAACATGGCCGTCTGTAGGTGACGCAAACATGGCCGTCTGTAGTTGACACAAACATGGCCGTCTGTAGGTGACACAAACATGCCGTCTGTAGGTGACACAAACATGGCCGTCTGTAGGTGACGCAAACATGGCCGTCTGTAGGTGACACAAACATGGCCGTCTGTAGGTGACACAAACATGGCCTTCTGTAGGTGACACAAACATGGCCGTCTGTTGCTGACGCAAACATGGCCGTCTGTAGGTGACACAAACATGGCCGTCTGTAGATGACACAAACATGCCGTCTGTAGGTGACACAAACATGGCCGTCTGTAGGTGATGCAAACATGGCCGTCTGTAGCTGACACAAACATTGCCGTCTGTAGGTGACACAAACATGGCCGTCTGTAGGTGACACAAACATGGCCGTCTGTAGGTGACACAAACATGGCCGTCTGTAGGTGACACAAACATGGCCGTCTGTAGGTGACACAAACATGGCCGTCTGTAGGTGACACAAACATGGCGGTCTGTAGGTGACACAAACATGGCCGTCTGTAGCTGAAGCAAACATGGCCTTCTTTAGGTGACACAAACATGGCCGTCTGTCGGTGACGCAAGCATGGCCGTCTGTTGCTGACGCAAACATGGCCGTCTGTAGGTGACACAAACATGGCCTTCTGCAGATGACACAAACATGCCGTCTGTAGGTGACACAAACATGCCGTCTGTAGGTGACACAAACATGGCCGTCTGTAGTTGACGCAAACATGGCCGTCTGTAGTTGACACAAACATGCCGTCTGTAGGTGACACAAACATGGCCGTCTGTAGTTGACGCAAACATGGCCGTCTGTAGTTGACGCAAACATGGCCGTCTGTAGGTGACACAAACATGGCCGTCTGTAGGTGACGCAAACATGGCCTTCTGTAAGTGACACAAACATGGCCGTCTGTTGGTGACACAAACATGGCCGTCTGTAGCTGAAGCAAACATGGCCTTCTTTAGGTGACACAAACATGGCCGTCTGTCGGTGACGCAAGCATGGCCGTCTGTTGCTTACGCAAACATGGCCGTCTGCAGATGACACAAACATACCGTCTGTAGGTGACACAAACATGCCGTCTGTAGGTGACACAAACATGGCCGTCTGTAGTTGACGCAAACATAGCCGTCTGTAGTTGACGCAAACATGGCCGTCTGTAGTTGACGCAAACATGGCCGTCTGTAGTTTACGCAAACATGGCCGTCTGTAGTTGAGGCAAACATGGCCGTCTCTAGTTGACGCAAACATGGCCGTCTGTAGGTGACACAAACATGGCCGTCTGTAGTTGACGCAAACATGCCGTCTGTAGGTGACACAAACATGGCCGTCTGTAGTTGACGCAAACATGGCCGTCTGTAGTTGACACAAACATGGCGGTCAGTAGTTGACACAAACATGGCCGTCTGCAGGTGACACAAACATGGCCGTCTTTTGGTTACACAAACATGGCCGTCTGTAGGTGACACAAACATTGCCGTCTGTAGGTGACGCAAACATGGCCGTTTGTAGGTGATGCAAACATGGCGTTCTGTAGGTGACACAGACATGGCCGTCTGTAGGTGACGCAAACATGGCCGTTTGTAGGTGACGCAAACATGGCCGTCTGTAGGTGACACAAACATGGCCGTCTGTAGGTGACAGAAACATGGCCGTCTGTAGGTGACACAGACATGGCCGTCTGTAGGTGACACAAACATGGCCGTCTGTAGTTGACACAGACATGGCCGTCTGTAGGTGACACAGACATGGCCGTCTGTAGGTGACACAAACATGGCTGTCTGTAGGTGACACAGTCATGGCCGTCTGTAGGTGACACAGACATGGCCGTCAGTAGGTGACACAGACATGGCCGTCTGTAGGTGACACAAACATGGCCGTCTGTAGGTGACACAATCATGGCCGGCTGTAGGTGACACAGACATGGCCGTCTGTAGGTGACACAAACATGGCCGTCTGTAGGTGACACAAACATGGCCGGCTGTAGGTGACATAAACATGGCCGTCTGTAGGTGACACAAACATGGACGTCTGTAGGTGACTGAAACATGGCCGTCTGTAGGTGACATAAACATGGCCGTCTGTAGGTGACACAGACATGGCCGTCTGAAGGTGACACAAACATGGCCGTCTGTAGGTGACACAAACATGGACGTCTGTAGGTGACTGAAACATGGCCGTCTGTAGGTGACATAAACATGGCCGTCTGTAGGTGACACAAACATGGCCGTCTGTAGGTGACACAAATATGGCCGTCTGTAGGTGACACAAACATGGACGTCTGTAGGTGACTGAAACATGGCCGTCTGTAGGTGACACAAACATGGCCGTCTGTAGGTGACACAAACATGGCCGTCTGTAGGTGACATAAACATGGCGGTCTGTAGGTGACACAAACATGGCCGTCTGTAGGTGACACAAACATGGCCGTCTGTAGGTGACATAAACATGGCCGTCTGTAGGTGACACAAACATGGCCGTCTGTAGGTGACACAAACATGGCCGTCTGTAGGTGACACAAACATGGCCGTCTGTAGGTGACATAAACATGGCGGTCTGTAGGTGACACAAACATGGCCGTCTGTAGGTGACACAAACATGGCCGTCAGTAGGTGACACAAACATGGCCGTCAGTAGCTGATGCAAACATGGCCGCCCTCATTTGTCCTTTTCCCTGCGGTGGATGACGCGTTCACAAGGAGTAGTTAAAGCAAATAACATAGACACATTTAAGGGGATGTTGGACAAACACATGGTGGAGAAACGAATAGAAGGATATGTTGATGGATATAGAAGAAGAAGAAGGGTAGGAGGAGGCTCGAGTGGAGCATAAACACCGGCATGGACCTTTTGGGTTGAAAGGTTTATTTCAGTACTGTAAAAAATTTATAATACACTCTCCTACCGGGAACAGTCAGATAACTTCTTGCACTGATCTCTCTGCACACAGTCTGCAGTTGCCAATCTCTATCCTCCAGGGAACATCAGGTGATTCCTGCTCGTACATCAAATTGCAAAGAATTGACAGGACGTCATTCTTGTTACTTCTGATTGATAACCTGTGATAGCACATCGCACCCACAAGATAGATAGCTTCAGACTGAAGCTATAAATACGTGCCGCTGTTCCCTGACAGTTCGCGGGCAGAGAGTCTGTGATTGACAGGTGCAGACTGTATGCAGAGATAAGCGGAGAAATGTTGAGGGTGTTCGGTGGAGGTGGGGTGCTGCTGAAAATATTAGATGGATGTGGAGTATCTGAGAATGTTAGGTTTGTCTGGGGAGGAGTTGAAGATATCAGGTGAGCAATGGAGGAACGATTGATATTCGGTGGGGTGGGAAGGATCTGAGGATATTAGTTTCGATGGTGGGGATTTCAGTATAATTTGTTGGGAGATTTTGAACTGCGGATATTAGGTGGGTTTGGGGAGGAGCTGAAGTTATTAGGTGGGGTGGGGAGGAGCTGAGTATGTTAGGAGTGGGGAGGAGCTGAGGATGTTAGTTGGCGTGTGGAGGAGCTGAGGATATTAGGTAGGATGCTGAGGAGCAAAGGATACTAGGTGTGGTGATGAGGAGCTGAGGATTATTGGTAGGCTGGCGAGGGGCTGAGGATTTTATGTGGGGTGGGCAGGAGCTGAGGATTAAAGGTCGGGTTGAGGAGTTGCTTAGGATGTTAGATGCATAAATAGATACCGAAAGTCGTAAAGAGAGGCTGGAACAAACAGGATAGCGGATCTTTTAGTTGAAATAAATAATAACTTCAGACACTTCTTCGAAAAGCAGTAGTACAAAGTGACAAGCAAGGAGTTTATTCTGCAATAAATCTTCAGATTTTCTGATAAAATTCCAAAACCTCACACAGTTGTAGATGTCTACCTTTATTAATTATTATTTGTCTTTATTCAATAGAACTGATGCTTCTCTTCAAATATGGAAGACAGATTTCTCTGAAGGACATGTTATAATACACATTAGAAAACTTGCAGACTGGGCTGCTAAATGGCAAGTGGAGTTTAACATAGATGAATGCGCGTTGATGCAGTTTTGTAGGAAAATAGAATATCATGAGGGTAGTGTGGTTGACGTTGTGTATATGAACTTTCATAAGGCGTTTGATAAAATACCACGTAATGGACTTGTTCATAATATTATACCCCTTTGGATTAAAGGGACAGGGCAGCATGGATACCAAATTTGCTAAGAGACAGAAAGCAGAGAGTATTGGTGACAAGTTGTTTTTCAGACTGGAGGGAGGTATACAGTGGTGTACCCCAGGGGTCGCTATTAGAGTACTGCTCTTTTTGATACATATTACTGACCTAGAGTTGAGTAAGCAAATCGTCATTTTATAGTTTGCAAATGAAACGAAATTCGGGAATCCAGTACACAATGAGGGGGGCAGTAACAGACTTCAGGAGGGCATAGACTGACTGGGCAAAATAAATACATAAGAAATAGGAGCTGGAGCAGGCCATTCGGGACTTCGAGCCTGCTCCGCCATTCAATACGTTCATGGCTGAACTTCGTTTAAAAACACATTCATGTAACATTTTCTAACAGACCCTCATTCCTGCATGTACAGTTATCTCCTTACTCAGTGTTCTGGTATATTTTGCATTAACAGAATAAAATATCAGTGGAACCTAAAACAGACACTATATCCCCCGTGAAACAGATCCTATGAAGCAAATTTGTCTGGGTCTTGACCCTCATAAAATGTTCCTCAGGCTGGAGGGTCCGAGAGATTTATGATGTCCGTGACCTGATGCTGCGCTTCCCCGATGGAGTTTCTTTCCAAATCCTATCCCTTCGCTTACAACATAAACCGAACTCTGATTCAAATGTGCAGACATATGGCAGACTAAATTTAACACAGAGAATTGTGAAGAGAGGCATTTTGGTAGGATGAATGCGGAAATGCAATATGACATAAATGGTACAATTTTTTAAGTGAGTGTTGGTCAAAGAGACCTGAGGTCTATGTATACACATATTTGAAGGTGGCAGGACAAGTTGAGAAAGCTGTTAAAAAAGCATATGGGATCATTCGCCCAGAAATTAAAGATGGAGCGTTCCTGCGGGGGTAAGGCTTCCCCGCGATATCTCACTGTGCGCCTACCTTTTCCCTCCGAGCACACACGAACTTTAGTTTCAAGGCTGCAGCTGTGCAGTGTGTGCGTATCCCAGAGACGGAGTTAGTTCGTGCGAGCTCTGGGATCATATGATTCAGTTAGAGCCAATGGCAGCACACCATCTTTCATTCATAGTTTTGACAGCAAGGGCTGTCAAAGCTATGAATCTATACCCCACCCAAAAGAACAGCTAAACCACAATTAAATTTAAAAAAAGCCATCACATTAATAAACTACGTATAGTTAAATAAATTAACCACTTCAAACAAAAAATTAAATTTTTGAAAAAATTTAAAATCTTTTTAAAAGTTATAAAAATAAACTTACCTTTCGTTAAAGTCTCTAAAAAAGATAAAACTGTTGAAAAAAATTAAAATAATACTTAATTAACTACTTACCTTGTTAAAAGAGAACCTTACGCCTCCTTTATTTATGTGCAAAATCTTCCATGGCTACCTGCGCGTTCAAAGCACTAAGTGCACTGCGTCCGCGCAGCCTGTAGCGCGCACGCTGTTCACTTCGGAACCGCCCCCTTTTGAGTTCACGAAGTGCCGGTTTCCCGCGCATGCGCAGTGCATGCTGGAAACCGGCAATTGGAGACCTAAACCGCGAGAGTGCACCTTGCGTACTCTCGCGTCTTAGGTCTAATTTTCGGGCCATTGTCTTTATTAATAGATCAATAGAGAACAAAAGCAAGGAATTCATGCTAAAACTTTATAGGCTTCAGCGAGAGTATTGTGTTCAATTCTGGTAATCAAACTTTAGGAAAGATATCAAGGCCCTGGAGCCTGAGCAGAAGAGATTGATCGGAATGGTTCCAGAGATGAGGAACTTCAGTTATGTGGAGAGACTGGAGAAGCTGGGTTTGTTCTCCTTCGAGCAGAGAAGGTAAAGAGGATATTTGATAGCGGTGTTCAAAATCTTAAAATAATTTGACAGCGGAAATAAGGAGCATTTGTTTCCAGTGGCAGATAGGTCGTTAACCAGAGGACACAGATTCAATGAAGGTGGCAAAAGAACCAGAGACGACGTGAGGAGGCTTTTTTTATTTACAAAGCGAGTTGTTGTGATCTGGAATGCACTGCCTGAAAGGCGTGGTGAAAGCAGATACAATAGTAACATTCAAAAGGGATTTGTAAAATATACTTGATGTAAAAAATTACCGGGGAAAGAGCAGATGAGTGGGATTAATTGGGACCCTCTACCAAAGAGCTGGCACACGCAGGATGGGCCGAATGGATACCTTCAGCGCTGTATCATTCTATGATTCTATTATCACCTGCAATTTAGACAATAAGAAACTGAATGGGGCAGAAGGACAAAGGGATCTAGGGATACAGGTGAACAAATAATTAAAATCATTATCACAGTTCAGCAAAGCAATTAAAATGCTACCAATGAACTGGGGTTTATTTCTAAGGCCATAGAATTCAAAAGTAGTGAACTTGGCAAAAGGTGGGAAGTGGTGTTCCACAAGGATCGGTGCTGGGACCCCTCTTGTTCACCATTTACAGAAACAATTTGGACTCCAGAATCGGAATGGCAATTTAAAGTTTTGTGGATGCCACCAAAATGGGGTTTATATTTAATACAGAGGAAGACAGCGACAGAATACAGGAAGACGTTAATGAAGTTGCAGAATGGGCTTCTAATTGGCAAAGGAATTTCATTAGAGAAGTGTGAGAGAGGGCATTTTAATAGGAAGATGGAGGAGGTCACATAATACTTGGAAAATAAGTGTCTCAATGGGGTTGTGGAGAATAGAGACGCGAGGGTACAGATACACAAGTCTCTAAATGTAGTGACACATGTTAATAAGGCCATAAAAACAAAGAAAGCACTACGGTTCATTACTAGAGGGATAGAATTGTAAAGCAGGAAGTTATGTTAAACTTGTATTGGACTT
Organism: Squalus acanthias; assembly: GCA_030390025.1. Lineage (NCBI taxonomy): Eukaryota > Metazoa > Chordata > Chondrichthyes > Squaliformes > Squalidae > Squalus > Squalus acanthias. The sequence goes on along the minus strand of CM059452.1, from coordinate 18,701,649 downwards.
GGTTAGAACGCACTTAGAGTATTGCGAACATTTCTGGTCGCCATCTTATAAAATGGGCAGAGAGGCACTGGAGAAGATGCAAAAAGGATTTACTAGAATGATGCCAGAACTGAGAGGTTATACCTATCAGGAAAGATTGAACAGGCTGGGGCTCATTTCTTTAGCAAAGAGAAGACTGAGGGATGATCAGATCGAGATCTTTAAGAATTTGAAAGGGTTTGATCGGGTAGATGTAGAGAAGGCGTTTCCACTTGCGGGAAAGACCAGAACTCTGGGCCATAGATTAAAATTGTCATAAATAAATCCAAAAGGCAATTCAGCAGAAACCTCATAACTCAGGGAGTGGTCAGAATGTGGAAATCGCTCCCACAAGGAGTAGTTGGTGTAAATAGAATATATACATTTAAGGGGAAGCGAGATAAGCACATGAGGGAGAAAGGAATAGAAGAATATTGTGACTGGGTTAGATGAAGGAGGGTGGGAGGAGGCTCGTGTGGAGCACGAACACTGACATGGACATTGTGAGCCGATTGACCTGTCTCTGTACTGTAAATACATTGTAAGTTGTGTTAAAGTTGTATAGGACTTGTGTCACTTAGAGAACTGTGCATAGTTATGGTCTCCATACTATGAAAACGCTACAGAATTACTGGTTAAAGTGCAAAAAATCTTTACTATGAAGCTGGCAGTAAAGCGGCTGATGCAACCTGTTTGTTCAAATTACTGTAATTAATATCAGTTGCCCGGGGACAGAACTGTACACTGGAGGTTTCACTGCCGTATAAATAAGAGCTGCTTTCAATATATCACTTCACAGTTTACACCGAGCTTGATGTATCCATCACAACAGGAATCATCGCATCTCAGAGTAAATGGGCGTCCCGATACTTCATCAAGTAGAAGCTATTTACTACCTTATTCTCGCAGCCGTTGGTGTTCCTGGTGAGTGGTTATACACAAATACTAATCGTCCACATCTGTGTTTACTACATGGCTTCTCATGCTGCGATCTGACAAAGCAGCAGATTTTCTTATTCCTTTCTTGCTATGTAAGCTGTGGTGCCAGTTTCACCCTGGTGTTCCCTGTTTAATTAATGTGGTGTCTTCTTTCCCACTCTAGATTCTAGTTATGTTACCATGCTTTTTCTGACCTGAATATCTTACAATCTGGTCTCCGGATCAATCGTCATTATCAAGTGCGATATAGGGTCGCCTGAGTTAACCTCTGTACCTTGTAAATAACTAACAATATATATTAATGATTCTCGTGATGTTGGAAGGAAAGGACTCACTACCAATCATTTTATTTCTATTTCTGCGAAATGTCTTTTGAATTGTCAACAGTGACAAGTTCCCGTGTATCATTGGGAGTCCTACATTAGCATGTTACTTGCAGGCCATCAGCGCCAGCAGTGGCTCTGCTCGTGCTCCTATATTTTCCCAATTAGGAAGTCGTGCATCTTATTATTGAATAAAAATCTATCTTTTAACTTTACACTGCTTCATTATTGAAACGACTCCCACTGTAGTTACAAGTTTTTATTAAAAGCTCTGATCCAATATGTATGTTTTGACTTTGTTTCCAGCGTTCCGGCATCTAATTCAGAAAGTTGAGTGTTCAAGTCTAATTCTGATATTTACACCGTTCACATGTCGGTAGTGCTGCTTTGTCAGAGGTGTGCAGGTGGGATTGTTCTCCGAGTTCTCCCGTTGTTGTTGCCAGCGTGACTGCCTTAAATCAGCAAAATCAAAATTTCTGTTCATTGAATCCCGTTCGGTTGCGCCTTGGCTGCAACAGCAGTGACAACTGTTCAGAAATTCATTGGCGCTTAGGAATATCCTAAGAAACTGAAAGGAGCCATAGAAAAATGTGTTGCTATTGTGCAACGCATGTTGAAGCTAAACGGATGTGGACTTCGCTAATTCTGTGTTTTATCAAGGCACGGTCAGTTCAGTACTGAAACGTTTGAATCCTCAACATGGCAATCAATAGGAACTCAAACAGAGGCTGTATTTGGATTATGCAGTGGCTAATGCAAAGCGAAATTATTTGGATATTTTAGTGTTTAATTCACCAGATAACTGAAGGAAAAATTCATTGGATATTTCCGTGTTTAATACTGTAGGTAATTAAGTGTTTAATTCTTTGAATATTTCAGTGTTTTTTACATTGAATAATTCAATAAATGATTCTATTGATGTTTCAGTATTTAATTCAGTAGCTATTTGAGTGGATAATTTTGGGATATTTTATTTTAACTCGGTAAACCATTGGGTGCACAATCGGAAAGATATTTCTTTGGAAATTTAATTCGGTGATAATTGAGAGGATAATTGAGTGGATAATTCAATGTTTAATCTTTTGGGTATTTCAGTGCTTAATTCGGTTGTCAAATCAGTTAGTAAATGACATTTTTTTGGATATTTCAATATTTAATTCGGTAGATTATTGAATAGATATTTCAGAGAACAATTCTTTGGCTATTTTATTGATTAATGAGTTGCTAATTCAGTCAATAATTATCTTGATATTTTAATGGATGTTTCTTTGTATAATTGAGTGGAATGAATTGCTGGAACTTGTAGATCCAATGCAATTTATTTCAGTGTAACTTGCTGTTGTAAGAATATAACGTTTTGCTTCGTTCAGTTAATTTCTCTTTATATGGACATCGACCTTTCTTTATGCAAAACCTATCCATGCTGAACGCAGTCTCTATGATCAACAGCAACAATATAATTGATATCAAACAGAGAGCAATAGGGAGCCAACACCAACACCATATTCAGTGACTGCGCACAGGTGAATGTAAAAAATTACTCGGCCTCAATGCCACCGGCGCCTCCCTTATGGGGACTCGTCTGTCCAAGCCTCTGTCGTATGCCCTTCCTGATGCTGGCTTCCGTTCAGGCGATGCTGTTCAGGTCATCTGGCTTCAGCCTATATCCGACTGGGTCTAAATCTAACTGGGTCATTATAATGCAACACATTCAACAATTCATTACATCTTTCTCGCTTCTCGACCACACCGAGCTCTTCTACAGGTTTATCAATCAGTGGCACCCCCTCATGTTTCTGAAATGCACTAGCCTGCTCGCAGTAACTAAAACCTTACTTTAAACCAGTGGAATCATATGTACGAATTGAAACTTATCCATGTCCAGTCCACATTGTAACTGCACCCTGTAGAGCCCAGTCCCGATTGAAAATCCACCCTACCTATTCCAATTGCACGTTCACCCTGCCCAGTCCCCATTGCAAATTCGCGCTGCCCAGTCCCCGTTGCCCTGTACCCAGTCCACTCCACATTGTACGTTCATTGGAAAAAAGGAACAGGAGTAGGCCATTTAGCCTCTCGAGCTCTTTCCGCCAGTATTGAGATCATCGCTGATCTCTCACCTAACTCCATATACACGCGTTTGCCCCATATCCTTTAACATCTTTGGTTAACACAAATTTTTAAATCTCAGGTATAAAATTAACAATGGAACTAGCATCAACTAGCGTTTACGGAAGACAGCCTTTGGGTGTAGAAGTCTTTCCTGAATTCACTCTTGAATGATCTGTCTCTAAAATTTAGTCTATTTCCCTTTCTCATATACTCCGCAACAACCGGGAATAGGTTATCTCTATCTACTCTCAGTTCCTCTTAATATCTTGAAAACTTCGATCAAATCACCCCTCAATCTTCTAAATTCCAGGGAATACAAACTTAGTTTGTGTAATCTATTCTCGTAATTTTACACTTGGAATCCAGGAATAATGCTGGTAAATCTACGCTGCACTCCCTCCGAGGCCAATATACCCTTCCTAAGGATTGTTGCAAGAATGGAACACATTACTCCAGGTGTAATCTAGCCAGGACTTTGTATAGCTGCAGCATAACTACCCACTTATATTCAAGTTCTCTATATAAAGGCCAGTATGATTATTTTCTGTACCTGTCTAGGACATCCTAATGATCGATGTACATGGACCCCACAGTCTCTTTGGACATCCACTGTTTCTAGCTTTTCACCACTTAGAATGTTCTCTTATCTATTCCGTTTTGGTCAAAGTGGATGGCCTCACATTTGCTTACATTGAAATCTATTTTACATAGTTTTGCCCATTCACTTAATCTATTAATATATCTTTGTAATTTATGCTTCCATCTACACTGCTTACAATTCCCCCTATCTTTGTGTCAACTGCAAACTTTAATATTGTCCTTTCGTAAATAGCGTAATGAAATGTGCAATTTTCCTATTTAGAGGATTGGTTCCCTAATCGAGAGAAATTTAGAAAGTAATACTTAGGACATCTGCAATGTTCCAACCTGCATCCTTTAAATTGCTGGAATGGAGACCATCCACTCCTCGGGATTTGTCATTCTTTATTGCCATTATTTTCTTTATTACTATTATTTGGATTACGTTAATTTTGTTGGGGCCCCATCTATGATTCAATATTATTCTGGAATTTCAGGAATGCTGTACTCTTCACCATGAACGTCAAATCGGTCCACACCTCCATCCCCCACGAGGAAGGCCTGAGGATGCTCCTCTTCTTCCTGGAAAAGAGGCCCAACCATTCCTTATCCACCTCCCCTCCTCCGCCTGACTAAACTTGTTCTAACTTTGAACAACTTCTCTTTTGACTCCACTCACTTCCTCATAATAGAAGGTGTTTGATGGGAAATATCCACTGCTCCCTGCATTCACACAGTCCACCTCCGACTCTTCCCTTCCCCTCCTCGATTTCACTGTCTCCATTCCTGGGGAGTGGCTATCGACCAATTACCAAAATAAGCCCACTGACTCTGACAACCTCCAACACCGCTTCACGGAAGGAGTCTATTCCATTTTCCTTGATTCTACGTCTCCATCGCATCTGTTGTGATGGTGTCACATTCCATACCAAAGTCTTGCTTTTACTCTCAACCGAGGACTCCCCTCCAAAAAGTTTACAGAGCCCTCGACCGTGAAGTTCCATTTCCCGCACTTCTAACCTCACCGCTGCACCTCCATCCCAGAACCAAGATAGAGTACCCCTTATCCTCAACTTTCACCCTTCCAGCCTTCACATTCAATACATCACCCACCGCCATTTCCACCACCTCCAGCATGATTCCACCACCAAACACATCTTCCCCTACTCTTCTGTTTTAGCACACTGAAGTGACCACTCACTCCGCGACAACCTGGCATACCCCTCAATCACCCCCAACAACTCTCCCCTTCCCATGTCAACTGCCAGTGCAAGTTCAGGAGATGCAACACCTGGCCTTTCACTTACTTACTTCCCACCGTTCAGGGCCCGGAGCGCTCTTTCCAGGTGAAACAGCGATTTACTGGTACTTCTTGCAATTTAGTACAGCGTACTTAGTACTCACGATGCGTTCTTCCCCCTTGCTGCTTCTTGAAAATATTGTTGCAGAGAATTATTTCGAACATACTCAAGAAATTCTCTACCATTTTGAAATGAGCTATTTTATTTATCCCAATCGATATGAAAGTTAAAATCTCCCATTAAAACCACTCTATCTTTACTACATGCTTGTCTAATCTCTGCATTTTCACAAAGTGCGACTTCACTGATGCTGCCAGGGAGCTTATGTACATCTCCCACTAAAGTCTTAAATCATTTCCTATTTCCTAATCCTGCTAATAACCTCTCCATTGTATGCTTACCTCTCTGTATATCTCCTCTTATCATGTAAGTAATTTCATGCTTAATCACTATGGCTACTTCTCCCCACTGCAGCACTTTCCCTATCCTTCCTGTAGGCCTTTAAACCTGTTTATCTTCAGTTCACAGTGCTGACCATCTTGCAGCCATGTCTCAGTAAAGGCTACTGTGTCGTAAGCTCTAAGTTGAATTTGCGCAATTCATTCAATGTGTTGCTGATACTCCGTGAGGTTGTATGAAGAACGGGAATTTGTCCCACACACCCTAACCTGTCCTTTTGCTCTGGTGTTGTTTTCTGCCACATTTTTGTTATTCGTTCAGGGGATGTGGGCAAGGACAGTATTTATTGCCCTTCCCTAATTGCCCTTGAGAAGGCGGTGGTGAGCCACATTCTTGAACCACTGCAGTCCATATGGTGAAGGTACTCCCAAGGTGCTGTTCGGGAGTAGTACCAGGATTTTGGCCCAGCGTCGATGAAGGAACGGCGATATATTTCCCAGTCAGGATGGTGTCTGACTTAAAGGGAACGTGGAGGTGATGGTGTTCCATCACCTCCAAACTTTTGGTTTTTACTTCACCCGCAGTGCCTAAAGCACAATTTCTGACGATTACACAAATCTCTTCCCTTTCGTTTGTTTTAGATTCATAATGTATCCACCCTTTTCCACCTGAGCCCCCCACACCGGTACTAACCAGCGCCCTCCCCCCACCCACACTCCCCCCACGCCCCGCCTCCGGCATTTAATACTGGAATGCCTGTGTGACCGCCTTATTCATCATTTCCGCTGGGATCCTGTTCGCATCCCGGTTCAGCTGGAGTCCGTCCCAAATGTTCAATGTCCCATGAAATCAAATCGCTCTTTCCCACACCACTCCCTCAGCCACGTGATCACCTACCTAAACTGCTCATGCCTACGCCAGTTTACCCAATGCACCATCAGCCCTCCCAGTCCCCATCTCAGCTTCAAACTTCCCACGGCCCATTGCACCTAATTAAATTTCCATCCCCATTTCAACTTCACACCGCACAGCCCCCATTGAACCTTCACCTGGCCAAGCCTATATCGCAGATTCAAACTTCCAACTCTCCATTGCACCTTCATCCCGCACAGTCCCATTGAACCTTCATCCTTCCCAGTCCCCATTACTCCTTCACCCCGTCCAGTCCTTATTGTTTCTTCATGCTGCACAGTCCCTATTGTAATTTTAACCGGCCCAGCCCTCATTTTAACATTGTCCTGCCCAAATCCCATTACACCAATATCCGGCACAAACTTCATTGCATCTTCACCCTGTCCATTTTTCATTGCATATTAAACCTGCTCAATCCACATTGCACGCTGCTCGCACCAATCCCCAAATCAAACACACGTTCCCAGTTCCCATTCCTCTATCACTCTGACCAGTCCTCATTTCTCCTTCACAGAGCCGATCCCATTGATCCATCAAAGCGCCCAGTCCCCATTTCTCCTTCACTCTGCCCAGACCCCAGTGCTCCTTCACTCTGACCAATCTCCATTGCTCCTTCACTCTGACCAGTCCACATTGCTCCTTCACTCTGACTAGTCCACATTGCTCCTTCAATCTGACCAATCCCCATTACTCCTTCACTTTGACAAGTCCCCATTTCGCCTTCACTCTGACCAGTCTCCATTGCTCCGAGACTCTGACCAGTCCCCATTGCTCCTTCACTCTGACCAATCCCCATTGCTCCTTCACTGTGACCAGTCCCCATTTCTCATACATTCTGACCAGTCCCAATTGCTACTTCATTTTGACCAGTCCCCATTGCTCCTTCAATTTGACCAGTCCCCATTTCTCCTTCATTCTGACCAGTCCCCATTGCTCTTTCATTCTGACCAGTCCCCATTGCTCCAACACTCTGACCAGTCCCCATTGCTCCTACACTCTGACCAGCCCCCATTGCTCCTTCACTCAGACCAGTCCCCATTGCTTCTTCAGTCTGACCAGTCTCCATTGCTCCTTCACTCTGACCAGTCCCCATTGCTCCTTCACTCTGACCAATCCCCATTGCTCCTTCACTGTGACCAGTCCGCATTTTTCCTTCACTCTGACCAGTCCCCATTGCTCCTTCACTGTGGCCAGTCACCATTGCTCCTTCACTCTGAACAGTCCCCATTGCTCCTTCACTCTGACCTGTCCCCATTGCTCCTTCACTCTGACCAATCCCCATTGCTCCTTCACTGTGACCAGTCCCCATTGCTCCTTCACTCTGACCTGTCCCCATTGCTCCTTCACTCTGAGCAGTCCCCATTGCTCCTTCACTCTGACCAATCCCCATTGTTTCTTCACTCTGACCAGTCTCCATTGCTCCTTCGCTCTGACCAGTCCCCATTGCTCCTTATCTCTGACCAGTTCTCATTGATCCTTTCACTCTATCCAGACCCCATTGCTTTTTCTTTCTGACCAGTCCCCATTTGTCCTTCACTCTGACCAGTCTCCATTGCTCCTTCACTCTGACCAGTCCCCATTGCTCCTTCACTCTGACCAGTCTCCATTGCTCCTTCACTCTGACCAGTCCCCATTGCTCCTTCACTCTGACCAGTCCCCATTGTTCCTTCACTCTGACCAGTCTCCATTGCTCCTTCACTCTGACCAGTCACCAATGCTCCTTCACTCTGACCAGTCTCCATTGCTCCTTCACTCTGATCAGTCTCCATTGCTCATTCACTCTGACCAGTCCCCATTGCTCCTTCACTCTGACCAGTCCCCATTGTTCCTTCACTCTGACCAGTCGCCATTGTTCCTTCACTCTGACCAGTCCCCATTCCTCCTTCAATCTGACCAGTCCCCATTGCTCCTTCACTCTGACCAATCCCCATTGCTCCTTCACTCTGACCAGTCCCAATTTCTTCTTCACTCTGACCGGTCCCCATTGCTTCTTCAGTCTGACCACTCCCCATTGCTCCTTCACTGTGACCACTCCCCATTGCTCCTTCACTCTGACTAGTCCCCATTGCTCCTTCACTCTGACAAATCCCAATTGCTTCTTCACTCTGACCAGTCTCCATTGCTCCTTTACTCTGACCAGTCCCCATTGCCCGTTCACTCTGATCAGCCCCCATTGCTTCTTTACTCTGATCAGCCCCCATTGCTTCTTCACTCTGACCAGTCCCAATTGCCCGTTCACTCTGACCAATCCCCATTGCCCGTTCACTCTGACCAGCCCCCATTGCTCCTTCAATCTGACCAGTCCCAATTTAACCTGCACTCAAACCAGTCCCCATTGCTCCTTCAATCTGACCACTCCCAATTTCCCCATCACTCTGAACATCCCCCATTGCTTCTTCACTCTGAACATTCCCAATTTCCCCTTCACTCTGACCAGCCCGTATTGCTTCTTCTCTCTGACCAGTCCCCATTTCTTCGTCACTCTGACCAGCCCCCATTGCTTCTTCTCTCTGACCAGTCCCCATTTCTTCTTCACTCTGACCAGCCCCCAATGCTTCTTCACTCTGACCAGTCACCAATGCTCCTTCAATCTGGCCTTTCCCAATTTCCCCTTCACACTAACTGTGCCCAGCCGTGATTGAAACTTCTTGCTGCCCAGACTCTATTGCAACTTAACCCCTCACAGTCCCCAATGATCCTTGAGACATCCTAATCACCATTGCTACTTCACCTAGGGCAGTCTCCATTTTACCTTTATACCCGAGGTCCCATTTTCCATCACTCTGTCCAGTACACCTTTAACTGCACTCTTCTATGTCCCCATTGTAATATCAAGACGCACAGTCCCCATTGCACCTTCACTTGTTTAGTCCGCCTTGTAACTTCACCCTGCCCAGTCGCCATTGAACAATCACCCTGGCCTGTCCGCATTGTACCTTCACCCTGCCCATTCCCCGTTGCACCATTACCCTGCCCATTCCCCATTGTACCATCACCCTGCCCATTCCCCATTGTATCTTCATCCTGTTCAGTTCGCATTGAACAATCACCCTGCCCAGTCAACATTCTACCCTTCACCCTGTACTGCTTCCTTTCTTCCTTTGCCCTGCCCAGTCTGCACTGCACCTACAGCCTTCCACATCCACATGAACCCTTCATTCCACCCAGTCCAATCGACATTGAACATTCATTCTGCCAAGTCCCCACTGAAGCTTGGTTCTGCACAATCCACATTGCAGCTTCAAACGCGCCCGGCACCCATTGAACCTTCACCGTGCACTCAACATTGCAGTTTCAAATCGCCGAGTCCCCATTGATACTTCACTCTGCTAAGCCCTCATTTAACAATCACGATGCCCAGTCCAGTCTCCATCGTTTCACCACCCCTCCCATTTCCAAGTTCATTTCCCATGCTTTGTACACGTTGGGCCTTCCACTGCCCTGTCCTCATTGGAACCTCACCCGGCCCAGATTGGATTGAAATTTCGCACTGCACTGTTCACATTGAACCTGCACGCCGCCCAGTGCAGTCCCAATTTAGACTTCAGCCACGCACTCCACATTGCATATTCACCCTGCGCTGTACCCATTGTAAATCACACTGCCAAATCCCTTTTAAAAATGGTGAAATTAACGGGACTAAACATCCCCATCATCCTAGGGGTCTAAAAGAAGTGGCTGCAGAGATAATGAATGCATTGGTGATGATCTTCCAAAATTCACTAGATCCTAGAACGGTCCCAGCGAATGGGAAGGTAGCAAATATAACCCCTCTATTCAAGAAAGGCGGGCGAAAGAAAACAGGGAACTACAGGCCTGTTAGCTTGAATTCCGTCGTCAGGAAAATGCTGGACTCCGTTTTTAAGGAAGTGGTATCAGGGCACTTAGAAAATCATAATATTATTAGGCAGAGTCATCATGGTTTGTTTCATACATTCTTGGGATGTGGGTGTCGCTGGCAAGGCCAGCAGTTATTTCCCTTCCCTAATTGCCCTTGAGAAGGTGGTGCTGACAATTGAGTGGCTTGCTCGGCCATTTCAGAGGGCAGTTCAAAGTGAAACACAGTGCTATGGGTCTGGAGTCACATGTAGGCAGACCTGGTAAGGAGGGTGTGATTTTCTTCTCTCAAGGGCATACGTCAATCAGATGCGTTTTTATGACAATCCGGTAGTTTTATGGTCACCATTACTGATACTGGCTTTATATTCCATATTTAATTAATTACCTGAATTTAAAATCCCCAGCTGTCGTGGTGGAATTTGAACTCACGTGACCGGATCATTACTCCAGGCCTCTGGATTACTAGTTCCAGTAACATAACCACTATGCTGTGGTACATTTATTTATGAAAGAGAAATCGTTTTTAACAAATTTAGCCGAGTTTTTTGAAGTTGTAACTAGCAGGGTAGATGAAGGGGAACCAGTAGATTTAGTATATTTGGATTTCCAAAACGCATTCGATAAGGTGCCACATAAAAGGTTCCTACGCAAGATAAGCGCTCAAGGATTTATGGGTAATATATTAGCTGTGATAAGGATTGGTTAACGGACAGAAAATAGAGTGTAGGGATAAACGGGCCATTTTCCGGTTGGCAGGCTGTAAATTGTGGGGTGAGGCAAGGATCAGTGTTAGGGCCTCAACTATTTACAATCTATATTAATGATCCAGATGAATGGACCGAGTGCAATATATCCAAGTTTGGTGACGATAGAAAATTAGCTGTGAAAGTAAGCTGTGAGGATGACACAAATAGTCTGCAAAGGGATATAGATAGACTAAGTGAGAGGGCAATAAGTTGGCAGACGGAGTATAACGTGGAGAAATGTGAGGTTATTCACTTTGGTAGGAAGAAACGGAAAAAAAAATAATGGTGAGAAACTGTAAAATGTTGTTGTTCAGAGAGATTAAGTATCCTCGTCATCAAACTGTTAGCATGTAGATACAGCACGCAATTATAAAGGCGCCTGGCATGGTGGCCTTTATTGCACGGGGCTTAGCGTTGAAGAGCAAAGAAGTCTTGCTACAATTGTACAGGGCTTTGGTGATATCACACCAGGAGTAATGTGCACAGTGTTGGTCTCCTTATCTGAGTAAAGATATACTAGCCTTATTTCTGTGCAACGAAGGTTCACTAGATTGATCACTGGGATGAGAGGGCTGTCCAAGAGGAGCGATTGATTAGATTAGGACTATACTCTCTATAGTTTAGAAGAATGTAAGGTGATCTCATTCAAACACATAAGATTCTGAGGGGGATTGAGAGCGTCGGTGCTGATAGGCTGTTTCCCCTGGGGGAACGAGGGGGAATAGACTAAAGATAAGGGTCGGCCATTTAAGACCGAGTTGTGGAGGAATTTCTTCACTCAGAGGATTGTGAATCTTTGGAATTCTCTACCTGAAATGGCTGTGGATGTTGAATCGATGAATATAATCAAGGCTGAAATAGATATGTTTTTGAACTCCAGGATTATCAATTGCTATGGATATCGTTCGGTAAAGTGGAGTTGTGATCGGAGATCAGCCACGAACTAATTCAAAAAGAAAAAGAAAGAAAAACTTGCATTTATATACTGCCTTTTGACGTCTCAAAGCACTTTACAGTCAATGAAGTACGTTTGAAGTGAAATCACTGTTACAATGTAGGAATGCAATGGCGAATCAGGCTCGTGGGGGCTTCTGGGAAATTCCTGTTCATAATTGTGATGATCTTATTTTTCATTCAACCGACTGGTCCAGTTTCAATTGATCCTTCACCCCTACCATTGCCCATTGCATTTTATCCTCACCTGGTCCTCATTGGACATTCACACTGCCCTGTCTCCATTCCACCGTCACACTAACGAGGCCATATTGTCCCTTTACCCTGCCCAACACCTTTGCACAGTCAGCCTTCCCCATCCCCATTGACACATCATTCTGCCCAATCCAGACTCCATTAAACATTCACCCCGAGGAGTCGGCACTACACCATAGCCCTGCCCAATCCGTATTATACCTTCACACCGCCAGTCCCCACTGAAGCTAGACCAGTGCAGTTTCCAGTGATTCTTCACACCTCCCAGACTGCACTTACTCTTCAACCCGTCTAATCCTCATTGTACCTTCACCTGGCCAGTCCCCATTGAACCTAGACCGATACAGACTCCAGTGATCCTTCACCCCTCACAGCCCGCATTGAATCTTCACCCCGCCTAATCCTCATTTTATCGTCACGCTGCACATGCCTCGTTACACTTTCACCCTGCCCAGACTCATTGACCATTTACCCTGCCCAGTCCCCAATGCAACTTAATCCTGCCCAGTTATCAATACACCTTCACCCTGCCGGTTCCCATTGGAGTTCTGATTTCTCATTGCAGGACCGCTCCCACGTTATCCCGTGCAAACATTTAAGGAAATAACTCATAATTCGCAACGAATATACATTCCCTTAAGGAATAAAAGCAACATGGGAAAAATGTTCCAACCGTGGCTAACAAGAGACATTTAAGATAGTATTAGATTAAAGGAAGTGGCTTATAATGTTGCCAAAAGCCGCAGTAAACCTAACGATTGGGAGTATTTTAGAATTCAGCAAAGGAGGACCAATAAATTGAGAAAGAAAGGGCAAATAGAATGAGAGTAAACTCGCGAGAGACGTAAAAAAAAGCCTGTAAAATCTTCTATAGGTATGTAAAAAGGCAAACATTAGCGAAAGTAAATGTGGATCCCTTCCAGGCTGAGACAGGATAAATTATAATGGGGAATAAGGAAATGGCGCGGAAAATAAACAAACACTTTGTGTCTTTCTCAAGGAAGAAGACGCAAAAATCCTACCAGAAATAGATTCTGGAACTTTTGCTGCGGATCGCAATGTAGCAAATATCACCCCACTATTTCAGAAAAGAGAGAGAGAGAAAATGGGGAACTACAGACCAGTTAGCCTGCCATCAGTAGTAGAAAAAATGCTATAATCTGTTATTAACGACGTGGTAACCGGGCAATTAGAAAATAATAATAGGGAAGAGTCAACACAGATGTATCAAAGGATAATCATGTTTCACGAATCTGTTATAGATTTTGAGGTTGTAACTAGAAGAATAGATACGGGGGAACCTGTGGATGTGGTGTATTTGGATTTTCAGAAGGCATTCGATAAGGTGCCACACAACAGATTATTAAACAAAATTAGGGTTCATGGGATTGAGGGTCGTATATAGGCTTGGATTGCGGATTGCTTAAAGGACAGATAACAGAGAGTAGGAATAAACCGGTGATTTTCGGGTTGGCAGGCTGTAACTAGTGGTCTACCGCAAGGATCATTGCTTGGGCCGCAGTTAATCACAATCTTGAACAATTATTTGGATGAGGGGACCAAATGCAAAATATCCAAGTTTGATGAAGACAAAAAGCTAGTTGAGAATATAAGTTGTGAGAAGGATGCAAAAAAGCTTCATGCGGATATAGACAGGCTAAATTAGTGGGAAGAACATGGCAATTGGAACATAATGTTGAGAAATGTGAAGTTATCACTTTGGCAGAAAAGTAGAAAAGCAGAGTATTGCTTAAATGGTGAGAGATTGGGAAATATTGGTGCTCAGAGAGACCACGAAGGTGCAGGGTGAATCTTTAGTCTGGACAAGACAGAATGTAGGTCCAATGGGACGAATCACTGAATGTTAACGTGCAGGTACAGCAAACTATTGGGAAAGCAAATGCTTTGTTGGACTTTATTACAGGAGAATTTGAGTATAAGATCAAAGACGTGTTATTGCAATTATATAGGGCCCTGGCAAGTCCACACCTGGAGAATTGTGCACAGTTTCGGTCTCCTTACTTAAGGAAGGATACATTTGCCATAGAGGGAGTGCAACAAAAATTCACCAGATTATTTCCTGCGAAGTGGGGTATTGTCCTATGGGGAGAGATTGAGTAGACTAGGCATATATTCTCTAGAGTTTAGAAGAATGAGAGCTGATCCCCTTTGAAACGTACATAATTCTTACAGGGCTTGACATGGTGCATTCAGGGAGAATGTCTTCCCTGTCTGGTGAGTCTAGAACCAGGGGTCACAGTCTCAGAAAAATGGGCCTGCCATTTACGACTGAAAATAGGACAAATTTCTTCAGTCAGAGGTTAGTGACCTTTGGAATTCTCTATCCCCAGCGGGCTGTGGAGGCTCAGTCGTTCAGTATATTAAAGACAGAGATGGATAGATTTCTGGAATATAATGGAATCAAGGGATATAGAGATAATGCAGGAAAGTGGAGATGAGGTCGAATATCAGCCACGATCGCATTGAAAGGCGGAGCAGGCTCGAGGGTCTGAATGGCCTACTCCTGCTCCTATTTCTTATGTTCTTATGCTACTGAACCGCCTGCATCCCTGAGACCTGTGGACCATTACGCTGCCCTCCGCCTCGAGGCCTGAAACCGCAACTCTTCGCAGACTGGGCGCCTGCAGGATCTTTCGTTGTTGTTTCGAGGTTTGGAGGCGGACTCCGGAAGTCCGCCTCCGACCGCGATTTACAGGTCATTAATTCATCACCCCATGCAGTTCCCATTGAAACCTTACTCCACACAGTTCACATTGAATGTTCACCTAGCCGAGTTCCCATTGAATCTACACTCTGCCCAATCGCCATCGAAACTTCATCCGACACTTCCCTCATCGAACATTCATACCTCACAGCCCACGTTGAAACTTCACTTTTCCCAGCCCCTTGGAAAACTTCCTGCCGCCTTGTCGTCATTGTATCTTCCGCCCCGCCAGGACCCCATTGAAACTTCACACCGCACAATCACCATTTAATCCTCACCCAATCCATTCGCCATTGAAACTTCAACCGTCCAGGTCCCATTAAACCTACATTCTGTCTTGTCCAGACTAAAGATTCACCCTGCACCTTCGTTCCGTCCAGTTACCATTGCAAGTTTACGCCACGCTGTCCCCATTGAACATTTACTCCGTCCAGTTTCATTGAACCTTCACCCTGCACAGTACCCATTTTATAATCACCCCTCCTAGTCACATTGCACCTTCACAGTCCCCAGTTTTATAATCACCCCTCCCAGTCACATAGCACCTTCACAGTCCCCATTGTATAATCACCCCTCCCAGTCACATTGCACCTGCACAGTCCCAATTTTATAATCACCCCGCCAACTCACATTGCACCTTCACATTGCACAGTCCCCAATTTATAATCACCCCTCCCAGTCACATTGCACCTTCACCCTGCACAGTCCCCAATTTATAATCACCCCTCCCAGTCACATTGCACCTTCACCCTGCACAGTCCCCACATTATAATCACCCCTCCCAGTCACATTGCACCTTCACAGTCCCTATTTTATAATCACCCCGCCCAGTCACATTGCACCTTCACCCTACACAGTCCCCAATTTATAATCACCCCGCCAAATCACATTGCACCTTCACTCTGCACAGTCCCAATTTATAATCATCACACCCAATCACATTGCACCTTCACCACGCACAGTCCCAATTTTACAATCACCCCGCCCAATCACAATGCACCTTCACCGCGCCCAGTCCCAATTTTACAATCACCCCGCCCAATCACATTCCACCTTCACCGCGCTCAGTCCCTATTGAAGCTTCAATCTGCCCAGCCCCCATTTAAATGTCACACGGCTCTGTCTAATTGAGCCTTTACCCTGCGCAGTCTCCATTGAACCTTCACACAGCCCATTCCAGTCCGCAATTGAACATTCATTCCTTCTCATTCTAGTCACCATTGAGACTTCAACTGCCCAGTCATCATTGTCCCTTCACTCTGCCCGGTCCCTTCAGCCTGTGATAGAGTCATAGAGTCGTAACGGCCCAGAATAAGGCCATTCGGCACATCGAGTCCGTGCCGGCTCTCTGTAGAGCAATCCAGTCAGTCCCATTCCCCCGCTCTATCCCCGTAGCCCTGCAAGTTTATTTCCATCAAGTGCCTATCCAGTCTCCCCTTGAACACATTGAGTGTCGCCGCTTCCACCATTTCCGTCGACAGCGAGTTCCAGGTCCTCACCACTCGTTGCGTAAAAAAAGTTTTTCCTCACGTCCCCCCTGTATCTCTTGACCAAAACCTTCAATCTGTGTCCCCTAGTCCCTGTATCATCAACTAGTGGGAACAGCCTTTCCCCGTCTCGCCTATCCAAACCCGTCATTATGTTGTACACCTCTATCAAATCACCTCGCAACCTCCTTTGTTCTAATGAAAACAAATCCAGCTTCTCCAATCTGTCCTTGTAGCTAAGATCCCCCATCCCCGGAACCATTCTAGTAAATCTCCCCTGCACATCTCAAGGGCCTTCACATCCTTCCTAAAGTGTGGTGACCAGAACTTGAGGCAATACTCCAGTTGTGGCCTAACCAGCGCTTTGTAATGGTTCAGCATACCTGCTCTACTTTTGTATTCAATACCTCTATTTATGAAGCCCAAGATCCCATATGCTTTGTAACCACTCTCTCAATATGTCCTGCCACCTTCAGGGACATGTGCAAATTAACTCCCAGGTCCCTCTGTCCCTGCACACTATTTCCCTCATTATAACAGTGACTCCACTGCAAAAGAAATTCATTGGCTGTAAAGCGCTTTGAGACGTAAGGTGGTCTTGAAAGGCGATATATAAATGCAAGACTTTCTTTCTTAAAACTGTGCCATTAAGTATATAATGGACCAGAAATTCGGCTCTTGTCGGGTGAGTACGCGCTGTGTACTCACCGGTAAGGCCACCTGAAGTGCCGGTTTCACGCATGCACTGCGCATGCGCGGCAAACCAGAACTTCCGTTCCCCTGAAGGAAGGGGTTCAGAAGTCGAACGCGTGCACGGGAGAGGCTGCGCGCACGCAGCGAACTTCGTTTTTTTTCAGGTTTCTCCTTGAGGGTAAGTATGGAGAAGCTGCACATTTAAAAAGGAGGCGCATGGCCTGTTTTTAACAAGGTAAGTGGATAATGAATTACAATTTAAACATTTTTTCAACAGGTTTATCTTTTTTACATACTTTAAAGAAAGGTAAGTTTATATTTAGCACCGTTAAAAAGTTTAATTACATTTTTCTTAAATTTAAATTTTTGTTTTACGTAGTTAATTTATGTAATTTACAGTTATTTTAAAAATGTGATGTATTTATTTGAAGTTTAAGTGTGGTTTTGGGGCCGATCTCTATTCATAGATTTGACAGGTCTTCCTGTCAAGACTCTCCCTGTTCCTTCTGCCAAAATGCATCACTTCCACACTTCTCTGTATTAAATTCCATCTGCCACTTATCTGCCGATTCTGCTAACCTTTCTTTCTGCTGTTGCTGTCGATTCAGATCATCATCACTATTTTCCTCACCGCCAGGTTTGGTGTCATCGGCAAATTTAGAAATTCTACTCCGTATTCCAATATCCAGGTCATTTCTATATATGAAAAAAGCAGTGGCCCCAGCACTGACCCTTGGGGAACACCACTGTCTACCATCCTCCGTTTGAAAAACAGCGATTTACCACAACTCGCTGTTTTCTGTTCTTAAGCCAATTCCGTATCCAAGCTGCCACTGACCCACCTTTTCCATGAGCCTCAATTTTGTTAGCCAGCCTTGTATGTGGTACTTTGTCAATCGGCTTCCGATAATCCATGTAGACAACATCCATTCCAGTCCCTTCATCAATCCTATCTGTTGATTCATCAAATAATTTTTTTGGATAAGTCAAACACGATCTGCCTTTTATAAATCCATGTTGGCTCTCCTTAATTAGCTTAAACCTCACCAATTGCCCGTTCATTTTTTCCTTGAATATTGTTTCTAAAACTTTTCCCACCACTGATGTTAAACTGACCGGCCTTTAGATACTGGGATCGTCCTTATTCCCTTTCTTGAAAAATGTTGTCACATTCGCCACTTTACACTTTCCAGGCACGTCCCTTGCATTTAGGGAAGATTTGAATATTATGGCAAGCCCTTCCGCTATCTCCTCCCCCAATTCCCTTAGCAACCTGGGATGCAAACCATCTGGACCGGGCGACTTATCCATTCTAAGCATACCGACCAAATTTATTACATCCTTTCCAAAATTTCCACCCCTTCCATTGCTTCTAACTTTTCCACTTCTACTGATATTTTGTCAGCATCCACCTCCTTAGTAAACAGTTGCCCCCACTGTTTCGGCCAGTGGCACAATGGATAACGCGTCTGACAAGTGGATTAGAAAATGGTAGTTCCGACTTCTACCTGGCGGGACCGTTTTTGCACACTTGGCATTATGGCTTTAAATGACTCGCAAGCGGAGGTTCTTGGTCACGCTGCCCTGCATTTTGCCCCTCCCCACTGTACTTTCACTCTTCCCAGTCCACATTGAACGTTCATACTGCTTAGACAACTTTTGCCGTCACCCCGCGCAGTTCACACTGAACCTTCAGTCTCCCAGGTCCCATTAAAATTACACGCTGCCCAGTCCCCATTTCAACTGCAATCTGCTCCGTCCCCATTGTACCTGCACCTTGACAATTCCCTGTTATATCTTCACCCTGCCCATTTACCATTGTACCTGTACCTTGTCAGTCTCCATTGTATCTTCACCCGGCCCATTCACCAATGTACCTGCGCTTGCTATTCCCCATTGTACCTTGACCCTGCCCATTCAACATTGTACATGCACCTTGCCAGTCCCCATTGTAATTTCAACCTGCCCATTCCCCATTGTACTTGCACCGTGCCAGTCATTGTATCTTCACATTGCCCATTCAATATTGTATCTGCACCTTGCCCGTCCACATTGTTTCTTCACCCTGCGATTTCACCATTGTAACTGCACCTTGCCAGTCCCCAGTGTTTCTTCACCCTGCCCATTACCCATTTTGTCTACACACTGTGCAGGACCCAATTCAGCTTCACACTACCCATTCTCCATTGCACTCAGCCTTGCCAATTCCCATTGTACCTTCACCCCATCCAGTCAAGCCCCCATTGGTCCGTGACGTCGCCCAGTCCCCATTGCACCTTCGCACTGACTAATCTCATGGCACCTTCGGTCGGCACAGACATCAATGAACCTTCACCCCGCCCTGTCACCATTGAAACATCTCCCGGCACATTACCCTGTGAGAATTCACCTATCCCAGTCCAGTCCACATTACACTTTCACCCCTCCCAGACACCATTGAAACATCTCCCTGCCCATTCCCCTGCGAGCCTTCACCCATCCCAGTCCAGTCCCCATTGCACTTTCACCCCTCCCAGACACCATTGAAAAATCTCTCGGCACATTCCTCTGTGAGCCTTCACCCATCCCAGTCCAGTCCCCATTGCACTTTCACCCCTCTCAGACACAATTGAAACATCACCCGGCACATTCCCCTGTGAGTCTTCACCCATCCCAGTCCAGTCCCCATTACACTTTCACCCCGCCCTGACAGAATTGAAACATCTCCCTGCCCATTCCCCTGTGAGCCTTCACCAATCCCAGTCTAGTCCCCATTGCACTTTCACCCCTCCGAGATACAATTGAAAAATCTCCCTGCCCATTACACTGTGAGCCTTCACCAATCCCAGTCTAGTCCCCACTGCACTTTCACCCCTCCCAGATACTATGGAAACATATCCCTGCCCATTCCCCTGTGAGCCTTCACCCATCCCAGTCTAGTCCCCATTACACTTTCACCCCGCCCTGACACCATTGAAACATCTCCCTGCCCATTCCCCTGTGAGCCTTCACACATCCCAGTCCAGTCTCCATTAGACTTTCACCCCGCCCTGACAACATTGAAACAACTCCGGGCACATTCCCCTGTGAGCCTTCACCCATTCCAATCCAGTCACTATTGCACTTTCACCCCTCCCAGACATAATGGAAAAATATCCCTGCCCATTCCACTGTGAGCCTTCCCTCTTCCCAGTCCAGTCCCTATTGCACTTCCACCCCGCCCTGACACCATTGAAACATCTCCCGGCGCATTCCCCTGTGAGCCTTCACCCATCCCAGTCCAGTCCCCATTGAACATTCACACCGTCCTGACACAATTGAAACATCGCCTTGCCCATTTCCCTGTGACCCTTCACCCATACTAGTCCAGTCTCCATTAGACTTTCACCCCGCCCTGACACCATTGAAACATATCCCTGCCCATTCCCCTGTGAGCCTTCACCCATCCCAGTCCAGTCACCATTAGACTTTCACCCCGCCCTGACACCATTGAAACATCTCGCTGCCCATTCCCCTGTGAGCCTTCACCCAACTCAGTCCAGTCCCCATTGCACCTACACTCCACCTAGACACCATTGAAGCATCTCCCTGCCCATTCCCCTGTGAGCCTTCACCCATCCCAGTCCAGTACCCATTGCACTTTCAGGCCTCCCAGACACCTTTGAAACATCACCCTGCCAATTCCCCAGTGAGCCTTCACCAATCCCAGTCCAGTCCCCATTGCACTTTCACCCAACCCTGACACCATTGAAACATCTCCCGGCACATTCCCCTGTGAGCCTTCACCAATCCCAGTCCAGTCCCCATTGCACTTTCACCCCTCCCAGATACCATTGAAACATTTCCCGGCACATTCCCCTGTGAGCCTTCACTCATCCCAGTCCAGTCCCCATTGCACCTTCTCGCCTTTGTGACTCCATTGCCCCTACGCCCTGACCAGTTTCATTGAATACTCACCATGCACAACCCCCATTGAGCCTTCACTCTGCCCAGTCCCAATTGCTCCTACAGCCTGCCCAGTTCGCTTTGCATCTTCGTACTGACGAGTCCCGATGAAATCTTCAACTCTCCCAAAAACCATTTAACCTTCACTCCGGCCAGTCCACATTGAAACTTCACTCTCCAAGGTACACATTTAAATTTTACTCCGACCTGCCACCAAATAACCTGCAGTCACCCAGTTCCCACTTGACCTGTCTCACCGCCCAATCCCACTGAATCTTCACTCCGCACAGTCCCCATTGTAAATGTAACTCACAAAGTGCACATTGGATCTAAACCTCGACCTTGTCCCATTGAACTTACACTCTGCCCAACCCACATTTTATATTCGCTCCGCCGAGTCTCCATTGAACTTTCACCCCGTCCAGCCGACATTGTAACTACACCTTGCCAAGTGCGCATTACAACTTCGGTGTCGTTGTTCAAGATGTGACGGCATTGAGCATTTCAGTTTATTTCTTTATTTCGATTCTCGGATTGCGGGATTGCGCTTTTTCCGTTGCCTCCAGGTGTGTCTTCCTTCTGATAATTGCACTGCATTGCTTATTATCTCATTCACTCTTCCTTAATAATTATTTTAACACATCTCTAAATCGAAAAACAACGCGCAGATTAAGGAATCAATCGCATTATGCCATACAACAATCGCAAATTATCACTCAAAATCCCATTCAATCAACGTTTCTGTGTGCTTCGTGAATAACCACTCCTTTGTTTATCTCTCTTACAGTTAACTTGTTGGCGATTGTGATCTTGTCCCGAGGAAAGTGCGGTCTCTCCAAATGTATCACTCGCTACCTGGTAGCCATGGCAACGGCCGGACTCCTGGTCGTTGTCACCCACGTCATATTAACGTCCATTGTTGGTATTTATTTCCCACTCTCATTCTTGACGATTACCACTGTGTGCTCTATTAATACGGTCCTGCTGTGTGCAGCCACAGTTGACTCTGTTTGGTTCACAATGGGTTTCACCTTCGATCGATTTGTGGCCATTTGTTGTCAGAAGCTGAAAACAAAATATTGCACCGAAAAAACGGCGGCTGTTGTTATCGGGGTGGTGAGTGCGCTGAGCTGTTTAATAAGCATTCCCAGGTTCTTTATATTTGACCCGAAATATATAATAGACAATGTACCCCGGGGTTGCACCATGAAACCGACGTTTTTTACTTCACCTTCGTGGGCTGCATTTGACTCGTTTGATCTTACTTTAACACCGTGTGTCCCGTTCTTGATGATGTTGCTGTTCAATTCTCTGACCGTCAGATACATTTTAGCGGCCAGTAGAGCGCGCAAGGAGCTTCGGGGCCGCAGCAATGGGGAGAATCACAAGGACCCAGAGATGGAGAACAGAAGGAAATCCATCGTTTTACTGTTCAGTATATCCGGCAGTTTTATATTGTTATGGAGCACAGAAATGGTATATTTTGTATCTCTCCATGTATCAAATGCCCTGTTATATAGGACCATTGAAATTGAATCAGTCGCATTCATGCTTCAACTTCTCAGTTCCTGCACAAACACGTTCATTTACGCCGTCACCCAGACTAAATTCAGAGCGGAGCTGATCAACGGCGTGAAATTCCCACTCAACCAAATTGTTAAATTAGTTAAATGATAGAAACAGCTGAAGACTTTTCGTCCGAATTGAAATGAAAACCTCAATTCGAGTACATGTTCACTCACTGCAGTAGCCTAAAACGAGTGGATGCGGATTGGGGCCATTACACAACCCGCCGTATTTTAATATCCAGTGACGTCAATGAGTTCACTAAAGTAACTGATATCTGTCCAATATTTTAAATAAGTTTGGAAATTCCAGAAATAAATTGTATTTTGCTCGACCTATGCCTTGTTGTGAAATAATCCAAGATATTGAAATAAACATCAATTAAAATCTATTTCCGTCCAATGACTGTTTCCTGTCTCACACAATGCCACGCGGAAGGACTGACGGTGAACTTCCAGGTCAGGCTACGTCCTGTCCATTGGAACATTTGCTTTGATCAGAAGAGTATAATGATGGACCAAAACCAGGACCGTGTGTAACAGGTAAAATGTTATCCTGAATTCAACCTTCAGTGTGGTATTCTGGAGATCGCTTCCTCTCTGAGCTGCTGTACACCAATGTTAACTCACTGCAGGAATTTAATGGGACAAGAGGCTGGACCTGGTCACACAGATCTATATGGAAACCTTCTGATAGACTAAGGTCTGTATGTTCATCCCACACTCCTGTATTACTTAAAATATATCTTAAGTATTACGGATTAAGTATCAGACTGGATCACGGGAGAAAATGAACTATTTATTACACTGACATTTTTTTTCACATAAGGGCTTCAATTTACTAAAGCCAATCGATCTCTGTAGTGTGGATTGCCCCTGGAAAACAAGCTTTGGGCTCCACCGGGACATGGTTATGAACATCGGAATTTCTAAAAGAAAAAAGTACCAGGTTCCATCTAAGTCGCCTTCTATATCCTGGCAGTTGCCTGATCCAACGATAATAGAGTTATCGACTAATCATGGCAAACAATCTCGAACAAAACCACAAAGATGGGGAGATTGGGACCAGCAGATGCAAAGTTCCTTTTTTCCCAAGCATGCTAAAATGATCACAGGTCATGTCTAAAATTTTATCCTGAACTGTTACTTTCTGAACAAAAATCGAGCTAATTTTCATTTTAAAGAATCAATAAAAACTGCTCCCATCGTCTCCCCAGGGAGTTCATTAGATTGACCAGTCGCTATCTGAAATATTATTGAAGCGAATAAGTTTCCTTCATGCAGGCAGGCTTTTGCAGGAACTGACTAAAAGTTGTATTGGCAGAACCACTGACACGAACAGGAAGTCCCGCCTCCAAATGTGCAACAAGGGCCAGAGATCCGGCGTGACCAGTTTCGCTCCAAATTCAGGCACGGAGGCGATTTTTACTCGAGGTTCACTTGAGCCTGACGCGCGCTCGTTATTACCGCTATGACGCACGAGCCCTAGCGGTTCCGGGGAGTTATTACAGGCAGGCTGACTGCTGCGGGCTCGAAACCTGACTGGGGAGAGCGGGAATTCGGCGAGCTCCTGCGTGGAGTGTCTGACAGTTGGAGGCCGGAGGGGTGGGGGTGTTAAGGTAGTCATGGAAAAGCACATGGATCGGAAATAAAGGTTCTAATCTGGGTGAAGGCCGATTTTAATATGATAAGGCAGGATCTGGCCAAAGTGGACTGCGATCAGCTACTTGCAGGAAAATCCACATCAGAGCAGTGGGAGTCTTTCAGAAAGGAAATAGAGAGAGTACAACGCCAACATGTTCCCATAAAGGTCAAGGGTGGGACCAATAAGCCCAGGAAACATTGGATGTCAAGGGATATACAAGAATGGATTAGGAAAAAAAGGGAGGCTTTTGGCAGATACAAAGGACTAAAAACAGTGGAAGTCCGAGAGGAGTATAGAAAGTGCAGGGTGGTACTTAAAAAAGAAATTAGGGGAGTGAAGAGGGGGCACGAAAAAATACTGGCGGGCAACATAAAGGAAAATCCCAAGGTGTTTTATAAGCATATTAAGGGCAAGAGGATAACCAGGCAAAGAGTAGGGCTCATTGGGGACCAAATTGGCAATCTGTGTGTAGCGATGGAAGATGAGGGTGAGGTTTTAAATGAAGATTTTGCATCTGTGTTCACTATGGGGAAGGACGATGTAGGCATATAAATCAGACAGGGGGATTGTGATATACTTGAACAAATTAGTATTGAGAGGGAGGAGGTACTAGCGGTTTTAGCGGTCTTAAAAGTAGAAAAATCCCCAGGCCCAGACGAGATGAATCCCAGGATGCTGTGTGAGGCAAGGGAGGAGATTGCAGGGGCTCTGCCACACATTTTCAGAACATCTCTGGCCACAGGGGAGGTGCCAGAGGAATGTAGGACAGCTAAAGTAGTACCATTATTCAAGAAGGGTAATAGGGATAAACCAGAGTATTACAGGCCAGTGAGCCTAACATCAGTGGTAGGGAAATTATTGGAAAAAGTTCTGAGGGACAGAATTAGTCTCCACTTGGAGAGACAAGGATTAATCAACGACAGTCATCATGCCTTGTGAGCGGGAGATCATGTCTAACCAATTTCATTGAATTTTTCGAGGGGGTGTCTCGGTGTGTGGATGAGGGTAGAGCAGTTGATGTAGTCTACATGGACTTCAGTAAGGCATTTGACAAAGTCCCGCATGGGAGACTATTCAAGAAGGTAAGAGCCCATGGGAGTCAGGGCAATTTGGCACATTGGATCCAAAATTTGCTTAGTGGCAGGAGGCAGAGGGTAATGGTCGAAGGTTGTTTTTGTGACTGGAATCCTGTGTCAAGTGGTGTACCGCAAGGATCGGTGCTGGGTCCTTTGCTGTTTGTAGTGTACATTAATCATTTAGATATGAATGTAGGAGGTATGAGCAGTAAGATCGCAGATGATACGAAAATTGGTAAATAGCGAGGAGGGAAGCCTCAGGCTAATAGATGGGTTGGTCAGATGGGCAGAACAGTGGCAAATGGAATTTAAACCTGAAAAGTGTGATGTGATGCATTTTGGGAGGACTAACAAGGCTTGAGAATACACAATGAATGGTAGGATCCTAGAAAGAACAGAGGATCAGCGGGACCTTGGTGTGTATGTACATAGATCCCTGAATGCAGCAGGACAGGTAGATAAGCTGGTTAAAAAGGCATATGGGATACTTGCCTTTATTAGCCGAGGCATAGAATATAAGAGCATGGATGTTATGATGGAGCTGTACAAAACGCAAGTTAGGCCACAGCTGGACTACTGTGTGCAGTTCTGGTCACCACACTATAGGAAGGATGTAATTGGATTGGAGAGGGTGCAGAGGAGATTCACCAGGATGTTACCTGGGCTGGAGCGCTTCAGCTATGAAGAGAGACTGGACAGGCTGAGGTTGTTTTCCTTACAGCAGAGAAGGTTGAGGTGGGACCTGATTGAGGTGTACAAAATTATGAGGGGCATGGATAGGGAAGATTGAAAGGAACTTTTCCCCTTAGTAGAGGGGTCAATAACCAGGGGGCATAGTTTCAAGGTAAGTGGCAGGAGGTTTAGAGGGGATTTGAGGAAAAACTTTTTCACCCAGAGGTCGGTTGGAATCTGGAACTCACTGCCTGAATTGGTGGTAGAGGCAGGAACCCTCACAACATTCAAGAAGCATTTAAATGAGCACTTGAAACGCCATAGCATACAAGGCTATGGACCAAGTGCTGAAAAATGGGATTAGAATAGATAGGGCTTGATGGCCGGCGGGGACACGGTGGGCTGAACGGCCTCTTTCTGTGCTGTATAAATCTATGACTCTATGACAGACAGAGAAAAAGACATTTAGTGGGAAATAGACACACAGCGGCAGACCCGGGGACCAGAGAGACAGATCGACTGGGAGGGAGATGGTTGGAGACAGACTGGTGGAGACAGATATTGGGTGACACAGAGTGAGACAGATGGGGGTATAAAAGGGGGTGATAGATTGGAGGAGGCAGTCGGGGGAGACAGATGGAAGGAAACAGCAAGGGGAGGCAGAGCGAGAGAGGCATATGTGGAGACAGAGGGATAATCAGACCGGAAGCGGGAATGTACGGGGAGAGAAGCACTGATGGAGAGAGACGAGGAAGTTAGCGAGAGAGGCAGACGCGGAAACAGGGAAAGTGGTAGACATGGCGAGATAGACGGATAGATATTCCGGGTCGGGGAGACAGAGAGAGATAAAGACAGTGGTCGATAGAGAGAGGTACACAGACAGACGAGGAAACAGATGGTGAGAAAGACAGGGGAGATAGAGGGAGAGGGAGAATGATGGGGTAGACAGACAGGTGGAGGCAGACGGGTGAGTGAGATGTGTGGAGACACAGAGAGAGACAGACGGGGGAGACAGATTGGGTGAGACAGAGAGGTAGGGACAGACATGGAGGAGAAAGAGAGAGATTGGGACAGCGGGGCGAGACAGACGGGCGGATACAGACGTGGTAGACAATAGTGCTAAACCTGATGGCGGAAGATGGAAAGAGGAGTGACAAACAGTTTAGACAGAGAGCGAGAGAGTGACAGACAAAAGGGGCCGAGACAGACGTCGATAGATAGAGAGAGAGACAGACATGGAAAGCAGACAAGGTGGAGAGAGACAGGGAGGACAGATGAGGGAGTTCCGATAGAGAGACAGACGGGGAGAGAGAGACAGGCAGGAGGAAGCCCGGAGGAGAAAGAGAGAGAGAGATCGACAGGAGGGAGACAGGCAGAGAGCCATATGGTGGGTTTTTGGAGAGGGAACAACTGACCGGTGGGCAGTGACAGGACGATGTGGATAGAGACGGATGGAGGCAAACTCGGGGGAGACAGATGGTGGGTGACACAAACGTGTGATAGGATGGGGGAGGCAGAAAGGAGAGACAGATGGTGGATGACCTAGAGAGAGAAGGATGGGTTTAATAGGATCGTGGAGTCAGAAGGGAGAGACAGATGATGGGGACCCAGAGAGAGAAGGGTGGGTGTGATACGATAGAGGATGCAGGAGTGGGAGACAGATGGTGGTTGACCCAGAGAGAGAAGGATGGATGTGATAGGACAGAGGATGCAGGAGGGGAGACATGATGGTGGATGACCCAGAGAGAGAAGGATGGATGTGTTAGGACAGAGGATGCAGGAGGGGAGACATGATAGTGGATGACCCAGAGAGAGAAGGATGGGTGTGATAGGATAGAGGATGCAGGTGGGGGAGACAGATGGTAGGTGACCCAGAGAGAAGGAGGGGTGCGATAGGATGGAGGAGGCAGAAGGGAGAGACAGATGGTGGATGACTCGGAGAGAGAAGGATGGGTGCGATAGGATGGAGGAGGCAGAAGGAAGAGACGGATGGTGGGTAACAAACAGAGAGAAGGATGGGTGTCATAGAATTGAGGAGGCAGAAGGTAGAGAAAGATGGAAGGGTGACAGAAAGAGATGGACAGTGGAGACAAGTGGGGAAACAGGAAGAGTTCAAACGGGGTTGAGACAGAGAGAGATAGACAGATGTTATGGTGGTGAGACTGAGAGAGATATGGGAGGTATGGGAGAGACAGAGACAAAAGCAGATGCAGATGCTACAGACGAGAGGGAGTGAGGGGGTGACAGCGGGAGAGACAGACGGGGAGACAGAGGCCAGAAAAAGATTTGGATGACAGATAGGATAGATAGGCGGGGAGACAGACGAGGGTAAGAAGGATAGAGACAGACGGGGGAATTAGAGCGAGAGAGACAGATGGGAAGACATAGAGAGACAGACAGGGGAGGCAGAGCGAGAGACAGACTGTGGAGAGAAGTACGGAGGTGAGAGTCTGATGGAGTCAGACGAAGGAGACAGAGAGAGATTGCAGACGCGGGCAACACAGGAAGAGACATGGGCCCAGAAATTAAACAGTGAGGGTTCCCGCGGGGTTAAGGCTTCCTCGCGATATGTCACTCCGCGCCTACCTTTTTCCTCCGGGCCCACACGAACTTTAGATTCAAGGCCTCTCCCACATGCAACTGTGCAGTGTGTGCGTATCCCAGAGGCGCAATTAGTTCGTGCGAGCTCTGGGATCACGTGATTCAGTTAGAGCCAATGGCAGCACACCATCTTTCATTCATCGTTTTCACAGCAAGAGCTGTCAAACCTATAAATCCTACACACCCCCAAAAGAACAGCTAAACCTCAATTAAATTTTAAAAAAAAGTCATCACATTAATAAAATAAGTATATAAATTAAGCACTTTAAACAAAAAATGTCATTTTTGAAAAAATTTAAAATCTTTTTAAAAGTTATAAAAATAAACTTACCTTTCTTTAAAGTCTCTAAAAAAGATAAACCTGTTGAAAAAAAATTAAAATAACACTTAATTAACTACTTACCTTGTTAAAAAGGGGGTCCTACGCCTGCTTTCTTTATGTGTAAAATCTTCAACACTTACCTGCGCGTTCAA
The DNA here is from genome assembly GCA_030390025.1 of Squalus acanthias. Taxonomy (NCBI): domain Eukaryota; kingdom Metazoa; phylum Chordata; class Chondrichthyes; order Squaliformes; family Squalidae; genus Squalus; species Squalus acanthias. Next base: position 18,672,409 of record CM059452.1, on the reverse strand, counting down.
AGCTGAAAAAATAACTAAGTGCACTGCGTGTGCGCAGCCTGTAGCGCGCACGCGGTTCACTTAGGAACCGCCCCCTTTTGAATTCACGATGTGCCGGTTTCCCGCGCATGCGCAGTGCATGCAGGAAACCGGCAATTGGAGACCGAAAACGCGAGAGTACACAGTGCGTACTCACGCGTAATAGGTCTAATTTTCGGGCCATGGTGTGAAGCCTAAAGACAGAAGACGGGAAGAGAGACAGACAGGGAGACACAAACTGTGGAGACAGAAAGAGACAGTGAAAGACGCGGTGCGAGACAGAGATGGGGACAGAGTGGGCGAACCAGATTAGCTGAGATGCATGGGTTTTAGAGACGGGCAGATAAACGGCGGGAATGACAGTGGATACAGACTGGGGGCAGAAGGAGAGGGCTGGAGCGATTGATGGCTGCAGAAGGGGGAGACAGAGAGAGAGACAGACGGGAGTGACAGAGAGAGAGAGACACGCGGGTAAGACAGACGGCGCGGAGTAGGATGGGAGAGATAGAGAGAGAGAAAGACAGATGGAGAGGCAGCAAGAGTGACAGACATTCAGAGACAGAGAGAGAGAGAGAGAAACGGAGGGAGACAGAGATAGAAATTCGTAAGGTGGGGTGACAGAACGGGGAGGCAGATGGAGTGAGAGAGAGAGAGAGGGAGAGCGAGAGAGAGAGAGACAGTGGTGTGACAGAGAGAGAGAGTCATTCGGTGGGTTGACAGACCGGGGAGACTCGCGGAGTGAACCAGACAGAGAGGGAATAACGTGGAGGAGAAAGAGAGAGCGTGAGATTGATGTGGGATACAGAAGGGTGATGCCAGGCTTGAATAGACAGAGACAGACAGAGTGGAGAAACAGATGGGGTGGAGACAAACGAGAAGTGCATGTCAGGGCCTTCAGAATGAGAGACAGACGGGGGGAGCCAGCCAGAGAGAGAGATTACCCCACAAGGGGAAACATCCTCTCGGCTTCTACCTTGTCGAGCCCCCTCAGTATCTTATATGTTTCAATAAGATCACCTCTCATTCTTATAAATTCCAATGAGTATAGGCCCAACCTGCTCCAACTTTCTTCATAAGTCAACCCCCTCATCTCTGGAATCAACCCAGTGGATCGTCTCTGAACTGCCTCCAATGCAAGTATATCCTTCCTTAAATAAGGAGATCAAAACTGTGCGCATTCCTCAAGGTGTGGTCTCACCAATACCCTGCACAGTTGTAGCAGGACTTCCCTGCTTTTATACTCCAAATTCTTTGCAATAAAGGCCAACATTTCATTTGGCTTTTTGATTATTGCGATACCTGCATGCGAACCTTTTGTGTTTCGTGCACAAGGACCCCCAGGTCCCTCTGAACTGTAACATCTTGTTATCTCTCTCCATTTAAATAATAATTTGTTTTTTTATTTTCCCTGCCAAAGTGGATACCTCGAAATTTTTCACATTATACTCCATCTGCCAAGTGTTTGCCCACTCAATTAGCCTGTCTATTTCCCTTTGAAGATTATTTGAGTCCTCTGCACAACTTGATTTCCCACCCATCTTTGTATCATCCACAAACTTGGCTACATTACACTCGGTCCCTTCATCTTAGTCATTAATGTAGATTGCAGATAGTTGAGGCCCCAACACCGATCCCAGTGGCACTCCACTAGGTACGGTTTGCCAATCAGAAGATGACCCATTTATCCCGAATCTCTGCTTTCTGTTAGTTAGCCAATTCTCTATCCATGTTAATACATTACCCCCAACTCCGTTTGCTCTTATCTTATGCAGTACCCTTTTATGTGGCACCTTATTGAATGTCTTCTGGAAATCCAAATACACCACATTCACTGGCTCACCTTTATCTACCCTACTCGTTACATCTTCAAAGAACTCGAAACAAAATTGTTTATAATGATTTCCCTTTCATAAAACCATGCTGACTCGTATTGACTGCATTATGATTTTCTGAATGACCTGCTAACGCTTCCTTAATGAAGGACTCCAGCATCTTCCCAACGACAGATGTTAGGCTAACTGGTCTATAGTTTCCTGCTTTCTCTCTCCTTCCTTTCTTAAATAGGGGTGTTGCATTTGCAGTTTAACAATCCGCTGGTACATCTCCAGAATCCAGGGAATTTTGGTATATTGCATCCAATGAATCCACTGTCTCTGCAGCCACTTATTTTAAGACCCTGGGATGCAGGCCATCTGGTCCAGGGGACTTGTCGTATCTTTTCCCATTATTTTATCAAGTATTTTTTTCTTAGTGATTATTGTCATTAGTTACCACCTCCCTGTGGCCCTTTGATTATGCATTATTGGGATGTTGTTAGTGTCTTCTACCGTGAAGACAGATACAAAATATTTGTTCAGAGTCGCTGCCTTTTCCCCGTTCTCCATTATGAATTCCCCATTCTCATCCTCTAAGGACCAGCGTTTACTTTAGCTGCTCTTTTTATATACCAGTAGAAGCTCTTACTATCTGCTTTAATATTTCTTGCCAGTTTACTCTCATAATTCAACTCCTTTCCCATTATTATATTTTTAGCCATTCTTTGCTGATTTTTCAAATATTCCCAATCTTCTGGCCTCCCAGAAATCTTGGCAACATTGTTTGCCTTCGTTTTCAATTTGATACCATCCTTTACATTCCTCGTCAGCCACGGATGGTGCTCCCTTCTCTTAAAATCTTTCTTTTTCACTGGAATATATTTCTGTTGAGAGTTATGAAAATCTCTTTAAATGTCCGCCACTGCATTTCAACTGTCTTACCTTTTAATTTATTTTTCCAATCCACTTTAGCCAGTTCTGCCATCAAGCCACTGTAATTGCCTTTGTTAAAGTTCAGGACACAGGTTTGAGAGATAACTTTCACACCCTCCAACTGAATTTGAAAATCAATCATGCTATGATCACTCTTACCTGGAGGATCCTTTACTATGTATCATTTATTAATTTTGTCTCATTACACAGTACCAGATCCAAGATAGCCTGCTCCCTGGTTGGTTCCATTACATAATGTTCTAGGAACCATCCCGGATGCACTCTATGAACTCCTCTTCAAGGCTACCAAGACCAATTTGATTTATCCAATCAATATGGAGATTAAAATCATCCATGACTATTACCCAACCTTTTGTACAGGCCTCCATTATTTGTTGAGTTATACTCTGTCCAACAGCATTGCTACTGTTTGGCGGCCTGTAGACTACGCCCACCAGAGACTTTTTCCCCTCATTTTTTTTTAATTTCCACCCAAACCGATTCTACAGCTTGATCTCCTGAGCCAATATAAATTCTCACAACTGCACTGATCCCGTTATTCTGCAGACACACCTCCCTTTCCTTGCTGGCTATCCTTCCGAATTGTCAAATACAGTGTAAAATAGATAGAGACCGTCAGACTTGGGGGATGTGAAACTGACCCGGCCAGGGGTTGGGAGTCGGGGGATAGAGATGGGTAGACAGAGAGAGAGTCAAACTGTGGGGTAGAGAGACGGATGGAGAGAGGCTGGAGCGAGACAGATGGCGGGTGAGAAGAGAAAGACAGTTGAGGGATGCAGCCGGAAGGAGGCAGATGGGGTGACAGAGAATAGCCGGGGATGAGACAGAAAGAGAAAGACAGACGGATGGTGGTGAGACTGAGCGGGAGACAGACGGATGAGACAGACTTGGGAGAGACAGAGAGAGCGAGATGGGGGATAGAGAGCGGGAGCAGACAGACCGGGGTGAGATAGAAAGAGAGACGTCCAGTGGGAGATAGGGAGAGGGAGAGAGAGATGGGGGATAGAGAGCCGGAGCAGACAGACCGGGGGAGATAGAGAGAGAGAGAGACCTGGGGGATATAGAGCGGGAGCAGACAGACCGGGGGGAGATAGAAAGAGAGACGTCCAGTGGGAGATAGAGGGAGAGGGAGAGATCCGGGATAGAGAGCGGGAGCAGACAGACCGGGGGGAGATAGAAAGAGAGAGAGAGAGATGGGCGATAGAGAGGGGGAGCAGACAGACCGGGGGGAGATAGAGGGAGAGAGAGAGATGGGGGATAGAGAGGGGGAGCAGACAGACCGGGGGGAGATAGAGGGAGAGGGAGAGATGGGGGATAGAGAAGGGGAGCAGACAGACCGGGGGGAGATAGAAAGAGAGAGGGAGAGACCTGGGGGATAGAGAAGGGAGAGACCTGGGGGAGATAGAAAGAGAGACGTCCAGTGGGAGATAGAGAGAGAGAGAGACCTGGGAGATAGAGAGAGAGAGAGACCTCGGGGATAGAGAGAGGTAGAGATGGGGGATAGAGAGAGAGAGAGAGATGGGGGATAGAGAGGGAGAGAGAGATGGGGGATAGAGAGGGAGAGACCTGGGGGAGATAGAAAGAGAGAGAGAGACCTGGGGGATAGAGAGAGGTAGAGATGGGGTATATAGAGCGGGAGCAGACAGACCGGGGGGAGATAGAAAGAGAGACGTCCAATGGGAGATAGGGAGAGAGAGAGAGAGATGGGGGAGAAGGATGGGGCTAGAGAGTGATGGAGACATACACGTCGCGTAGACGGTGGGGACGCAGACATTGGAGACAGAAGAGGGGGACAGATGCGGAGTGGAAAGAGAAATAATAAGATGGACGGTGGAGACAGATGGGACAGATGGTGGAGATGGGAGGAGAATGCCAGACGGGGAAAGACAGAGAGAGACAGACGGGACAAGTAGATTTTAGAAATCTACAGAGAGCGAGAGAGATAGTGAGAGAGAGACGGGAGAGACAGTAAAGTTGACAGATAGCGAGACTGACGTTGGGAGACAGAGAGAGAGAGAGAGAGAGAGAGAGAGAGAGAGAGAGAGAGAGAGAGAGAGAGAGACGGTTTTGACAGGGAGGTAGATCGATGGGTAAGAGACGATTGAGAGAAGGACAGGGGAAACAAACGGGGAGAGATAAGGAGATCAGACGGGGTTGAGACAAAAAGGGAAAGACAGACAGGGGTTGGTGAGACTGCGAGTGAGACTGACGGGTGAGACAGTCATGGGAGAAACAGCGAGAGAGACAGATGTGGAGACAGACTGGGCAGACAGACGGGGAGACATACTGGGGAACAGACGCGGGAGAAAGACGGGGGAGATAGAGAGTGAAAAGCAGTTGGGCGGGGGGAGTCAGAGCGAGAGAGACAGACGGGGTGATAGAGACACAGAAAGGGGACACAGAAAGAGAGCAGACGGGGTTGAGACAGAGAGAAAGAGACGGACGGGGATACAGACAGCAGGAGACAGACGGGAAAGACAGAGTGGGGAGACAGCCTGTGGACACAGCCTGGGGACACAGATTGGTGAGACAGAGTGAGAGAGACATACGGGCGAAACAGAGCGAGAGGCAGTCCGAGGGAGGGGAGAGATGGACGCGGGAGAGAGAGAGATGGAGATAGAAGGAAGGAGACAGATGGTGGGGAGACAGAGAGAGAGGGACAGACGCAGAGCAGAAAGAAAGAGACTGAGATGGACGGGGGAGACAGACGGAACTGACGCGGGTGACATACGGGGAGATAGAAAGAGAACAGTCGGGGTTGATACACAGCGAGAGAGACAGACTGGAGAGACAGAGTGAGAGACAGACCCCGGGGAGAAGTACGTGGGTAGAGATTCGGAGACCGTTGCGGAGAAGTAGACGGTGGGTAGACATACAGTGGAGACAGTTGTGGTGAGATAGAGAGAGTGAGAGACAAATGCAGATGGGAAAAAGAGAGAGTGAGATGGACCGGGGAGATAGACGCGACAGAAAGGGGAGAGGGAAGGAGGAGGCCAGATGGTGAAAGACATAGAGAGACAGGCGGGGGAGAAACAGACAGTGGAAAAAGTGAGACGGGGAGCAAGAATGGGGACAAAGTTGCAAGGAGACAGACATGGCGAGACAGACAGGTAGGACAGTCGGGGAGACAAACAGTGAGAGACAGACGAGGAGACAGGCGGGGATAGACAGAAGAGACAGACAGACAGACGGGGGTAAGGAGACGGTGAGGAGAGAGACTGGTGAGATATAGAGAAGAGAGACACATGGAGACAGACTGCGGCGACTCAGATGGTGTGTGACAAAGAGAGTGACAGATGAGGGATACAGGCGGGAGGAGACTGACAGGGGTGGCAGACGGAGTAGAGAGAGATAGAGAGATTGATGGGCTGTGAGACAGATTGAGGAGACAGCCTGGGTGGGACAGATGCGGGAGAGACAGAGAAAGGGAGACATACGGGCCAGATAGAGCGAGAGATGGACTGGGGGGAGAATGGCTGGGGGGAGAGAGAGATGGAGACAGAAGCAGGCGATAGATGGTTTGGCGACAGACAGGGGAGACAGATGGGGTGAGACAGAGATAGAGGGACAGAGGGTTGGGGGTCAAAGAGAGAGAATGAGATGGATGGAAGAGACAGACGGGATAGACGAGGAGGCAGAAGAATCAGACCAGACAGGGGAATACAGAGAGATGTGGACGGGGGTCAGAGAGAATGTGGAAACAGATAGAGAGAGAGAGAGAGAGAGAGAGAGATAGATGGAGACACAAATACAAGAAGGCAGACACGGGGCAGAAAAACAGTGCGGACAGACAGGGAGACAGAAGGGGAGACAACCAGTGAGAGACAGACAGCGGAGACAGACTTGGATAAACAGAGAGAGAAAGACAGATGAGAGTGACAGAGACGGCGAGGAGACAGACCGGGGAAGACATAGAGAGAGACATAAGGTGGGAGATAGTGAGAGTGCTACAGACCTCTGCTTTGTGTGGGGGCGACAGACCCACGGCAAAAGAAATGGATGGAGAATGACTAGGGTGAGACAGATGTTGGGTGACAGAGAGAAAGAGACAGATGAGGGACACGGACAGGAGGAGGCAGGCAGGGAGACAGAAGGAAACAAGACAGTGAGAGACAGGGGAGACAGACGGTAGACATACGGGGGAACGCAGACACGGAGTAGACAGACACGGAGGAGACAGATAGAAAGACAAAGTGGCTAAGAGAGGGAGGGATAGCGAGAGACAGACCGGGGGGCGAAGGACGGGGAGAGAAAGAGATGGAGACAGAAGCGGCGTGGTAGATGGTGAGGAGACAGACCGAGGAGACAGATCGGATGAGACAGAGTGATTGGGATAGATATAAGAACAGAAGAACATAACAATTAGGAGCTGGGGTAGGCCATTTGGCCGCTCGAGCCTGCTCCACCAATCAATAAGTACATGGCTGATCTTCTAGCTCAACTCCACTAACCTGCGTTATCCCCGTATCCCTTGATTCCCTTAATTTAAAAATCTATCGTTCTCCCTCTTGAATATACTCAACGACTGAGCCTCCACAGCCCTCTGGGGTAGAGAATTCTAAAGATTCAGCACCCTCTGAGTGAAGAAATTTCTCCTCTTCTCATTCCTAAATAGACGACCCATTACTCTGAGACTGTGACCCCTGGTTCAAGACTCCCAGCTAGGGGAAATCATCCTCCCTGCATCTACTATTTCAAGCTCTGTAAAAAAATTGTATCTTTCAATAAATAACATTCCATTCTTCTAAATTCAAGAGAACAACATTCTAGTCTACTTAATCTCACCTCTAAGGACAATCCCCCCATCCCAGGAATCATTCTGGTAAAGCATCGTTGCACTCTCTCTATGGCAATTGCATCCTTCCTTTGGTAAGGAGACCAAAACTGTATACAATACACCAGGTGTGGTCTCATCTGGGCCCTATATAATTGCAGTAACATCTCTTTGCCCTTATACTAAAATCCTCTTGTAATAAAGGCCAACATACCATTTGCTTTCCCAATTGCTTGCTGTACCTGCATGTTAACTATGAGTTATTCGTGTACGAGGACACCCAGGTCCCTCTGCACACCAAAATTTCCCAACCAGTCACCACATGTCTGAATGAGTGCAGCTCCAACAATACTCAAGAAGCTCGACCCCATCAGGGACAAAGCAGCCCGTTTGATTGGCAAATCTTCCAGCACCTTAAAAATTCACTCCCTCCACCACAGTCGTACCAAGGCTCCTTCAGCAGCAACTCCCAAACCCGCGACCTCTTCCACCTAGAAGGACAAGGGCAGCAGAAGCATCGGAACACAACCAGCTCCATGTTCCCCTCCAAGTTACAAACCATCCTGACTTAGAAATCTATCGCCGATCCTTCATCGTCGCTGGGTCAAAATCCTGGAACTCCCTCCCTAACTGCACTGTGGGAATACCTTCACCTCCCGGACTACGCTGTTCAGGAAGGCGGCTCACCACCACCTTCTGAAGGGCAATTATGAGTGGGCAATAAATGATGGCCTTGCCAGTGACGCCCACATTGCATAAAGGAATAAAAAAATACCTTAAAAAGTACTCTGCTTTTCTGTTTCACATTCTCCACATTATTTTCCATTTGCCATGTTCTTTCCCAGTCACTTAGCTTGTCTATATCGCCTTGAAGCAGGGATGCGGAGTGGACACGGAGAGAGTAACACGGAATGAGGTGACAGACGGTAGAGACAGAGGAGAATGAAAGGGGAGGCCAGACGGAGAAATACAGAGAGAGACATGCAGGGGGGAGACAGGCTGTAGATACAGAGAGCGAAAGAGAGAGAGAGAGACAGAGAGAGAGAGAGAGAGAGAAAGAGAAAAAGAGCGTGAAAGAGAGAGAGAGAGATTGAAAGAGAAAGAGAGTGAAAAAGAGAGAGAGAAAGAGAGAGAGAAAGTTAATGAGAGAGAGAAAGAGAGAGAGAGAGAGAGAGAAAGAGAGAGAAAAAGAGAGAGAGAGAGAAAGAGAGAAAGAGAGAGAGAAAAAGAGTTGGGGAGAGAGAGAAAGAGAAAGTGAAAGAGAAAGAGAGAGAGAAAGTGAATCAGAGAAAGCGAGAGAGAGAGAGTAAGGAAGAGAGATGCAAGTATACAGCGCAGGGAGACAGATAAGGGTGACAGACTGGGAGGCAGACGGGAGACAAAGAGGGAGAGGCAGATGGGGAGCGAGACGGGGATAGACAGAGTAAGAGACAGATGGGGGAGAGAGAGGGAGAGGAGACAGACTAGGTAGAAAGTGAGAGAGAGACATACATTGAGAGATAGAGAGAGCGTCTTATCGGGTGCAGCGGGGGTGGTGGATGGTTGGGGATAGACAGACCGACGGAAAGAAAGACTGATGGAGACTGACTGGGGAGTGACAGATGTTGCGTGATAGAGAGAGGGACAGATGACGGACTCAGACTAGGGAGACAGATGGAAGGGAGGCACAGATAGACAGGGGAGTCAGACGGAGGGAGAAAGAAAGGGAACAGCTGGAGCTGAAACAGGGAGAGAGAGACAGGAGGGGTGTGAAACAGAGAGGGAGATAGACTGGGTGAGACTGAAGTGTACAGACAGAGCGACCGACAGACGGGGCAAACAGACAGGGCAGAAAGACTGGAGGGAGACAGGGAAGACACTGAGAGATGCAGATGGGGAAAACAGACGGCAGGAGAAAGAAGGGGAGACAGAGTGAGAGACAGGGTGGGTAGAAGGACGGGGGAGGTGGAGATTGAGAGAGAAACAAGCGGAGGGAGACAGAGAGGGTGAGACAAACGTTGAGAGTCAGATATGGAGACAGACGGGCGATGGAGAGGGAGATAGATGGGAGGGAGACGATGGGGAGATAGGTGGGGGAGATCGGCGGGGGAGAGAGATGGGGGAATCAGACGAAAGGGTGACAGATGAAGAGATAGACGTTGGGGAGAGAGAAAGAGAGAGAGAGAGACCGGCGGGCGAGACTGATGGGGAGGAGATAGACGGGATGAGACAGAGAGAGAAATAGACGGGGGTAGCAATCAGCGTGAGAGAAACAGACTGGGAGAAAGATCGAGTCAGCAAGAGGAGGCATATGGGGGGGGGGGGACAGAATGAGAAAAGAAGGGGTTGAGACAGAAAGAGACAGACAGACGGTGGAGAAATTTTCGGGAGAGACAATGAGAGAAAGAGACAGATAACGAGACAGACGACAGGAGACAAACGGGGGAGACAGACTGTGGACAGAAACTGTGGAGACAGACTGTGGAGACAGACTGGGGAGACAGCACAAGAGAGATATACGGGGGAGACAGAATGAGAGACAGATCAGGGGGAGAAGGGCGGGGAAGGGAGAGATACAGACAGACGTGGGGAGATAGATGGTCAGGCGACAGACAGTGGAGACAGAGTTGGTGAGACAGATTCAAATGGAGACAGATGCCGAGGAGAAAGAGAGAGAGTGAGATGGACGGAGGAGTTAGACGGGATGGGAAAGAAGGGAGAGACGGAACGGGGAAAGACAGACTGTGGAAACAGAATGAGTGAGAGACCTACGGGGAGACAGTCGTGGAGATAGATGCAGGGAGACAGACGAGGGGAGACAGATACTGCGGAGGGGTTGTACGGATGGTGGGAGAGAGACTGGTGGAGACAGAGGAGGGAGACAGACAGAGAGAGAAAGACACGGGAAAAAGAGAAAGTGACAGACATGGGTAGTCAGACGGGGAGACAGCCGGTGTCAGGGAGTCAGAGAGAGCGAGAGTTGTGGGTCGACAGAGAGAGACATACTGGGAAACAGACGGGATGAGAGACAGTAGAGATAAAGAGAGAGTGATGGTCGGGGAAGAAACCAGGTAGAGACAGAGAGAGATGGACAGACACGACTGCGAACGAGAGAGAGTGAGACAGACGGGGGTGACAGATTATTGGAGACAGACGGGGGATACAGAGGTGTGAAGCCTGATGGAGGAAGTTGGTAAGAGAGATAGCCGGTACAGAGACAAACTTTGGAGGTAGAGAGCGAGACTGACAGATGGGGAGACAAGCGGGGTGATAATTATAGGGAGACGGACACGGGGAAGACAGACATTGGGAGGCAGGCGGGGAGTCAAAGTGAGAGAGTCATACAAAAGGGGAGAGACAGACATGGATAGACAGAGAAAGAGACAGTCAGGGGAGACAGACGGGGTGGAGACAGACGGCAAGGACTGTTGAGTGTGTCAGATAGAGAGACACACGGGGGAGACAGAGAGACAGGGAGGAGACAGTCCGGAGGAGAAAGAGAGAGAGGCCGACAGGAGGGGGAGACAGAGAGACAGACATAGAGTGGGAAATAGAGAAGGAGCTACAGGTCAGAGAGGGGAGACAGGACAATGGGGAAAGAGACAGATTGAGACCGCCTGGGCAGAGACAGATGGTAGGTGACACAGAGACAGATAGATAGGAGGAGAAAGACTGCAGGAGGCAGAAGATAGAGACAGACGGAAGGGAAACAGAGAGAGACTGACAGTGGAGACAGAGCGAGAGACAGAGCGGGTTGGGGGGGGGGGAGAGGGTGAATGGGAGAGAGTGACTGATGGAGACAGAAGAAGGAGGCTGCCAAGGTATGTCCTGTTCAAAAAAAGCAGGACAATTCCAATCCGGCCAATTACCGCCCCATCAGGCTACTCTCAAGCATCAGGAAAGTGATGGAACGTGTCATTGACAGTGCTATCCAGCGGCACTTACTCAACAATAACCTGCTCACTGATGCCCAGTTTGGGTTCCGACAAGACCACTTGCCTCCCGAACTCATTACAACCTTGGGTCAAACATGGACCAAGGAGCTGAATTCCAGAGGTGAGGTGAGAGTGACTGCCCTTGAAATCAAGGCAGCATTTGACCGAGTCTGGCATCAAGGAGCCCTGGTAAAACTGAAGTCAATGGGAATCGGGGGGAAAGCACTTCACTGGCTGGAGTCATAACTAGCACTAAGGAAGATGGTTGTGGTGACTGAAGGTCAATCATCACAGCCCAAGGACATCGCTGCAGGGGTCCTCAGGGCAGTGTCCTAGGCGCAACCATTTCAGCTACTTCATCAATGACCTTCCCTCCAACATAAAGTCAGAAATGGGGATGTTCGCTGATGCCTGCACATTGTTCAGTCCCATTCACAACCCCTCAGATAATGAAGCAGTCCATTCCCGCATGCAATAAGACGTGGGCGCCGAATCACCCACCATCAACATCCTGGGGGTCACCATTGACCAGAAATTAACTGGACCAGCCACATAAATACTGTGGTAACAAGAGCAGGTCAGAGGCTCGGTATTCTGCGGTGAGTGTCTCAACCCTGACTCACCAAATTCTTTCCACCAACTACAAGGCACAAGTAAGGAGTTTGATGGAATACTCTCCACTTGCCTGGATGAGTGCAGCTGAAACAACACACAAGAAGTTCGACACCATCCAGGACAAAGCAGCCCACCGAATTGGAACCCCATCCACCACGGTAAACATTCACTCCTTCCACCACCGGCATACCGTGGCTGCAGTGTGTACCATCTACAAGATGCACTGCAGCAACTCGCCAAGGCTTCTTCGGCAGCACCTCCCAAACCCGCGACCTCTTCCATCCAGAAGGACAAGGGCAGCAGGCGCTTGGGAACACCACCACCTCCAAGTTCCCCTCAAGTCGCACACCATCTTGACTTAGAAGTATATCGCCGATCCTTCATCGTCGCTGGGTCAAAATCCTGGAACTCCCTATCTAACAGCACTGTGGGAGTACCTTCACCACACGGATTGCAGCGGTTCAAGAATGCGGCTCAACACCTCCTTCTCAAGGGCAACTAGGGATGGGTATCATATGATGGCATGGCCAGCGACGCCCAGATCCAATAAGCGAATAAAAAAAACGACAGAGAGGGTGAGACAGCAGCGGCAAATAGAGGAGGAGACAGACATGGGGAGTAAGTCGGGGAGACAGCCATAGGCGGGCAGACAGATAGAGGGCCAGACGGGTGTCGACAGCTGCAGAGAGACAGACGGGGAGAGAGAAGTGGGGATTCAGAAAGAAAGATGGACGGGGGAGAAACAAACTGTGGAGACAGAAAGAGACAGAGACAGACGGGGAGGCAGACTGGGCGAGAAAGCAAGACAGAGAGAGAGAGAGAGAGAGAGAGAGGAGGGAGGTCAGAAGTAGATAGACAGAGAGAGATAGAAAGAGGAAACACACGGTGTGGAGACAGATGGGGAGTGCAAGTGGTTGGGGTTCAGATACACAGACAGACGGTAGAGAGAGAGACAGAGAGGAGACAATCCGGGGGAGAATAAGACAGAAACCTACAGTTGGGGAGACAGAGAGAGAGATATACTGTGGGAGATTGAGAGAGGGCGACCGACGCGTGGGTGGAAACAGACCGACGGGTTGAGACGCGGATGGAGACCCACTGAAGAAGACAAATAGTGGATGACACAGAGAGTGCAGATGGGGAAACTGATGGGAGGAGGCAGAAGGGAGTGACAGACGGCAGGGAGACTGAGAGAGGCAGACAGTAGAATCAGCCGGAGAGACTGAAATAGATCAGACGGGGGTTAGACAGAGAAAGATAGACGGAAGTTGGTTTGGTGAGACTGAGAGGGATACAGACGGTCTGAGACAGACGTGTGGGGAACCGAGGGAGAAACAGATTCGGGGGAGACAGAAGAGACGGAGACAAGGGAAGAGAGCGGGAGAGACAGATGGGAGATAAATGGGGGAGACAGATGGGGTGACAGACGCTGGATACAGATAGGGAAGACTGACGTGGGAGACAGATGTTAGGAAGACAATGAGAGACAGGCGAGGCAGACAGGGTTAGACAGAAGCGGGGAGACAGAGAGAGAGACAGATGGGGGGCTGACAGAGCAAGACGGGGGAAAGGCAGACTATGGAAACAGAGAAGGAGAGACCGACTGAGAGAGACAGGGAGACAGAAGGGTGGTGAGATGCAAGGAGACAGACCCGGGGAGAAAGACAGAGCGGACAGACGGGGAGGCAGACGGGGAGACAAAGAGTGGGAGATGGACGGGCGATACAGATATTGACAAACCGAGAGGGAGAGAGAGAGAGAGAGAGAGAGAGAGAGGGAGAGACGGTGGGAGAGAGACGGCGAGGAGAAAAACAGGGAGGAGACATATGGTGGGAGATAGGGAGAGACCGCAAGTCTTATGGTGGGGATAGACAGACCGACGCGTAGAGAAACAAATGGAGACAGACAGGTGGCGGACCGATTGTGGATGGCACACAGATAGACAGATGAGGGACACAGACGGGAGGAGGCAGACAGGGGAGACAGACGGAACTGAGACAAAGAGAGGCAGGGAAGACAGAAAGAGAATAGACGGAGTTGAGACAGACAGAAAGAGACAGACGTGTTGTGAGACAGAGAGAGAGAGAGAGAGAGACAGACGGGAGCGAGATGTGGAGACAGTGACAGATATGGATGGGGGAGACAGACATGGGAGACGTACTGCGTAGACATACTGGGGAGACAGCGCGAGTGACAGAGCATTGGAAGAAGGACGGGGCGCGAGACTGATGGAGACAGACGGTACAGAGAGAGAGAGAGAGAGAGAGAGAGAGAGAGATGGGGGCGACAGACGGTGGGGAGAAGGTTGGGAGAGACAGAGAGCGAGAGAGAGAGAGAGAGACGGGGGAGACAGCAAGTGTAAGCGGTGGCGTGACTGACTTTGAAAGGCAGAAAGACAGACAACTGGAGGGAGACAGAGAGACAGACAGATGTGGAGACAGAGAGGGTGACCGATGATGGGACATGCTGGGTAGATAGACAGGGGAGACAGACGAGGAAGGCACAGTGCAAGCGAGAGACAGATGGGGGAAGATAGACGCGGGAGGGACAGAGACAGAATGAGGCAGACGGCAGGAGCCAGATTGGGAAGACATACGTGGGGATGAAGACTGGGGAGTCAGGCTGGGGACAGACAGCAAGAGAGACATATAGGGGAGAGAGACTGAGAGACAGACAGGGGAGAAGGACGGCGGGGGGTGAGGGTCGGGGTCGGGGAGAGAGCCATGCAGACAAACGTGGGTAAATAGACGGTGGGGAGACAGATATGGGGAGACAGATGGGGTGAAGCAGAGAGACAGGGACAGACGCAGTTATAATTAGAGTGTGAGATGGACGGAGGAGATAGACGGGGCGGGTTAGAGGGTAGAGTCAGCAAGGGGGGGGCAAGATGGGGGAAGACAGTGAGAGATACATGGGTAAAGAGAGTCTGTGGAAACAGAGAGAGAGAGACACACACGGGGGAGACATACGGGAGAGATTGATGCAGGGAAACAGACGCGGGGAGACAGACAGGGCCAACAGACGGGGAGGCAGACGAGGAGACAAAGTGAGAGAGACAGACCGGGGGCGGAAAGGCGTGGCTAGACAGTGCATGTGCCAGCCGGGGGCAGAGAACCGGGAGCAGAGAGACCGAGGTAGACAATGAAAGAGAAATACGGTGGTAGATAGAGAGAGAGCGACAGAGCTGGTGTGGGGGAGCCAGAACGACGGGAGGAGAGGCTGATGGAGAAAGATTGGGGGCAGATAGATGGTGGGTGGCACAGAGAAACTCAGATGAATGACACAGGCGGAAGGAGGCAGACACAAGAGACAGGTGGAGGGGAGTCAGAGAGAGACAGACAGGAGTAACAGACGGTGGGAGTCAGAGAAGGAGAACAGATGGGTTTGAAAGAGAGAGAGAAAGAGACAGACGGGGTTTGAGGCAGACATATATATATAGAGAGAGAGACGGGGGAGAAAAACGGTGGGAGACAGATGCAGGAGAGATAGTGAAAGAGAGAGAAAGACAGGGAGATAGACGGAGGAGACAGACGGGGGAGGGAGTCAGAAAAACAGAAGTCCGGGGGTGAACGGACGGGATGAATCAGAGAGGGAGACAGACAGGGGAGTTTGATGGGTGGATACAGGCTGTGGTCAATTGGTCAGTTTCTGTGTGTTCGGTCAGGTTGTGGTCAGTGGGTCAGTTTCTGTGTATTCGGTCAGGTTGTGGTCAATTGGGCAGTTTCTGTGTGTTCGGACAGGTTGTGTTCAGTGGGTCAGTTTTTGTGTGTTCGATAAGGTTGTGTTCATTGGGTTAGTTTCCGTTTGTTCGGTCAGGTTGTGTTCAGTGGGTCAGTTTCTTTGTGTTCGGTCAGGATGTGGTCAATTGGGCAGTTTCTGTGTGTTCGGTCAGGTTGTGTTCAGTGGGTCAGTTTCTGTGTGTTCGATAAGGTTGTGGTCAATTGGGCAGTTTCTGTGTGTTCGGTCAGGTTGTGGTCAGTTGGTCAGTTTCTTTGTGTTCGGCCAGGTTGTGGTCAGTTGGTCAGTTTCTATGTATTCGGTCAGGTTGTGTTCAGTTGGTCAGTTTCTGTGTGTTCGGTCAGGTTGTGGTCAGTGGGTCAGTTTCTGTGTGATCGGTCAGGATGTGGTCAATTGGGCAGTATCTGTGTGTTCGGTCAGGTTGTGTTCAGTTGGTCAGTTTCTGTGTGTTAGGTCAGGTTGTGGTCAGTGGGTCAGTTTCTGTGTGTTCGGTCAGGTTGTGGTCAGTGGGTCAGTTTCTGTGTGTTCGTTCAGGTTGTGGTCAATTGGGCAGTTTCTGTGTGTTCGGTCAGGTTGTGTTCAGTTGGTCAGTTTCTGTGTGTTCGGTCAGGATGTGGTCAATTGCGCAGTTTCTGTGTGTTCGGTCAGGTTGTTTTCAGTGGGTCAGTTTCTGTGTGTTCGATAAGGTTGTGTTCAGTGGGTCAGTTTCTGTGTGTTCGGTCAGGTTGTGTTCAGTGGGTCAGTTTCTGTGTGTTCGGTCAGGTTGTGTTCAGTGGGTCAGTTTCTGTGTGTTCGGACAGGTTGTGTTCAGTGGGTCAGTTTCTGTGTGTTCAGTCAGGTTGTGGTCAGTGGGTCAGTTTCTGTGTGTTCGGTCAGTTTGTGGTCAGTGGGTCAGTTTCTGTGTGTTCGGTCCGGTTGTGGTCAGTGAGTAAGTTTCTGTGTGTTCAGTCAGGTTGTGGTCAGTGGGTCAGTTTCTGTGTGTTCGGTCCGGTTGTGGTCAGTGAGTAAGTTTCTGTGTGCTCGGACAGGATGTGATCAGTAGGTTAGTTCGTGTATCATAGTTAAGTTTGTGTTCAGTTGGTCAGTTTCAGGATTTTCTGTCAGATTTTATTCAGTTGGCCAGTATTTTGGTGATCGGTCAGGTAGTGGTCAGTTGCTCAGTTAATTGTTGCTTTGTTAGATTCTAGTCAGATGTCCAGTTTCTGGGTGTTCAATTTAGTTGTTGTAAACTCGTCAGTTGTATTGAATTATTTATTGACGGGATCTGGGCTCCGCTGGAATATCCAGCATGTACTGCCCATCCCTAATACCCCTGGAAAAGGTGGTGGTGAGCCGCTTTCTTTAATCGCTGCAGTACGTGTGGTGAAGGTGCTCCCACATGCTGTAAGGGAGTTGTTTGAAGTGCTGCAATGGTTTGAGGTGCAGCATTGGTTTGATGAGCTACATTAGTTTGAGGTGATTTATTAGTTTGAGGTGGTATATCAGTTTGATGTGCTGGATTAGTTTGACAAACTGTATTACTTTGAGAGTCAGTATTATTTTGAGTGATTGTATTAGATTAATCTTCTATCTAAGTTTCAAGTGTCAATTACTTTGAGGGGCTGTATTAATTAGTGGGACTTTATCAGATTGAAGCCATATATTAGTTTGAGGAGATGCATTACTTTGAGTGGCTGCATTATTTTGAATTTTTTATTAGATGAAGTACTCTCAATAGTTTGAAGGGGTATATTATTTTCAGGGGCTGTATTAGTTTGAGGGGCTGTATTAGTTTGAGGTGCTGTATTAGATTGATCGGTAGTATTGGCTGAGGGACTGTATTAGCTTGAGCGGGTGTATTATTGAGTTGCTGCATTAGTTTGAGGGGCAGTATTAGCTTGGGGGTCTGTATTAGTTGGAGGGGCTGTATTACTTTGAGCGGCTGTGATAGCTTGGGGGCTGTATTATTTTGGGGGGCTGTATTAGTTTGAGCTCTTGTATTTGTTTGAAGCGCTGTATTAGTTTGAGGGTAAGTATTAGTTTAAGCATAGTATTAGTTTGAGGGATATTATTAGTTTAATGGGCTGTGTTAGTTTGAGGGGCTGTATTAGTTTGAGGGGCTGTGTTAGTTTGAGGGGCTGTATTAGTTTGAGGATCTGTATTAGTTTTAGTGGTTGTATTAATTTGATGCTCTCTATTAGTTTGAGGGACTGTATTAGCTGCTATATTAGTTTAAGAGGCTGTACAAGTTTGAGTGGCTATTGTTTTGAGAGGCTGTATTAGTTTGAGCTGTTGTATTTATTTGCGGGGCTGTATGATTTTGCGCGGCGGTTTTAGTTTGAGGGGCTGCATTATTTTGAGTGTTTTTTATTAGATGTAGAACTTTCATGAGTTTCAGGCGTATATTATTTTCAGGGGCTGTATTAGTTTGAGGTGTTGTATTAGTTTGTGGAGCTGTATTAGTTTGATGGAATGTATTACATTAAGCGGTAGTATCAGCTTTAGAGGCTGTATTAGTTTGAGCTGCTGTATTAGTTTCAGGAGCTGTATTTGTTTGAGGACCTGTATTAGTTTTAGGGCTTGTATTAGTTTGAGGGGCTGTATTAGTTTGAGGGGCTGTATTAGTTTCAGGAGCTGTATTTGTTTGAGGACCTGTATTAGTTTTAGGGCTTGTATTAGATTGAGGGGCTGCATTAGTTTGAGGGGCTGCTTTAGTTTGAGAAGCTGTATTAACTTGGAGGGCTGTGTAAGTTTCAGGGGCTGAATTAGTTAGAGGGGCGGCTTTAGTTTGAGGTGCAGCATTAGATTGAGGGGCTGCATTATTTTCAGTTATTTTATTAGACGTAGCAATGTCATTATTTTCAGGGGGTATATTATTTTGAGTGGTAGTATTAGTTTGAGTTGCTGTATTAGTTTTAGTAGCTGTATTAGTTAAGGCTAGTATTAGTTTAATAGAGTCTTAGAGTCATAGAGTTATACAGCAAAGAAAGAGGCCCTTCGGCCCATCGTGTCCGGGCCGGCCATCAAGCCCTGTCTATTCTAATCCCATTTTCCAGCACTTGGTCCGTAGCATTCTAAGCTATGGCGTTTCAAGTGCTCATCTAAATGCTTCTTGAATGTTGTGAGGGTTCCTGCCTCTACCACCCTTTCAGGAAGTGAGTTCCAGATTCCAACAACCCTCTGGGTGAAAAAGTGTTTCCTCAAATCCCATCTTAACCTCCTGCCCCTAACCTTGAACCTATGCCCCCTGGTGATTGACCCCTCTACTAGGGTAAACGTTCCTTTCTATCTACTCTATCTATGCCCCTCATAATTTTGTACACCTCAATCAGATACCCCCTCAGCCTTCTCTGCTCTAAAAAAAACAACCCCAGCCTGTCCAGTCTATCTTCATATCTGGAGCGCTGCAGCCCAGGTAACATCCTGATGAATTCCTCTGCACTCTCTCCATTGCAATCACATCCCTCCTACAGTTTGTTGACCAGAACTGCACAGAGTATTCCAGCTGTGGCCTAACTAACGTTTTGTACAGCTCCATCATAACCTCCCTGTTCTTATATTCTATGCCTCGGCGAATGAAGGCAAGTATCCCATATGCCTTTTTAACCAACTTATCTACCTGTCCTGCTGCCTTCAGGGATCCACGTACATGCACACCAAGGTCCCTCTGATCCTCTGTCCTTCCTATGATCCTACCATTCATTGTATATCCCCTTACCTTGTTTGCCCTCTCAAAATGCATCACTTCACACTTTTCAGGGTTAAATTACATTTGCACATCTGACCAACCCATCTATATGGTCCTGTAGCCTGAGGCTTCCCAACTCGCTATTTACCACTCCAACAATTTTCGTGTCATCTGCGAACTTACTAATCATAGCTCCTACATTCATATCTAAATCATTAATGTACACTAAAAACAGCAAAGGACCCAACACCGATCCCTGCGGTACGCCACTGGACACAGGCTTCCAGTCACAAAAACAACATTCGACCATCACCCTTTGCCTCCTGCTACTAAGAGAATTTTGCATCCAATGTGCCAAATTACCCTGGATCCCATGGGCTCTAACGTTCTTGACTGGTCTCCCATGTGGGGCTTTTCAAAGGCCTTACTGAAGTTCATGTAGACCACATCAACTGCACTACCCTCATCCACACACCCAGTCAGCCCCTCGAAAAATTCAATCAAATTGGTCAGACATGATCTCCCCCAGACAAAGCCATGCTGACTGTCCATGATTAATCCCTGCCTCTCCAAGTGGAGACTATTTCTGTTACTCAGAATTGTTTCCAATAACTTCCCTACCACTGATGTTAGGCTCACTGGCCTGTAATTCCCTGGTTGATCCCTACTAGCCTTCTTGAACAATGATACTACGTTAGCTGTTCTCCAGTCCTCTGGCAACTCGGCAGATAAACAGTCAGGATGATTGAATTCAGTTGTCTGCAATTGTAAGTTACACATGCATTGTTCTCTATCTATATATGCTTTGACGATTCTGTATCTCCTCACTTCACGCGACGAAGGAGTTGTAACTCCGAAAGCTTGTGATTTAAAATAAAACTGTTTGACTATAACCTGGTGTTGTGCGACCTCTCAATTTTGTCCACCCCAGTCCAACACCGGCATCTCCGCATCATGACCTCCCCTGTGGCCAGACAGCTTCTGAAAATTTGTGTCAGAGCCCCTGCAATCTCCTCCCTTGCTTCACAAAGCAGCCTGGGATACATCCCGTCAGGGCCTGGGGATTTATCCAATTTTAAGCACGCTGAAACCGCTCGTACCATCTCCCCCTCAATACTAATTCGTTCAATTATATCACAATCCCCCTGCCTGATTTCTATGCCTATCTCACCCTTCTCCATAATGAACATAAATGCAAAATATTCATTTAAAACCTCACCTACATCTTCCGGCTCTACACAGATTGCCACTTTGTTCCCTAATGGGCCCTACTCTTTCCCTGTTTATCCTCTTGCCCTTAATATACATAGAAAACACCTTGTGATTTTTCTTTATTTGTCCCGCCAGTGTTTTTTCATGCCCCCTCTTCACTCTCCTAATTTATTTTTTAATACCCCCCTGCACTTTCGATACTCCTCTATGTCTTCCACTGTTTTTAGTCCTTTGTATCTGCCAAAACCCTCCCTTTTTTTCCTAATCTATTCTTGTCTATCCCTTGAAATCCAGGGTTCCTGGGCTTGTTGGTCCCACCCTTGATCTTTACGGGAACATGTTGGCATGTATCCTCTGTACTTCCTTTATGAAAGATTCACATTGCTCTGATGTGGAATATCCTACAAGTATCTGATCCCAGTACATTTTGGGCAGATCCTGCCTTCTTATCTTAAAATCGGCCTTCCCTCAATTTTCAATCTTTTTTTACGGTCTATCTTTGCCCTTTTCCATGACTACCTGAAATCTGACTGAATTATGGTCACTGTCACCAAAATGCTCTCCTACTGACACATCTACCACTTCCCGGCTACTTTCCCTAGAATTAGGTCCAGTACCGCCCCCTCTCTTGTAGGACTTTCTACATGCTGGCTCAAAATGCTCTCCTGGATGCACTTTAAGAATTCTGCACCCTCTTAGCCTTTCACACAATTACTATCTCAGTTAATATTCGGGAAGTTGAAATCCCCTACTATTATTACCCTATTATTTCTACACTTCTCTGAGATTTGCCTACATATATGTTCCTCTATCTCCTCCTGAATGTTTGGGGGCCTATAGTACACTCCCAGCCAAGTGCTTGCCTCCTTTTTGTTTTTAAGTTCTACCCATATGGCCTCATTAGAGGTAACTGCTAAGATGTCATCCCTCCTTAAAGGAGTAATTGACTCCTTGATTAATATTGCGACACCCTCTCCTCTTTAACACCCCGCCCCCCTCTGTCTGGCCTGAAGATTCTATACCCCTGAATATTGACCTGAAACAGTTTGAGTTGTTGTATTAGTTTGAGAGTCCGTATTAGTTTGAGGTTCATTATTAGTTTGACGGCTGTATTAGTTTCAGGAGTTGTATTAGTTTGAGGGGCAGTATTAGTTTGAGGGCTGTATTAGTTTGAGGGGCTGTGTTAGTTTCAGGGGTTATATTTATTTGAGGGTCTGTATTGGTTGATGGACTGTATTAGTTTGAGGGGCTGTATTATTTTGAGGGTCTGTATTAGTTTCAGGGGCTGTATTAGTTTGAGAGGCTGCATTAGTTTGAGGTGCTTTATTAGTTTGAGGAGCTGTATTAGTTTGAGAGGCTCTATTAGTTTGTGGCGCTCTATTGATTGGAGGGGCTCTATTATGTTGAGGGGCTGTATCGGTTTAAGGGGTTGTATTCGTTTGAGGGGCTGTATTATGTTGAGAGCCTCTAATAGGTCGAGGCACTGTATTAGTTTGAGGCGCTGTATTAGTTTGGTTATTTTTATTGTATATAATAGTTCCAATACTTTGAGGGTGTATATTGATTTGAGGGGTTGCAGTAGTTTGAGGATCCATCGCAACAATATCCCCACTTGAATTGCTTAACTGAATGGCCGCAGTTAAAAGGGGCAGCCCCATCCCAGTGTGCGACAGAATAGCCCTGTGAGGACACTCTAACTTTAAGAACTTAATTACTGAATGTCTACAGCAGAGTGAAGGGAATAACTGGATCAAGATCAGATCCAAATATTGGCCTGATGGTGTTTGAAACAACATCCCCATTGCTGCGACAATGCAGCTGGCAATTTCCATTAGTTAATTGATGAATTTGGGGCTTTCGATTTCAATCTCAGCACTAAATATATTCTTTCACAACAGGGACTTAACTCAGCTGTCGTAAACTGTTTGATCAAATATTAAAAGTAAATATTTTGACCGATGTTGCAACCTCAATGTCCCCGTGGAGATCCCGCAATGTATAAATTAAGGGTTGTAGGATAATTCAGCTCATAATTCAGCGAGATTGCCTGCAGCACTAAGGGTCACATCGCTTCACACATAAAATGCATGGAACAATTAATCTTGTCCGGAAAATATACTACCCTATCCTGGCCATTATTGGAGTACCTGGTAAGTGACTATAACCATTGAAGTTATGTAAATATCTGTATGACCAGGTCTCTGGTTTTGCTCTGAGATTGATAATGTAACTTTTTGATGTACTGGTCCCCTTTATACAGACACCCGAGCAGTGATACGATTCTGTTAAGTTAAATGTCTTGAATTACCTGTGCGGATTTATTCCATTGACTCAACTGAAAACAAACCTCTGTTTCTATCTCACAGGCTCGGGGAATAATCAAGTTATTACATTTAATGGAATATAGTAAAAAGTTAAATCAGATAATCAGTGCGGGCAACTCTCTGAGAGAAGGTATTACAGGGAGTATCTGTCACTGCAGAACTGTACTGAGTGGAGGTCACTAACCGGAGTGGATCACCTGGCCCCAGTGACCAGGTATTACAGGGAGTATCTGTCACTGTATGGTTGTAGAGAGTCTGGGTTACTAACCAGAGTGGAACACCTGACCCCAGTGGTCATGTATTACTGGGAGTGTCTATCACTGTAGAACTCTACTGAGTGTGGGTCACTAACCCGAGTGGAACACCTGACCCCAGTGGTACATAGATACATAGAATACATAGAACAGTACAGCACAGTACAGGCCCTTCGGCCCTCGATGTTGTGCCGAGCATTGTCCGAGACCAAGATCAAGCTATCACACTCCCTTTCACTCTGGTGTGCTCCAAGTGCTTATCCAATAACCGCTTGAAAGTTCCTAAAGTGTCCGACTCCACTATCACAGTAGGCAGTCCATTCCACACGCCAACCACTCTCTGAGTAAAGAATCTACCTCGGACATCCCTTCTATATCTCCCCCCATGCACCTTATAGTTATGCCCCCTTGTAACAGCTGCCTCTACCCGAGGAAATAGTCTCTGAACATCCACTCTATCTATCCCACTCATCATCTTATAAACCTCTATTAAGTCGCCTCTCATCCTCCTCCGCTCTAAAGAGAAAAGCCCCAACTCCCTCAATCTTTCCTCATAAGACCTCCCCCCAAAACCAGGCAGCATCCTGGTAAATCTCCTTTGCACTCTTTCCAATGCTTCCACGTCCTTCCTATAGTGAGGTGACCAGAACTGCACACAATATTCCAAATGTGGTCTCACCAAGGTCCTGTACAGTTGCAGCATAACCTCACGGTTCTTAAACTCAAACCCTCTGTTAATAAACGCCAACACACCATAGGCCTTCTTTACTGCTCTATCCACTTGAGTGGCAACCTTCAGAGATCTGTGGATATGAACCCCCAGATCCCTCTGCTCCTCCACGTTCCTCAGAACCCTGCCGTTGACCCTGTAATCCTTATTCAAATTTGCCCTACCAAAATGAATCACCTCGCACTTATCAGGGTTAAATTCCATCTGTCATTTTTCGGCCCAGCTCTGCATCCTATCAATGTCTCTTTGCAGCCTACAACTGCCCTCCACCTCATCCACTGCTCCACCAATCTTGTTGTCATCAGCAAATTTACTGATCCACCCTTCAGTCCCCTCCTCCAAATAATTGATAAAAATCACAAACAGCAGAGGACCCAGCACCGACCCCTGTGGCACACCGCTGGTAACTGGTCTCCAGTCCGAAAATGTTCCATCCACCACTACCCTCTGCCTTCTATGAGATAGCCAGTTACTTATCCAATCGGCCAAATTTCCCTCTATCCCACAGCTCCTTACTTTCTTCATGAGACGACCATGGGGAACCTTATCAAACGCCTTACTAAAATCCATGTATACGACATCAACTGCTCTACCTTCATCTACACACTTAGTTACCTCCTCAAAGAATTCAATCAAATTTGTTAGGCAAGACTTACCCTTCACGAATTCGTGTTGACTATACCTGATTAAGTTGCCCCTTTCCAAATGTTCATAAATCCTATCCCTCAGGACCTTTTCCATTATCTTACCAACCACCGAAGTAAGACTAACCGGCCTATAATTACCAGGGTCATTCCTATTTCCTTTCTTGAAGAGAGGAACAACATTCGCCACTCTCCAGTCCTCTGGCACCATCCCGGTGGACAGTGAGGACCCAAAGATCAAAGCCAGAGGCTCTGCAATCTCCTCCCTTGCCTCCTAAGAATCCTAGGATATATCCCATCTGGCCCAGGGGACTTATCGAACCTCAGGTTCTTCAAAATTGCTAAAACATCTTACCTCAGAACATCTACCACCTCCAGCCTATCCACCTTTATCACACTCTCATCCTCAAGAACATGGCCCCGCTCCTCGGTGAACACTGACGAAAAGTATTCATTCATCACCTCTCCTATCTCTTCTGACTCCATGCACAAGTTCCCACTACTGTCCTTGACCGGCCCTACCCTCACCCTGGTCATTCTTTTATTTCTCACATAAGAGTAAAAAGCCTTGGGGTTTTTCTTGATCCGACCCGCCAAGGACTTCTCATGCCCCCTCCTAGCTCTCCTAAGCTCTTTTTTTAGCTCATTCCTTGCTACCTTGTACCCCTCAATCGACCCAACTGAACCTTGTTTTCTCATCCTTACATACGCTTCCTTTTTCCTCTTGACTAGACATTCAACCTCTTTTGTGAACCATTGTTCTCTCACTCGGCCATTTCCTCCCTGCCTGACAGGGACATACCTATCAAGGACACGCAGTAATTGCTCCATGAAAAAGCTGCACTTTTCGTTTGTGCCTTTCCCTGATAGTTTCTGTTCCCATCTTGTACTCCCTAATTCTTACCTAATCGCATCATAATTACCCCTCCCCCAATTATAAACCCTGCCCTGCCGTATGGCCCTATCCCTCTCCATTGCAATAGTGAAAGTTACCGAATTGTGGTCACTATCTCCAAAGTGCTCTCCCACATACAAATCAAACACTTTCCCCGGTTCATTACCCAGTACCAAATCCAACGTGGCCCCAGCTCTTGTCGGCCTATCCACATATTGTGTCAGGAAACCCTCCTGCACACACTGTGCAAAAACTATCCCATCCGAACTGTTTGACCTATAAAGGTTCCAATCAATAATTGGAAAGTTGAAGTCAACCATGACAACTACTCTGTGACCTCCACACCTATTCATAATCTGCTTTGCAACTTCTTCCTCCACATCTTTATTACTATTTGGGGGCCTGTAGAAAACTCCTAACAACGTGACCGCTCCTTTCCTATTTCTAACTTCAGCCCATATTACCTCAGACGGCAGATCCCCCTCGAACTGCCTTTCTGCCGCTGTTAAACTATCCTTGATTAACAATGCTACTCCTCCACCTTTCTTAGCAACTTCCCTACTCTTACTGAAACATCTATACCCCGGATTACTGGGAGTGTCTATCACTGTAGGGCTGTACTGTGTGTGGGTTACTAACCAGAGTGGAAGTCGGTTCTAGATTGAAATCATTGTTCAGGTGACTGACCTCTCCCCTCCATTGAGCTGCCCTCGTGTTCTACGAATCGACGACAAAGGGGAAGACTTTTGGTGCTAAAATCCAGTCTGGGCTCAGACACGGAGAATGCTTGATTAGTAATTTCCCGTCTCTTTTCCCTTCCCTTTTTCACAGTTAATTTAGTGGCGATTGTGATCCTCTCGCTGGGAAAGTGCGAACTCTCCTACTGCACCACTCGCTACATGGTGGCCATGGCAGCGGCGGATCTGCTAGTGATAATCACTGTGGTCATACTGATGTGGATAAATTGGTTTTATTTCCCGGGATCTTTCCTGGACATAAATCCTGTGTGTAGTGTTATCACTGCCCTGGCCGGTGCAGCCACAGAACGTTCTGTCTGGTTCACCGTCACTTTCACCTTTGATCGATTTGTTGCCATTTGTTGCCAAAAGCTAAAATCTAAATATTGCTGCGAGAAAACTGCGGCTGTGGTTTTAGCAACAACCTGCATTGTGCTCTGTTCAAAGAACGTCCCCTTGTACATTACACTTGAACCGGGAGAGATAATCGACAATGTACCGTGGTTCTGTTACACAATCACAAGCAATTTTACTGATCTCGGATGGGTGGGATTTGACTGGTTTGATACGGTTTTAACCCCATTGCTTCCATTCGCTTTAATTTTGTTGCTCAACGCTCTGACAGTCAGACACATTTTAGGGACCAGCCGAGTCCGTAAGGGACTGAGGGGTGAGAGCAAGGGAGAGAATCGCAGAGACCCAGAGATGGAGAGCAGAAGGAAGTCTGTGAATTTACTGTTCACAATATCCGGCAGCTTCATACTGCTGTCGTTGACAAATGTTATACATTTCTTTTATTATAGCATTGTAGGAAACAATAATTACAATGTTTCTTTATATAACCTTCAAGAAGCCGGAGTTATGCTGCGGAATTTAAGTTGCTGCACAAACACATTTATTTATGGGGTGACCCAGTCCAAGTTCAGAGAGCAGGTGAAGAGCGCGGTGAAATATCCGGTTACCTCAATTATTCAATTAACTAATCATCAGAACAACTGAGTGCAGACCAAAGGCGGCTCGCAGTCTTTCCAGCCCAGGAATGTAATATTCAGCCCAAGAGTTCCATCAACACAATTACACCGGGAATCGCTGGTGATCTGAAAATACACCCAGAGGCGGGGCAAGCACTGTGTTTAGGACATGGCACTATTTCTGACTGACATTTCCCATATTATCTTTCGGGAAAGGACCACTAATTTGTGCTACCAGTCTGAGCTCTTCTGTAAAGAGTCACTTCAGCTATTTAGTGCAGCAATTCATTTGCAGCTTCCAGAGTAAGAGCCTCGTCAATAGGTAGCCAGACAGAGCCAAGCTGCCGTTCAGAGGGTTACATTACATAGTATAACCAGCAAACCAACAGGCCATTCGGCCCAAGTAGTCTGTGCTGGTGTTTATTCTCCACACGAATCTGCTCCCATTGTATCTACCTCATCTCAGCCTTTCAGTATTTCTTTCTATTCCATTTTCTCTCATGCACACATTCAAGTTCACTTTGATACCATCGAAGCTATTTGCCTCAACCACTTCCTGTGGTAGTGAATTCCAGATTCTAAAAAAATTGCGAAATTAAACTCCTCCTTATTTCCCTATGGATTTATTAGTAAGTACCTTGTATGTTTGCCACCTGGTTTTAGATTCTCCCACAAGTCTGGATGAGTGCAGCTCCAACAACTCTAAAGACGCAGCACACCATTCAGGAAAAAGCAGCAGCTTGATTGGCACTCCATTCACCACCTTAATCATTCACTCCCTCCATCACCGGCGTACCGTGGCTGCAGTGTGTATCATCTAAAAGATGCACTGCAGCAACTCGACAAGGCTTCTTCGGCAGCACCTCCCGAACCCGCGACCGCATCCACCTAGAAGGACAAGGGCAGCAGATGCATGGTAACAGCACCACTTCCAATTCCACTCCAAGTCAAAAAACATCCTGACACGGAAGTATATCGCCATTCATTCATTGTCGCTGGGTCAAAATCCTGGAACTCCCTCCCTAACAGTGAGTACCTCCACCGCAAGGACAGCAGCGGTTTAAGAATGCGGCTCACCTCAACTTTCTCAAGGGCAATTAGGGATGGGCAATAAATTCTGGCCTTGCCAGCGACGCCCAGAACTCATGAACGAATAAAAAAATGGTGGAAACGAACTGTCCACATTCAGTCATCATTTGCAAGACCTCTATCAGGCCTCCTCTAAGTCCCCTCTCTTCTAAAGCAAAAATGCCCAAATTGTTCAATCGTTCCCGATAGCTGTGGACTCTTAGTTCTCTTGCCGTCCAGCTAAGTATTTGTAAAACCGAAGCCATTGGACCCCGCCACAAACTCCATTGCCTAACCTCCGACTCCATCCCTCTCCCTGACATCTGTCTAAGGCTGAACCAGACCATTCGCAACCTTGGTGTGGTATTTGAGCGCGGGATGATTTTCCTACCTCATATCTACTCCATCACCAGGACGGCCTATTTCCACCCCCGTAACATCACTTAACTCCACCGCTGCCTCAGCTCATCTGCTGCTCAATACTTCATCCATGCGTTTGGTAGCTCTAGACTTGGCAACTCCAATGCACTTCTGGCCAACTTGCCATCTCACACCATCCATAAGCTTGAGCTCATCCAAAACTCTGCTGCCCGTATCCACCTCGCACCAAATCCCAATATAACATCACCCCTGTACTCGCTCAGCTCCATTGGCTCCCCGTCCGGCAACGTATCAATTTTAAAATCATCAACCTTTTTTTTCAAATCTCTACATCCCCTCCATTTCTGTAAAACTTCCATCAGCTCTGCGACCCCCCCGAGATCTCTCTGCTCCTCCAAATCTGGCATCTTGCACATCCCCGATTTTTACCGCTCCACCATTTTTGGCCCTGCTTTCAGCTGCCTGAGCCCTAAGTTTAGGGATCCGCTTCATAATCATCTCTGCCTCTCTAACACTCTCTCCTCCTTTTAAGATGTTCCTTAAAATTTACCTATTTCACCAATGTTTTTGTCATTTTTCCTACTATCTCCTTATGTGGCTCGGTGTCAAGTTGTTTTTGATAACGCTCCTGTGAAACGCCTTGGGAGGTTTCACTACATTAAAGGCGCGATATAACTGCAATTGTTGTTGTTGTAAATATTTATTGCACATTCTCCAATACTTCAATGTCCTTTTTCCAGTATGGAGAACATATCTATGCACATTTATCTAAGTGTGATTTGACCAGGGTCCTTACAACTTTAACACAACTTACAATTTATTTACTGCACCGAGACAATTAATTCGGCCCCAAATGTCTAGTCGGTGTCTATGCTTCACAAGTGCCTCGTCCCACCTTGCTTCATCTAACCCAGTCAAAATATCCTTCTATTCCTTTCTCCCTGATGTGCTTATCTCCCTTCCCCTTAAATGTATCTATTCTATTTACACCAACTATTCCTTGTGGTAGCGAGTTCCACATTCTGACCACTCTCTGAGTAAAGCGTTTTCTGTTGAATTCTTAATTGGATTTATTGAAGACTTTCCTAAATCTATGGCCCCGAGTTCTGGTCTCTCCCACAAGTGGAAATATCTCATCTACGTCGACTCTCTCAAACGCTTTCATAATCTTAAAGAACCCTATCTGATCATCACTCCGTCCTCTGCCCGCTCAATTCTGGTATTATTCTTGTAAATACATTTTGATGCATCTCCAGTGCCTCGATGCCAATATTACAAGATGCCGACATAAATGTTTGCAATATTCTAATGGTCTAACCAAGGTTCTATACAAGTTTAATCTAACTTCTCTGCTTTACAATTCTATCCCTCTAGAAATTAACCCCAGTGTTTTCTTTGTTTATATGCCATGGACAACCTGCATTGCTGCATTTAGTGATTTGTTTATTTTTACCGTCACATATCTCATCTCCACAACTACATTTCGACATTTATTTTCCAAGTATTATGTGACCTCCTCATTCTTCCTATAAAATTGAACTAACTCACACTTCTCCAATGAAATTTATTTGCCAATTACAATCCCATTCTGTAAGTGTATTAACCCCTTCCTGGATTCTGTCGCAGTCCTCCTCTGTATTAAAAATAAAACCCCATTTTGGTGGCATCCACAAACTTTGAAATTGCACTTCCCATTCTCGAGTCCAAATTGTTGTTGTAAATGGTGAACAAGAATGGTCCCAGCACCGATTCTTGTGGAATACTACATCACACCATTTGCCAACTTCACTACTTTTGATTTCTACTGCATTAGAAATAACACCCAGTTCATCGCTAGCATTGTAACTTGCTGTGCTGACCTGTGCTACTGATTTTAATTACTTGTATCCCGAGATCGCTTTGTTCTTCGGTCCCAGTCAGTTTCTTATTGTCTAAGCTGCTGGTGATTATAGAATCATAAAATGGTACCACGCACAATTTCATTCGGCACATCGTGCCTGTGCCGGATCTTTGGTAGAGCTATCCAATTAATAACACTCCTCTGCTCTTTCCCCGGTATTTTGTTTTACATCAAGTATCCTTTCCAAAACCCTTTTGAATGTTACTATTGTATCTGCTTCCACCACCCTTTCAGGCAGAGCATTACAAATCACCACAACTTGCTGTGTAAAAAAGCCTCCCCATGTCGGCATTGGTTCTTTTTCCAATCACATTGAATCTGTGTCCTTTGGTTACCGACCGATCTGCCACTGGAAACAGTTGCTCCTTATTTACTCTGTCAAAACAATTTTAAGATTTTGAACTCCACTAAAAAATCTCCTCTTATCCTTCTCTTCTCGAAGGATAACAATCCCAGCTTCTCCAGTTTCTCCACATAACTTAAGTCCCTCATCCCTGGTACCATTCTGGTAAATCTCTTCTGCTCTCGCTCCAATGCCTTGCCATCTTAACTAAAGTCTGGTCCCAGAATTGAACACAATACTCCAGCTGAAGCCTATCAAATTTTCGCATAAATTCCTTGCTTTTGTTCTCTATGGAACTATTAATAAAGCCAAGGTTCCCGTATGCCTCTTTAACAGCTTGTCCTCAACTTGACCTGCCAGCTTCAAAGTTTAGTGCACTCAAACCCCAGCTCTCTCGGAAGAACACTCCCTGTAAAATTGTACCATTGTGTTCTTATTGCCTCTCCCCATTCATCCTACCAAAATGCGTCACTTTACAATTATCTGCGTTAAAGTTAATCTGCCATGTATCTGCACATTTAATTCAGGGTTCCGGATATTTTGTAAGCGAATGGATTGGATTTGGAAAGAAACTGCACTAGGGAAGCCAGGCATCAGGTTAGGGACTTCTCTGAAGCTCTCCGGCCCGCCATTCGGAGGAACATTTTTTATGAGGGACAACACCCAGCCAAATATTCTGGGGATTTATGGTCTGTTTTAGGCTCCACTGATATTTTATCCTGTTAATACAATATGTAGCAGTAAACTGAGTAAGGCGATAACTGTATCTGCAGGAAAAAGTTCAATTAGAAGGTGTTACATGAATGTGCTTTTAACCGAAGATCAGCCATGAACTGATTGAATGGTAGAGAAGGCACGAAGGTCCGAATGGCTTCCTGCTGCTAATATTTCTTATTTTGCCCAGTCAGTCTATGTCCTCCTGAAATCTGTTACTGTCCACCTCATTGGGAACTACATTTCCGAATTTAGTTTCACTTGCAAAGTATAAAATGATGTTGTGTATACTCAAATTTGGATCATTAATATGCATCAAAAAGAGGAGTAATCCTATTAGAGACCCCTGAGGTGCAATTCATACCTCCCTCCAGTCTGAAAAACTACCGTCACCACTACTCTCTGCTTTCTGTCCCTTAGAAAAGGTTGTATCCATTCTGTTCTGTCCCTTTAATACCATGGGCTACAATTTTACGAACAAATCTATTGTGTGGTACTTTATCAAACGTCTTTTGGAAGTCCATATACACAACATCAACCGCACTACCCTTATGATATTGCTATTTTCAGACCAAACTGCATCACCGCGCATTCATCCACGCGAAGTTTCACTTGCCACTTAACAGCACAGTCTGCAAGTTTTCTAATGTCTATTGTGAGATGTCCTTTAAGAAATGTTTCTTCCATATTTAAAGCGAAGCATCAGTTGTATTGAATTAAAGCAATACTAATACATAAATGCAGACAACTACAACGGTGTGATTTTTTGGAATTTCATTCGAAAATCTGGAGATTTAGTGCAGAGTAAACACCTTGCCTGTCACTTTGTACTACTGCTTTACGTTGAAGTGGGTGCAGTTAATATTTATTTCAACGAACCGAAACGCTGTCCTGATTGCACCAGCCTCTCTGTGTGACTTTCGATATATATTTATGCATCTAATATCCTCAGCTCCTCGCACCCCACCTAATAACCACAGCTCATCCACATCCCACCTAATATCCATAGCTCATCCCCTCCCCAGCGAATATCCACAGCTAATATCCTCAGCTCTCCCCACACTACCTAATATAATCAGTTCCTCCCTACCCAATCTAATATCCACAGCTCCTCCCCACCCCAACTAATATTCTCATCTCCTCCCTTCCTCACCTATTATCCTCAGCTCCTCATCACACTACCGAATATTCTCATCTCCTCCCCACCTAATATCCTCAGCCCCTCCCCACCCCAACTAATATCCTCTGCTCTTCCCCACCCCACGTAATATCCTCAGCTCCTCCCCACCCCACCTAATATGCTTAGCTCCTCCCCACCCCACCTAATATCCTCAGCTCCTCCCCACCCCACCCAATATCCTCAGCTCCACAACACCAAACTTATATCCTCAGTTCCCCCACCTCAACAAACATCCTTAGCTCATCTCCAACAGCTAAGATTCTCATGACCTCCCAAACCCCACAGCCGCCAAACACCCCTGCCCTTCCCACCGTAGATCATACAACTTACTCTGCTAACCCTACCACAACTATCCCCAGTTCATCCCTAACCACAGCAAACATCTTCAGCTGCTCCCCACCCTACAACACCTAACCTCCTCTGCTTTACCTTAACCACCTATCCACAGCCCCTACCCACCCCAAGCAATAACCCCAGCGCCTCCCCACCCACAGCAACCATCCTCAGCCCCTTCCCACACGTAGCAAATGCCTTAAGCTCCCCCCCATTCACAGCAAACATGCTCAGCTCCTGCACACACCCAGCAAATATTGGCAGCTGCTCCCCACCCTACCCCACCTATCCTCCTCTGCTTTTCCAAAACAAACGTATCCCCAGATCATCCCCACCCCCCGTAAACTTCCTTTGCTCTTCCCCGCCCAACCTAACATCCTCAGCTGCTCCACATTATATCTAATATTTTCAGCTGCACCCCACCTCCACCTTACATCCTCAAAAACTATCTGCTTATCTCTGCATGCAGGCTGCAGCTGTCAATCACATACTCTCTGCCCGGGACCTGTCAGGGAACTGCATGCACGTATTTCTGCCTACAGTCTGCAGCTGTCAATCTAGTGAGCGCGATGTGCTATCGCAGATTACCAACCAGATAGAACAACAACAACTTCTTGTGAATTCCTTGCAATTCGATGTAAGAGCAGGAATCGCCTGACAGTTCCCGGGACGACCTTGTGTGATTGACAGCTGCAGACTATATGCACAGAGATAAGTGCAGGAATTTCTCTGACAGTTCCCGGGAGGAAAGTGTGATATAAAGTTTCACAAAGTATTGACAGCACTGACATTTTACTTTCAGCCCAACAGGTCCATGCCGGTGTTTATGCTCCTCAAGAGCCTCCTCCCATCCTTTTTTATCGAACCCCATCAACATGACCTTCTACTCATTTCTCCACCATGAGCTTATCTAACTTCCCCTTAAATATCTTTGTGCTATTTTCTTCAACTTCTCCTTGTGGTAGCGTGTTCCACATTCAAACCACCCTCTGGGAAAAGAGGTTTCTCCTGAATTCCACACTGGATTTATTAGTGACAATCTTCTATTTATGGCCCATTGTTCTGTTCTCCCCCGCATATGGAAACATCCTCTCTACCTCTACCCCATCAATTACCTTCGTAATCCTAAATGTCTCTATCAGGGCACCGTCAGTCTGTTCTTTTCTAGAGAATAGAGCACCTGTCTGTTCAATCTTTCCAGATAGGTATAACCTCCCTGTTCTGGTATAATTCTCCAGTGCCACTATGTCTGTTTATATAATATTGAGATCAGAACGGTTCCCATTACTCCAAATGTGGTCTCGCCAGTGCACTAAGTTTAAAACAACTTCTCTGCTTTTCAACTCTATGCCTCTGGAAATGTTCACAGATGTGATTCCCAGTAAAAAAGTAAATTTTTTAAAGTTAATCGTTTTACATACAGACGGCAGCTTTTGACACGTTAGATCCCATGCGATTCCACCTCATTGTCTCAGTTGTATCTTGCTATGTATTTGATGTTGTACCTTCCTGGCTGACTTGATTAACTTTATCACACCTCGGCAGATAAACAGTCAGGATGATTGAATTTAGTTGTCTGCAATTGTAAGTTACACATGCATTGTTCTCGATCTATATATGCTTTGACGATTCTGTATCTCCTCACTTCACCTGACGAAGGAGTTGTAACTCCGAAAGCTTGTGATTTAAAATAAAACTGTTGGACTATAACCTGGTGTTGTGCGAACTCTCAATTCTGGAAATGAAGCCCAGTCCTTTCTTTGCTCTTTTATTTATTTACTAACCTGCATCGCTGCATTTACTGATTTGTGTATCTGTACCCCCAGGTCTCACTGCTCCTCTATCCCATTTAAACGCTTATTTTCCAAGTAGTAGATGATCTCCTTATTCTTCCTGCTAAAATATACTACCTCACACTTATCGATATTGAACATATTTTGTCAATTAACCGTCCAGTCTGCAGGTTTATTAATGACTTCCTGTATGGTTTCGCAGTCCTACTTTGTATTAAAGAAAACCCCAATTTGATGTCATCGCAAGTTTTGAACTTTTACTTCCGATTTCCGAGTGCAAAACATTTATGAACATGTCGAGCAACAGTGGTCCCATCACCGACCCTTGTGAAACACAACTTCCCAACATTTGTCAATCTGAGTAACTGCCGATATCCCACTATTCTCTGTTTTGCGTTTTGTAGCCAGCTTGCTCTCCATTCTGCTACTTGTGCCTTGACTCCAAACGCTCTCACATTAGTCATGAAACATTTCTTTCATTCATTTATGGGATGTGGGCGTCACTGGCATGGCCCAGCATTTATTGCCCATCCCGAATTGCCCTTGAGAAGGCGGTGGGGACTCTTGAACCGCTGTAGCCCATGTGGAGAAAGCACTCCCACGGTTGAGTGAGGAAGGGAGTACCAGGATTTTGACCCAGCGACGATAAAGGATCGGCCTATATATTTCTACGTCAGGATTGTGTGTGAATTTGAGTTGAGCTTGGCGGTGGTGGTACATAGATACATAGATACATAGAAGATAGGAGCAGGAGTAGGCCATCCGGCCCTTCGAGCCTGGTCCGCCATTTAATGAGATCATGGCTGATCCTCCAATTCAGTATCCCGTCCCCGCCTTCTCTCCGTAACTCTTAACCCCTTTTGCCTGTAGAAATATATCTAATTCCCTCTTAAATATATTTAATGAGCTGGCGTACACTGCCCTCTGTGGCAATGAGTTCCACAGGTTCACCACCCTCTGAGTGAAGAAATACCCCCTCATTTCTGTCCTAAATGGTTTAGCCCTTATCCTTAAATTATGTCCTCTAGTTCTGTTCTCACCCGCCAAGGAAAACATTCCTTCTGCATCTAGTCTGTCTAGACCTGTCAGAATTTTATACACTTATATGAGGTCCCCTCTCAATCTTCTAAACTCCAGTGTGTACATCCCTAAACTACATAGTCTCTCCTCATAGGTCAATCCCGCCATTCCTGGTATCAGCCTGGTGAATCGCCGCTGCACCCCCTCCATGGCAAGAAAATCTTTCCTCAGATGAGGCAACCAAAACTGTACACAGTACTCGAGGTGTGGTCTCACCAGTGCCCTGTACAGCTGCAGCAAGGTATCCCTGTTCCTGTATTCCAACCCTTTTGCTATGAAGGCCAGCATACCGTTTGCCTTCTTGACCGCCTGTTGCACCTGCATGCTCGCCTTCAGTGACTGGTGTACAAGAACACCCAGGTCTCTCTGTACTTCCCCCTCTCCCAATTTATTGCCATTTAAATAATAATTTGCCCTCCCGTTCCTGCACCCAAGGTGGATAACTTCGCACTTGTCTACATTATAGTGCATCTGCCATTTATCCGCCCAATCACCCAGTCTGTCCAAATCGCTCTGGAGCTTCCTGGTCTCCTCCTCTGAGCCCACCCCCCCTCCTAGTTTAGTGTCGTCTGCAAATTTGGAAATGCTGCATCCGACTCCCTGATCCAGGTCATTAATGTAAATTGTGAACAGCTGGGGACCCAGGACAGATCCCTGTGGTACCCCACTTGTTACTGCCTGCCATTCAGAAAATGAGCCGTTTATTCCAACTCTCTGTTTTCTATCTGACAGCCAGTTCTCTATCCACGTCAATACTTTCCCCTTTATCCCATGAGCTTCAATTTTCCATGCTAATCTTTTATGTGGGACCTTGTCGAAGGCCTTTTGGAAGTCCAGGTACACCACATCTACTGGCTCTCCCCCATCTATTTTACCAGTTACTCCCTCAAAAAATTCCAATAGATTAGTCAAGCACGATTTACCCTTTGTAAATCCATGATGTTCCCATGAACCTGCTGCCCTTGTCGTTCTAGGTGGAAGAGGTCGCGGGTTTGGGAGGTGCTGCCGTAGAAGCATTGGTGAGTAGCTGCAGTGCATCAAGATACGCCGCTGATGGAGGGAGTGAGTGTTTAAGGTGGTGGATGGGGTGCCGATCAAGCGGGCTGCTTTATCCTGGATGGTGTCGAGCTTCCTGAGAGTTGTTGGAGCTGCACTCATCCAAGCAAGTGGAGAGTATTCCATGACATTCCTTCCTTGTGCCTTGCAGATGAGGTAAGATTGTGGGGAGTCAGGAGGTGAGACACTCATCGCAGAATACCCAGCCTCTTACCTTCTCTTGTTGCCATATTATGTATGTGGTTGGTCCAGTTAAGTTTCTGATCTATGGAGACCCCAAGGATGTTGATGGTTGGGATTCGGCGATGGTAATGCCGTTGAATGTCAAGGGAAGGTGGTTAGACTCTCGTTTTTTGGAGATAGTGATTGCTTGGCAATTATCTGTCACGAATGTTACCTGCCACTTATCAGACCAAGCCATATCGTTCAATTCTTGTTGCATGCTGGCATAGAATGTTTCATTATATGTGGAGTTAAGAAAGGCACTTAACACTGTGCAGTTATCAGCGAATATCCCCATGTCTGATGTTGGAGGGAAGATCATTGATAAAGCAGCTGAAGATGGTTGAGCCTAGGAAAATGCCCTGGCATCTCCTGCAGCGATGTCCTGGCGCTGTGATGATTCACCTTCATCCACCACAACCATCTTCCTTTGTGTTAGGTACGACTCCAGGCAGTGGAGAGCTGTCCCCCCGATTTCAATTGACTTCAGGTTTATGACTACTGTAACGAAGGAGTTTTGGAAATTCAGATATATTGCCTCTACTGAATGAAGACCAGGGGAGTTATCCCCGGTGTACTGGCCAATATTTATCCCTCAAACAATATCACTATAACAGATTATCTGGTCATTGTCACATTGCTGTTTATGGCAGCTTGCTGTGCGCAAAATATCTGCCGCGTTTCCTACATTACAACAGTGACGACACTTGAAAAGTACTTAATTGGATATAAAGCGATTTGGGACATCCTGAGGTCGCGAAAGTCGCTCTATAAATGAAATTCATTTATATTGAATACCCTTAGCTGTTCTTTATGTTGCTTCCGCATAGTATAAAATAATGTTGGTCAAACATGACCTTCCATTTAGGAATGCGAGCTGACTACGCTTTATTGTATATTCAGTTTCTAGCTGCTTTGCTGCTGCATTTTTGAATAAGGTTCCCATGACCTTTCCTACCTTCTGTAGACTGTGTGCAGAGTGAACCGTGCAGGAATTTATCTGACTGTTCCCGGGACCAGAGTTTGTGATTGACAGCTGTGGGCTGTGTGCAGAGAGATAAGGGCTGGGTTTTCTCGAACAGTTCCCCGGAGTTGTCAGCTCTTTTGTAAAAACACCAAGATCAAGGGCTCGAATCTTGTACAGAGCAATAACTTTTTTGGGGCGGGTAATTTCTATTTTTGTTCTCAAATTAAAAGTGGAAAGCTTGGAAAGGAACTCACAAAACACAGCCTGAAAACAGTATTTGTATTAAAGTAATTAAATGGCAAGCTATATTCAAACAAAAAATGATCATATCCTCAAATAAAAAATAATGTTTTGGCCTCGAGACACACAAATATGGCCGACCGCATTAACACAAACATGATGTCTGTAGGTGACACCAACATGCCCGTCTGTAGGTGAAACTAACATGGCTGTCTGTAGGTGTGACAAACATGGCCGTCTGTCGGTGACACAAACATGGCCCTCTGTAGGTGACACGGACATGGCCGTCTGTAGGTGACACCAACATGGCCGTCTGCAGGTGACACAAACATGGCCGTCTGTGGGTGACACAAATATGGCCGTCTGTAGGTGACACAAACATGGCCGTCTGTAGGTGAAGCAAACATGGCCTTCTGTATTTGACAGAAACTTGTGCGCACGTGGTTGTCTGCTGTCCAGCCACAAGGAGTTGTCGAAACAAATAGCAAAGACGCATTTAAGGGAAAGATAGATAAACACATGGTGAAGAAATGAATAGAAGGATGTGTTGATTGTGTTGGACGAAGAGAGCTGGGAGGAGGCTCGAGTGGAGCATTAACACAGGCATGGACCTGTTGGGCTAAAGGTTTATTCCAGTGCTGCAATAAATTTTGTAAAACTGTATAGTACACTCACCTCTAGGGAAGTGTCAGAGAACTTCCTGCCGTTATCTCTCTGCACAGAGTCTGCAGCTGTCTATCACAATCTCTTCACCAAGGAACTGACAGGGTATTCCTGCTCTTACATCGAATGGCAAAGTATTGATAGGAAGTTATAGTTGTTATTTCTGAATGATAATGAGGGATTGCACACCGCACTCACGAGATGGAAAGCTGCAAACCGTAGGCATAAACACGTGCACGCAGTTCTCTGACAGTTTCCGTGCAGATAGTTTGTTACTGACAGCTGCACACTGAACACAGAGATAAGTGGAGAGATGTTGAAGATGGTAGGTAGCGAAGGGGAGCATTTTAAAA
Organism: Squalus acanthias; assembly: GCA_030390025.1. Lineage (NCBI taxonomy): Eukaryota > Metazoa > Chordata > Chondrichthyes > Squaliformes > Squalidae > Squalus > Squalus acanthias. Next base: position 18,632,855 of record CM059452.1, on the reverse strand, counting down.
TATTAGATGCATTGCGGAGGAGCTGAGAATGTTAGATGGGGTGGGGAGGAGCTGAGGAAATTAGGTGGGGTGGAGGTGAGCTGAGGACATTAGATGGGGTGTGGAGGAGCTGAGGATATTAGTTGGAGTGAGGAGGGGCTGAGGATATTAGGTGGGGTGGAGTTGAGGATATTAGGTGGGGTGGGGAGGAGCTGAGGATATTAGGTGGGGGTGGGGAGGAGCACATGATATTAGGTGGGGTGGGGAGGAGCTGAGTATATTAGGTGGGGTGGGGAGGAGCTGAGGATATTAGGTGGATTGTGGAGGAGCTGAGGATATTAGGTGGGGTGGGGAGGAGCTGAGGATAATAAGTGGGGTGGGGAGGAGCTGAGGATATTAGGTGGGGGGGTGGCGCTGAGGATATTAGGTGGGGGGGAGGAGCTGAGGATATTAGGTGGGGTGCAGGAGGAGCTGAGGATATTAGGTGGGGTGGGGAGGAGCTGCGGAAATTACTTGGCGTGGGGCGGAGCTGAGGATATTAGGTGGGGTGGGGAGGAGCTGAGGATATTAGGTGGGGTGGGGAGGAGCTGAGGATATTAGGTGGGGTGGGGAGGAGCTGAGGATATTAGGTGGGGTGGGGAGGAGCTGAGGATATTAGGTGGGGTGGGGTGGAGCTGAGGATATTAGATGGGGTGGGGAGGAGCTGAGGATATTAGGTGGGGTGCGGAGGAGCTGAGGATATTAGGTGGGATGGGGAGGAGCTGAGGATATTAGGTGGGGTGGGGAGCAGCTGCGGATATTAGGTGGGTTGGTGAGAACTGAGAATATTAGGTGGGTTCAGCGGGAGCTGAGCATTTTAGTTGGGATTTGGAGGAGCTGAGGATATTAGGTGGGGCCCGGATGAGTTGAGTATATTAGGTGCGGTAGGGAGGAGCTGAGGATATTAGATGGGGTGGGGAGGAGCTGAGGATGTTAGGTGGGGCCCGGATGAGTTGAGTATATTAGGTGCGGTAGGGAGGAGCTGAGGATATTAGATGGGGTGGGGAGGAGCTGAGGATATTAGGTGGGGTGGGGAGGAGCAGATGATATTAGGTGGGGTGGGTAGAGCTGAGGATATTAGATGGGGTGGGGAGGAGCTGAGGATATTCGGTGGGGTCAGGCGGAGCTGAGGTTATTCGGTGGGGTGTGGAGGAATCTGAGGATATTAGGTGGGGTGGGGAGGAGCTAGGGATATTAGATGGGGTTGGATGGAGCTGAGGATACTGGTCTGGTGGGGAGAAGCTAAGGATATTAGATGGGGTGGGGAGGAGCTGACGATATTAGGTGGGGTGGGGCGGAGCTGAGGATATTAGGTGTGGTGGGGATGAGCTAAGGATATTAGATGGGGTGGGGAGGAGCTGAGATTGTTAGGTGGGGTGGGGTGGAGCTGAGGATATTGCTGGGGTGGTTAGAATCTAAGGATATTAGTTGGGGTGGGGAGGAGCTCAGGATGTTAGGTGGAGTCGGGAGGAGCTGAGTATATTAGGTGTGGTAGGGAGGGGCTGTGGATATTAGATGGGGTTGGGAGGAGCTGAGGATAATAGGTGGGGTGTGGAGGAGCAGAGGATATTAGGTGGGGTGGGGAGAGCTGAGGATATTAGATGGGGTGGGGAGGAGCTGAGGATATTCGGAGGAGTCGGGAGGAGCTGAGTATATTAGGTGTGGTGGGGATGAGCTAAGGATATTAGATGGGGTGAGGAGGAGCTCAGGATGTTAGGTGGAGTCGGGAGGAGCTGAGTATATTAGGTGTGGTAGGGAGGAGCTGTGGATATTAGATGGGGTTGGGAGGAGCTGAGGATAATAGGTGGGATGGGGAGGAGCTGAGGATATTAGGTGAAGTTGGGAGGAGCTGAGGATATTAGGTGGGGTGGGGGGGAGCTGAGGATATTAGGTGGGGTGTGGGTGAGCTGAGGATATTTGTTGGGGTTGGGAGGAGCTGAGGATATTAGGTGAAGTTGGCAGGAGTTAGGGATATTAGGTGGGGTGTGGTGGAGCTGGGGATATTGGTGTGGTGTGGAGGAGCTAAGGATATTAGATGTGGTGGGGAGGAGCTGAGGATATTAGGTGGGGTGGGGCGGTGCTGAGGATATTAGGTGGGGTGGGGAGGAGCTGAGGATATTAGGTGGGGTCGGGAGGAGCTCAGCATATTCGGTGGAGTTTGGAGGAAACTGAGGATATTCGGTGGGGTGTGGAGGAGCTGAGGATTTAGTTGTGGGGAGGATCTGAGAATATTTGGTGGGGTGGGGAGGAACTGAGGATATTAGGTGGGGTGGGGAGGAGCTGCGGATGTTTGGTGGGGTGGGGAGGAGCTGAGGATATAACGTGGGGTTGGAGGAGGTGAGGATATTCGGTGGCGTGGCAAGGAGCTGAGGAAATTAGGTGGGGTGGCAAGGAGCTGAGGATATTAGTTGGGGTGTGGAGGAGCAGAGGATTTTAGCTGGCTGGGGAGGAGCTGAAGATATTTGGTGGGGTGGGGAGGAGCTGAGGATTATGTTGGATTGGGGAGGAGCTTAGGAGTTGAGTTGGCGTGGGGAGGACCTAAGGATATTAGGCGGGGTGGGGAGGAGCTGAGGATATTAGGTGGGGCCGGGAGGAGCTGTGGTTATTAGGAGGGGTGGGGAGGAGATGAGGATATTAGGTTAGGTGGGGGGAGCTGATGATATTAGCTGGGGTGCGGAGGAGCCGAGAATTTTAGGTGGGGTGGCGAGGAGCTGAGGATATTAGGTGTGTTGGGGAGGAGCTGCGGATATTAGGTGGGATAAGGTGGAGCTGATGTAATAGCTGGGGTGGGGAGGAGCTGAGAATCTTACGTGGGGTGTGGAGGAACTGAGGATTTTAGGTGGGGTGTAGGAAGAGCTGAGGTTATTAGGTGGGGTGTGGTGGAGCTCAGGATATTAGGTGGGGTGGGGAGGAGCTGAGGATATTAGGTGGGGTGGCGAATAGCTGGGGTTATTAGGTGGGGTGGGGAGGTGCTGAGCATATTAGGTGGGGTGTAGGAGGAGCTGAGGATATTATGTGGGGTGAGGAAGTGCGGAGTATATTAGGTGGGGTGGGGAGTAGCTGGGGATATTAGGTTGGTTTGGGAGGAGCTGAGGATATTAGGTGGTTTCCGCAGGAGCTGAGTATATTAGATGGGTTCAGCAGGTGCTGAGGATATTAGCTGGGGGAGAGGAGCTGAGGATATTAGGTGGCGAGGGGAGGAGCTGATGATATAAGCTGGGTTGGGGAGGAGCTGAGGATCTTAGCTGGGGTGGGGGGGGGAGCTGAGGATATTAGGTGGGGTGAGGGAGAGCTGAGGATATTAGGTTGGGTAATGAGGAGCTGACGATATTAGGTGGGCTGGGGTGGAGCTGAGGATATTAGGTGTGGTGGAGAGGAGCTGAGGATATTGGGTGGGGTGTGGAGGAGCTGAGGATATTGGTGTGGTGGGGAGGAGCTGAGGATATTAGATGGGGTGGGGAGGTGCTGAGGATATTAGGTGGGGTCGGGAGGAGCTGGGGATATTGGTGTGGTGGGGAGGAGCTGAGGATATTAGATGGGGTGGGGAGGAGCTGAGGATATTAGGTGGGGTGGGGAGGAGCTGAAGATATTCGGTGGGGTGGGGATGAGTTGAGGATATTAGGTGAGTTGGGGTGGAGCTGCGGTTGTTAGGTGGGGTGGGGAGGAGCTGAGCATATTCGATGGGGTGTGGAGGAAACTGAGGATATTCGGTGGGGTGTGGAGGAGCTGAGGATTTAGGTGAGGTGGGGAGGAGCTGAGAATATTTGGTGGTGTGGGGGGGAGCTGAGGATATTTGGTGGGTTGGGGAGGAGCTGAAGATATTCGGTGGGGTGGGAATGAGCAGAGGATATTATGTGATGTGGGTTGGAGCTGCGGATGTTAGGTGGGGTGGGGAGGAGCTGAGGATATAAGGTGGGGTTGGAGGAGCTGAGGATATTCGGTGGGGTGGGGAGGAGCTGAGGATTTAGTTGAGGTGGGGAGGAGCTGAGAATATTTGGTGGGGTGGGGGGGAGCTGAGGATATAAGGTTGGGTGGGGAGGAGCTGAGAATATTTGGTGGGGTGGGGGGGAGCTGAGGATATAAGGTGGGGTTGGAGGAGCTGAGGATATTAGGTGGCGTGGGGAGGAGCTGAGGATTTTAGGCGGGGTGGTGAGGAGTTGATGATATTAGGTGGGGTTTTGGAGGAGCTGAGGATATTAGTTGGGGTGAGGTGGAGCTGTTGATAATAGCTGGGGTGGGGAGGAGCTGAGAATCTTACGTGGGGTGGGGAGGAACTGAGGATTTTATGTGGAGTTTTGGAGGAGCTGAGGATATTAGGTGTGGTGCGGAAGAGCTGAGGAAATTAAGTGTAGTGGGAGTAGCTGAGGATATTAGGTGGGGTGCAGGAGGAGCTTAGGATATTAGGTGGGGTGGGGAGGTGCTGAGGATATTAGGTGGGGTGTAGGAGGAGCTGAGGATATTAGGTGGTGTGTTGAGGAGCCGGGGATATTAAGTGGGGTGGGGTGGAGCTGAGGATATTCGGTGGGGTGGGGAGCATCTGAGTATATTAGGTGGGGTGGGGAGGAGCTGGGGATATTAGGTGGGGTCGGGAGGTGCTGAGGATATTAGGTGTGGTGTAGGAGGAGCTGAGGATATTATGTGGGTTGAGGAGGTGTGGAGTATATTAGGTGGGGTGGGGAGGAGCTGGGGTTATTAGGTTGGTTGGGGAGGAGCTGAGGATATTAGGTGGGGGAGGGAGGGGCTGAGGATATTCGGTGGGTTCAGCAGGTGCTGAGGATATTAGCTGGGGTGGGGAGGAGGTGAGAATATTAGGTGGGGTGGCGAGGAGCTGAGAATATTAGGTGGGGTGGCGAGGAGCTGAGGATATTAGGTGTGTTGGGGAGGAGCTGAGGATATTAGGTGGGGTGGGGAGGAGCTGAGGATATTAGGTGTGGTGGGGAGGAGCTGCGGATATTAGTTGGGATAAGGTGGAGCTGATGTAATAGCTGGGGTGGGGAGGAGCTGAGAATCTTACGTGGGGTGTGAAGGAACTGAGGATTTTAGGTGGGGTGTAGGAAGAGCTGAGGTTATTAGGTGGGGTGTGGTGGAGCTCATGATATTAGGTGGGGTGGGGAGGAGCTGAGGATATTAGGTGGGGTGGCGAATTGGGGTTATTAGGTGGGGTGGGGAGGTGCTGAGCATATTAGGTGGGGTGTAGGAGGAGCTGAGGATATTATGTGGGGTGAGGAAGTGCGGAGTATATTAGGTGGGGTGTGGAGTAGCTGGGGATATTAGGTTGGTTTGGGAGGAGCTGAGGATATTAGGTGCTTTCAGCAGGAGCTGAGGATATTAGATGGGTTCAGCAGGAGCTGAGGATATTAGCTGGGGGGGAGGAGCTGAGGATATTAGGTGGCGAGGGGAGGAGCTGATGATATAAGCTGGGGCGGGGAGGAGCTGAGGATCTTAGCTGGGGTGGGGGGGAGCTGAGGATATTAGGTGGGGTGAGGGAGAGCTGAGGATATTAGGTGGGGTAGTGAGGAGCTGACGATATTAGGTGGGCTGGGGTGGAGCTGAGGATATTAGGTGTGGTGGAGAGGAGCTGAGGATATTGGGTGGGGTGTGGAGGATCTGAGGATATTGGTGTGGTGGGGAGGAGGTGAGGATATTAGATGGGGTGGGGAGGTGCTGAGGATATTAGGTGGGGTCGGGAGGAGCTGAGGATATTGGTGTGGTGGGGAGGAGCTGAGGATAGTAGATGGGGAGGGGAGGAGCTGAGGATATTAGGTGGGGTGGGGAGGAGCTTAAGATATTCGGTGGGGTGGGGATGAGCTGAGGATATTAGGTGAGTTGGGGTGGAGCTGCGGTTGTTAAGTGGGGTGGGGAGGAGCTGAGCATATTCGATGGGGTGTGGAGGAAACTGAGGATATTCGGTGGGGTGTGGAGGAGCTGAGAATATTTGGTGGTGTGGGGGGGAGCTGAGGATATTTGGTGGGTTGGGGAGGAGCTGAAGATATTCGGTGGGGTGGGAATGAGCAGAGGATATTATGTGGATTGGGGAGTAGCTGAGGAGCTGAGTTGGCGTGGGGAGGAGCTAAGTATATTAGGTGGGGTGGGGAGGAGCTGACGATATTATGTGGGGCGGGGAGGAGCTGAGGTTATTAGGAGGGGTGGGGAGGAGATGAGGATATTAATTGGGGTGTGGAGTAGTTGAGAATATTAGGTGGGGTGCGGGGAGCTGATGATATTAGCTGGGGTGGGGAGGAGCTGAGAATATTCGGTGGGGTGGCGAGGAGCTGAGGATATTAGGTGGGTTTGGGAGGAGCTGAGGATATTAGGTGGGGTTCGGAGGAGCTGAGGATATTAGTTGGGGTGAGGTGGAGCTGTTGATAATAGCTGGGGTGGGGAGGAGCTGAGAATCTTACGTGGGGTGGGGAGGAACTGAGGATTTTATGTGGGGTTTTGGAGGAGCTGAGGATATTAGGTGTGGTGCGGAAGAGCTGAGGAAATTAAGTGTCGTGGGAGTAGCTGAGGATATTAGGTGGGGTGCAGGAGGAGCTTAGGATATTAGGTGGGGTGGGGAGGTGCTGAGGATATTAGGTGGGGTGTAGGAGGAGCTGAGGATATTAGGTGGTGTGTTGAGGAGCCGGGGATATTAAGTGGGGTGGGGAGGAGCTGAGGATATTCGGTGGGGTGGGGATCATCTGAGTATATTAGGTGGGGTGGGGAGGAGCTGGGGATATTAGGTGGGGTCGGGAGGTGCTGAGGATATTAGGTGTGGTGTAGGAGGAGCTGAGGATATTATGTGGGTTGAGGAGGTGCGGAGTATATTAGGTGGGGTGGGGAGGAGCTGGGATTATTAGGTTGGTTGGGGAGGAGCTGAGGATATTAGGTGGGGGAGGGAGGGGCTGAGGATATTCGGTGGGTTCAGCAGGTGCTGAGGATATTAGGTGGGGTGGGGAGGAGCTGAGAATATTAGGTGGGGTGGCGAGGAGCTGAGGATATTAGGTGTGTTGGGGAGGAGCTGAGGATATTAGGTGGGGTGGCGACGAGCTGAGGATATTAGGTGTGGTGGGGAGGAGCTGCGGATATTAGTTGGGATAAGGTGGAGCTGATGTAATAGCTGGGGTGGGGATTAGCTGAGAATCTTACGTGGGGTGTGAAGGAACTGAGGATTTTAGGTGGGGTGTAGGAAGAGCTGAGGTTATTAGGTGGGGTGTGGTGGAGCTCATGATATTAGGTGGAGTGGGGAGGAGCTGAGGATATTAGGTGGGGTGGGGAGGTGCTGAGCATATTAGGTGGGGTGTAGGAGGAGCTGAGGATATTATGTGGGGTGAGGAAGTGCGGAGTATATTAGGTGGGGTGTGGAGTAGCTGGGGATATTAGGTTGGTTTTGGAGGAGCTGAGGATATTAGGTGGTTTCAGCAGGAGCTGAGGATATTAGATGGGTTCAGCAGGTGCTGAGGATATTAGCTGGGGGGGAGGAGCTGAGGATATTAGGTGGCGAGGGGAGGAGCTGATGATATAAGCTGGGGTGGGGAGGAGCTGAGGATCTTAGCTGGGGTGGGGGGGAGCTGAGGATATTAGGTGGGGTGAGGGAGAGCTGAGGAAATTAGGTGGGGTAGTGAGGAGCTGACGATATTAGATGGGCTGGGGTGGAGCTGAGGATATTAGATGTGGTGGAGAGGAGCTGAGGATATTGGGTGGGGTGTGGAGGAGCTGAGGATATTGGTGTGGTGGGGAGGAGGTGAGGATATTAGATGGGGTGGGGAGGTGCTGAGGATATTAGGTGGGGTCGGGAGGAGCTGAGGATATTGGTGTGGTGGGGAGGAGCTGAGGATATTAGATGGGGAGGGGAGGAGCTGAGGATATTAGGTGGGGTGGGGAGGAGCTGAAGATATTCGGTGGGGTGGGGATGAGCTGAGGATATTAGGTGAGTTGGGGTGGAGCTGCGGTTGTTAGGTGGGGTGGGGAGGAGCTGAGCATATTCGATGGGGTGTGGAGGAAACTGAGGATATTCGGTGGGGTGTGGAGGAGCTGAGAATATTTGGTGGTGTGGGGGGGAGCTGAGGATATTTGGTGGGTTGGGGAGGAGCTGAAGATATTCGGTGGGGTGGGAATCAGCAGAGGATATTATGTGAGGTGCGGTGGAGCTGCGGATGTTAGGTGGGGTGGGGAGGAGCTGAGGATATAAGGTGGGGTTGGAGGAGCTGAGGATATTCGGTGGGGTGGGGAGGAGCTGAGGATTTACGTGAGTTGGGGAGGAGCTGAGAATATTTGGTGGGGTGGGGGGAGCTGAGGATATAAGGTTGGGTGGGGAGGAGCTGAGAATATTTGGTGGGGTAGGGGGGAGCTGAGGATATAAGGTGGGGTTGGAGGAGCTGAGGATATTAGGTGGCGTGGGGAGGAGCTGAGGATTTTATGTGGGGTGGGGAGGAGCTGATGATATTAGGTGGGGTGGGAAGGAGCTGAGGATATTAGGTGGATTGGGGAGTAGCTGAGGAGCTGAGTTGGCGTGGGGAGGAGCTCAGTATATTAGGTGGGGTGGGGAGGAGCTGAGGATTTTATGTTGGGCGGGGAGGAGCTGAGGTTATTAGGAGGGGTGGGGAGGAGATCAGGATATTAATTGGGGTGTGGAGTAGTTGAGAATATTAGGTGGGGTGCGGGGAGCTGATGATATTAGCTGGGGTGGGGAGGAGCTGAGAATATTCGGTGGGGTGGCGAGGAGCTGAGAATATTAGGTGGGTTTGGGAGGAGCTGAGGATATTAGGTGAGGTTCGGAGGAGCTGAGGATAATAGTTGGGGTGAGGTGCAGCTGTTGATAATAGCTGGGGTGGGGAGGAGCTGAGAATCTTACGTGGGGTGGGGAGCAACTGAGGATTTTATGTGGGGTTTTGGAGGAGCTGAGGATATTAGGTGTGGTGCGGAAGAGCTGAGGAAATTAAGTGTCGTGGGAGTAGCTGAGGATATTAGGTGGGGTGCAGGAGGAGCTTAGGATATTAGGTGGGGTGGGGAGGTGCTGAGGATATTAGGTGGGGTGTAGGAGGAGCTGAGGATATTAGGTGGTGTGTTGAGGAGCCGGGGATATTAAGTGGGGTGGGGAGGAGCTGAGGATATTCGGTGGGGTGGGGAGCATCTGAGTATATTAGGTGGGGTGGGGAGGAGCTGGGGATATTAGGTGGGGTCGGGAGGTGCTGAGGATATTAGGTGTGGTGTAGGAGGAGCTGAGGATATTATGTGGATTGAGGAGGTGCGGAGTATATTAGGTGGGGTGGGGAGGAGCTGGGATTATTAGGTTGGTTGGGGAGGAGCTGAGGATATTAGGTGGGGGAGGGAGGGGCTGAGGATATTCGGTGGGTTCAGCAGGTGCTGAGGATATTAGGTGGGGTGGGGAGGAGCTGAGAATATTAGGTGGGGTGGCGAGGAGCTGAGGATATTAGGTGTGTTGGGGAGGAGCTGAGGATATTAGGTGTGGTGGGGAGGAGCTGCGGATATTAGTTGGGATAAGGTGGAGCTGATGTAATAGCTGGGGTGGGGAGGAGCTGAGAATCTTACGTGGGGTGTGAAGGAACTGAGGATTTTAGGTGGGGTGTAGGAAGAGCTGAGGTTATTAGGTGGGGTGTGGTGGAGCTCATGATATTAGGTGGGGTGGGGAGGAGCTGAGGATATTAGGTGGGGTGGCGAATTGGGGTTATTAGGTGGGGTGGGGAGGTGCTGAGCATATTAGGTGGGGTGTAGGAGGAGCTGAGGATATTATGTGGGGTGAGGAAGTGCGGAGTATATTAGGTGGGGTGTGGAGTAGCTGGGGATATTAGGTTGGTTTTGGAGGAGCTGAGGATATTAGGCGGTTTCAGCAGGAGCTGAGGATATTAGATGGGTTCAGCAGGTGCTGAGGATATTAGCTGGGGGGGAGGAGCTGAGGATATTAGGTGGCGAGGGGAGGAGCTGATGATATAAGATGGGGTGGGGAGGAGCTGAGGATCTTAGCTGGGGTGGGGGGGAGCTGAGGATATTAGGTGGGGTGAGGGAGAGCTGAGGAAATTAGGTGGGGTAGTGAGGAGCTGACGATATTAGGTGGGCTGGGGTGGAGCTGAGGATATTAGGTGTGGTGGAGAGGAGCTGAGGATATTGGGTGGGGTGTGGAGGAGCTGAGGATATTGGTGTGGTGGGGAGGAGGTGAGGATATTAGATGGGGTGGGGAGGTGCTGAGGATATTAGGTGGGGTCGGGAGGAGCTGAGGATATTGGTGTGGTGGGGAGGAGCTGAGGATATTAGATGGGGAGGGGAGGAGCTGAGGATATTAGGTGGGGTGGGGAGGAGCTGAAGATATTCGGTGGGGTGGGGATGAGCTGAGGATATTAGGTGAGTTGGGGTGGAGCTGCGGTTGTTAGGTGGGGTGGGGAGGAGCTGAGCATATTCGATGGGGTGTGGAGGAAACTGAGGATATTCGGTGGGGTGTGGAGGAGCTGAGAATATTTGGTGGTGTGGGGGGGAGCTGAGGATATTTGGTGGGTTGGGGAGGAGCTGAAGATATTCGGTGGGGTGGGGAGGAGCTGAGGATATTATGTGAGGTGCGGTGGAGCTGCGGATGTTAGGTGGGGTGGGGAGGAGCTGAGGATATAAGGTGGGGTTGGAGGAGCTGAGGATATTCGGTGGGGTGGGGAGGAGCTGAGGATTTACGTGAGTTGGGGAGGAGCTGAGAATATTTGGTGGGGTGGGGGGAGCTGAGGATATAAGGTGGGGTTGGAGGAGCTGAGGATATTAGGTGGGGTGGGAAGGAGCTGAGGAGCTGAGTTGGCGTGGGGAGGAGCTAAGAATATTAGGTGGGGTGGGGAGGAGCTGAGGATTTTATGTTGGGCGGGGAGGAGCTGAGGTTATTAGGAGGGGTGGGGAGGAGATCAGGATATTAATTGGGGTGTGGAGTAGTTGAGAATATTAGGTGGGGTGCGGGGAGCTGATGATATTAGCTGGGGTGGGGAGGAGCTGAGAATATTCGGTGGGGTGGCGAGGAGCTGAGAATATTAGGTGAGGATCGGAGGAGCTGAGGATAATAGTTGGGGTGAGGTGGAGCTGTTGATAATAGCTGGGGTGGGGAGGAGCTGAGGTTATTAGGAGGGGTGGGGAGGAGATGAGGATATTAATTGGGGTGTGGAGTAGTTGAGAATATTAGGAGGCGTGCGGGGAGCTGATGATATTAGCTGGGTTTGGGAGGAGCTGAGGATATTAGGTTGGGTTCGGAGGAGCTGAGGATAATAGTTGGGGTGAGGTGGAGCTGTTGATAATAGCTGGGGTGGGGAGGAGCTGAGAATCTTAGGAGGAATGAGGATTGTATGTGGGGTTTTGGAGGAGCTGAGGATATTAGGTGTGGTGGGGAAGAGCTGAGGAAATTAAGTGTGGTGGGAGTAGCTGAGGATATTAGGTGGGGTGCAGGAGGAGCTTAGGATATTAGGTGGGGTGGGGAGGTGCTGAGGATATTAAGTGGGGTGTAGGGAGCTGAGGATATTAGGTGGTGTGTTGAGGAGCCGGGGATATTAAGTGGGGTGGGGAGGACCTGAGGATATTAGTGGGTTGGGAGGAGCTGAGGATATTAGGTTGGGTTCGGAGGAGCTGAGGATAATAGTTGGGGTGAGGTGGAGCTGTTGATAATAGCTGGGGTGGGGAGGAGCTGAGAATCTTACGTGGGGTGGGGAGGAACTGAGGATTGTATGTGGGGTTTTGGAGGAGCTGAGGATATTAGGTGTGGTGGGGAAGAGCTGAGGAAATTAAGTGTGGTGGGAGTAGCTGAGGATATTAGGTGGGGTGCAGGAGGAGCTTAGGATATTAGGTGGGGTGGGGAGGTGCTGAGGATATTAAGTGGGGTGTAGGAGGAGCTGAGGATATTAGGTGGTGTGTTGAGGAGCCGGGGATATTAAGTGGGGTGGGGAGGACCTGAGGATATTAGGTGGGGTTGGGAGCATCTGAGTATATTAGGTGGGGTGGGGAGGAGCTGGGGATATTAGGTGGGGTGGGGAGGTGCTGAGGATATTAGGTGTGGTGTAGGAGGAGCTGAGGATATTATGTGGGTTGAGGAGGTGCGGAGTATATTAGGTGGGGTGGGGAGGAGCTGAGGATATTAGGTGGGGTGGGGAGGAGCTGAGGATATTAGGTGGGCAGGGGAGGAGCTGAGTATATTAGGTGGGGTGAGGGAGAGCTGAGGATATTAGGTGGGGTGGGGAGGAACTGAGAATATTAGGTCGGGCGGGGAGTAGCTGCGGATATTAGGTGGGGTGTGGAGGAGCTGAGAATATTAGGCGGGTTAAGGGAGAGCTGAGGATATTAGCTGGGGTGGGGAGGAGCTGAGGATATTAGCTGGGGTGGGGGGAGCTGAGAATATTAGGTCGGGCGGGGAGTAGCTGTGGATATTAGGTGGGGTGCAGGAGGAGCTTAGGATTTTAGGTGGGGTGGGGAGGAGCTGATGATATTAGGTGGGGTGGGAAGGAGCTGAGGATATTAGGTGGATTGGGGAGTAGCTGAGGAGCTGAGTTGGCGTGGGGAGGAGCTAAGTATATTAGGTGGGGTGGGGAGGAGCTGACGATATTATGTGGGGCGGGGAGGAGCTGAGGTTATTAGGGGGGTGGGGAGGAGATGAGGATATAAATTGGGGTGTGGAGTAGTTGAGAATATTAGGTGGGGTGGCGAGGAGCTGAGGATATTAGGTGGGTTTGGGAGGAGCTGAGGATATTAGGTGGGGTTCGGAGGAGCTGAGGATAATAGTTGGGGTGAGATGGAGCTGTTGATAATAGCTGGGGTGGGGAGGAGCCGAGAATCTTACGTGGGGTGGGGAGGAACTGAGGATTTTATGTGGGGTTTTGGAGGAGCTGAGGATATTAGGTGTGGTGGGGAAGAGCTGAGGAAATTAAGTGTGGTGGGCGTAGCTGAGGATATTAGGTGGGGTGCAGGAGGAGCTTAGGATATTAGGTGGGGTGGGGAGGTGCTGAGGATATTAGGTGGGGTGTAGGAGGAGCTGAGGATATTAGGTGGTGTGTTGAGGAGCCGGGGATATTAAGTGGGGTGGGGAGGAGCTGAGGATATTAGGTGTGGTGGGGAGCATCTGAGTATATTAGGTGGGGTGGGGAGGAGCTGGGGATATTAGGTGGGGTGGGGAGGTGCTGAGGATATTAGGTGTGGTGTAGGAGGAGCTGAGGATATTATGTGGGTTGAGGAGGTGCGGAGTATATTAGGTGGGGTGGGGAGGAGCTGGGGTTATTAGGTTGGTTGGGGAGGAGCTGAGGATATTAGGTGGGGGAGGGAGGGGCTGAGGATATTCGGTGGGTTCAGCAGGTGCTGAGGATATTAGCTGGGGTGGGGAGGAGCTGAGGATATTAGGTGGGGTGGGGAGGAGCTGAGGATATTAGGTGGGCAGGGGAGGAGCTGAGTATATTAGGTGGGGTGAGGGAGAGCTGAGGATATTAGGTGGGGTGGGGAGGAACTGAGAATATTAGGTGGGGCGGGGAGTAGCTGCGGATATTAGGTTGGGTGTGGAGGAGCTGAGAATATAAGGTGGGGTGAGGGAGAGCTGAGGATATTAGTTGGGGTGGGGAGGAGCTGAGGATATTAGCTGGGGTGGGGGGAGCTGAGAATATTAGGTCGGGCGGGGAGTAGCTGCGGATATTAGGTGGGGTGTGGAGGAGCTGAGAATATTAGGTGGGGTGAGGGAGAGCTGAGGATATTAGGTGGGGTGGTGAGGCGCTGACGATATTAGGTGGGGTGGGGTGGAGCTGAGGCTAATAGGTGTGGTGGAGAGGAGCTGATGATATTAGGTGTGGTGCGGAGGAGCAGAAGATATTAGGTGGGGTGGGGAGGAGCTGAGGATATTAGCTGTGGTGGGGTGAGCTGAGAATATCAGTTGGGTTCAGCAGGAGCTGAGGATATTAGATGGGTTCATCAGGTGCTGAGGATATTAGCTGGGGTGGGGAGGAGCTGAGGATATTCGGTGGGGTGGGGAGGTGCTGAGGAAATTAGGTGGGGTGGGGAGGAACTGAGGATATTAGCTGGGAGGGGAGGAGCTGAGGATATTAGGTGGCGTGGGGAGGAGCTGAGGATTTAAGCTGGGGTGGGGAGGAGCTGAGGATCTTAGCTGGGGTGGGGGGGAGCTGAGGATATTAGGTGTGGCGGGGAGGAGCTGAGGATATTAGGTGGGGTGGGGAGGAGCTGAAGATATTAGGTGGGGTGAGGGAGAGCTGAGGATACTCGGTGGGGTAGTGAGGAGCTGATGATCTTAGGTGGGGTGGAGTGGAGCTGCGGATATTAGGTGTGGTGGAGAGGAGCTGAGGATATTGGGTGGGGTGGGGTGGAGCTGAGGATATTGGTGCGGTGGGGAGGAGCTGAGGATATTAGATGGGGTGGGGAGGAGCTGAGGATATTAGGTGGGGTCGGGAGGAGCTGAGGATATTGGTGTGGTGGGGAGGAGCTGAGGATATTAGATGGGGTGGGGAGGAGCTGAGGATATTAGGTGGGGTGGGGAGGAGCTGAAGATATTCGGTGCGGTGGGGATGAGCTGAGGATATTAGGTGAGGTGAGGTGGAGCTGCGGATGTTAGGTGGGGTGGGGAGGAGCTGAGCATATTCGATGGGGTGTGGAGGAAACTGAGGATGTTCGGTGGGGTGTGGAGGAGCTGAGGATTTAGGTGAGGTGGGGAGGAGCTGAGAATATTTGGTGGGGTGGGGGGAGCTAAGTATATTAGTTGGGGTGGGGAGGAGCTGAGAATATTAGGAGGGGCGGGGAGGAGCTGAGGTTATTAGGAGGGGTGGGGAGGAGATGAGGATATTAATTGGGGTGGGGTGTAGCTGAGAATATTAGGTTGGGTGCGGGGAGCTGATGATATTAGGTGGGGTTGGGAGGAGCTTAGGATATTAGGTGGGTTTTGGAGAAGCTGAGGATATTAGTTGGGGTGAGGTGGAGCTGTTGATAATAGCTGGGGTGGGGAGGAACTGAGAATCATACGTGGGGTGGGGAGGAACTGAGGATTTTATGTGGGGTTTTGGAGGAGCTGAGGATATTAGGTGGGGTGCAGGAGGAGCTGAGGATATTAGCTGTGGTGGGGAGGAGCTGAGGATATTTGGTGATGTGTGGAAGTAGCTGAGGATATTAGGTGGGGTGCAGGAGGAGCTCAGGATATTAGGTGGGGTGGGGAGGTGCTGAGGATATTAGGTCGGGTGTTGAGGAGCTGGGGATATTAGGTGGGGTGATGAGGATCTGAGAATATTAGATGGAGTGGGGAGGAGCTGGGGATGTTAGATGGGGTGGGGAGGTGCTGAGGATATTAGGTGTGGTGTAGGAGGAGCTGAGGATATTATGTGGGTTGAGGAGATGCGGAGTATATTAGGTGGGGTGGGGAGGAGCTGGGGATATTAGGTTGGTTGGGGTGGAGCTGTGGATATTAGGTGTGTTCAGGAGGTGCTGAGGATATTAGCTGGGGTGGGGAGGAGCTGAGGATATTAGATGGGGTGGGGAGGAGCTGAGGATATTAGGTGGGGTGGGGAGGAGCTGAGTATATTAGGTGGGGTGAGGGAGAGCTGAGGATATAAGCTGGGGTGGGGAGGAGCTGAGGATATTAGCTGGGGTGGGGGGGAGCTGAGGATATTAGGTGGGGTGGGGAGGAGCTGAGAATATTAGGTGGGGTGAGGGAGAGCTGAGGATATTAGGTGGGGTGAGGTGGAGCTGTTGATAATAGCTGGGGTGGGGAGGAGCTGAGAATCTTACGTGGGGTGGGGAAGAACTGAGGATTTTATGTAGGGTTTTGGAGGAGCTGAGGATATTAGGTGGGGTGTAGGAGGAGCTGAGGATATTAGGTGTGTTGGGGAAGAGCTGAGGAAATTAGGCGTGGTGGGAGTAGCTGAGGATATTAGGAGGGGTGGGGAGGAGCTGAGGATATTAGGTGGGGTGAGGGAGAGCTGAGGATATTCGGTGAGGTGAGGGAGAGCTGAGAATATTAGGTGGGTGGGGAGCAGCTGAAGATATTAGGTGGGTTGCGGAGGAGCTGAGGATATTAGGTGGGGTGTGGAGGAGCTGAGGATATTAGGTGGGGTGGGGAGCAGCTGAAGATATTAGGTGGGGTGGGGAGCAACTGAAGATATTAGGTGGGGTGGGGAGAGCTGAGAATATCAAGTGGGTTCAGCAGGAGCCGACCATTTTAGTTGGGATTTGGAGGAGCTGGAGATATTAGGTTGGTTAGGGAGGAGCTGAGGATATTAGGTGGGGGAGCGAGGAGCTGAGTATATTAGATGGGTTCAGCAGGAGCTGAGGATATTAGATGGGTTCAGCAGGTGCTGAGGATATTAGCTGGGGTGGGGAGGAGCTGAGGATATTCCGTGGGGTGGGGAGGAGCTGAGGAAATTAGGTGGGGTGGGGAGGAACTGAGGATATTAGCTGGGGGTGGAGGGGCTGAGGATCTTCGGTGGGGTGGGGAGGAGCTGAGGATATAAGGTGGGGTTGGAGGAGCTGAGGATATTCGGTGGGGTGGGGGAGAGCTGAGGATATTAGGTGGGGCGGGGAGGAGCTGAGGAGATTAGGTGGGGTGGGGAGGAGCTGAGGATATTAGGTGGGATGAGGGAGAGCTGAGGATATTAGGTGGGGTAGTGAGGAGCTGACGATATTAGGTGGGGTGGGGTAGAGCTGAGGATATTATGTGTGGTGGAGAGGAGCTGAGGATATTGGGTGGGTTGGGGAGGAGCTGAGGATATTGGTGTGGTGGGGAGGAGCTGAGGATATTAGATGGGGTGGGGAGGAGCTGAGCATATTCGATGGGGTGTGGAGGAAACTGAGGATATTCGGTGGGGTGTGGAGGAACTGAGGATTTAGGTGAGGTGGGGAGGAGCTGAGAATATTTGGTGGTGTGGGGAGGAGCAGAGGATATTTGGTGGGGTGGGGAGGAGCTGAAGATATTCGGTAGGGTGGGAATGAGCTGAGGATATTATGTGAGGTGGGGTGGAGCTGTGGATGTTAGGTGGGGTGGGGAGGAGCTGAGAATATAAGGTGGGGTTGGAGGAGCTGAGGATATTCGGTGGGGTGGGGAGGAGCTGAGGATTTAGGTGAGGTGGGGAGGAGCTGAGAATATTTGGTGGGGTTTGGGGGAGCTGAGGATATAAGGTGGGGTGGGGAGGAGCTGAGAATATTTGGTGGGGTGGGGGGGAGCTGAGGATATAAGGTGGGGTTGGAGGAGCTGAGGATATTAGGTGGCGTGGGGAGGAGCTCAGGATATTAGGTGGGGTGGGGAAGAGCTGATGAAATTAGGAGGGGTGGCGAGGAGCTGAGGATATTAGTTGGGGTGTGGAGGAGCTGAGGATTTTAGTTGGGTGGGGAGGAGCTGAGGATATTAGGTGGGGTGGGGAGGAGCTGAGGATATTAGGTGGATTGCGGAGTAGCTGAGGAGATGAGTTGGCGTGGGGTGGAGCTCAGTATATTGGTGGGGTGGGGAGGAGCTGAGTATATTAGGTGGGGCGGGGAGGAGCTGAGGTTATTAGGAGGGGTGGGGAGGAGATGAGGATATTAATTGGGGTGGGGAGTAGCTGAGAATATTAGGTGGGGTGCGGGGAGCTGATGATATTAGATGGGGTGGCGAGGAGCTGAGGATATTAGGATGGTTTGGGAGGAGCTGAGGATATTAGGTGGGGTTGGGAGGAGCTGAAGATATCAAGTGGGGTGGGGAGGAGCTGAGGATATTAGTTGGGGTGAGGTGGAGCTTTTGATAATAGCTGGGGTGGGGAGGAGCTGAGTATCTTACGTGGGGTGGGGAGGAACTGAGGATTTTATGTGGGGTAATGGAGGAGCTGAGGATATTAGGTGGGGTGCAGGAGGAGCTCAGGATATTAGGTAGGGTGGGGAGGTGCTGAGGATATTAGGTGGGGTGTTGGAGTATCTGAGGATATTAGGTGGTGTGTTGAGGAGCTGGTGATATTAGGTGGGGTGGGGAGGAGCTGAGGATATTAGTTGGGGGAGGGAGGGGTTGAGGATATTAGGTGGGTTCAGCAGGTGCTGAGGATATTAGCTGGGGTGGGGAGGAGATGAGGATATTTGGTGGGGTGGGGCGGTGCTGAGGATATTAGGTGGGCTGGGGAGGAGCTGAGTATATTAGGTGGGGTGGGGAGGAGCTGAGGATATTAGGTGGGGTGGGGAGGAGCTGAAGATATTAGGTGGGGTGGGGACGAAGCTGAGGATATTAGTTGGGGTGTGGAGGAGCTGAGGATATTAGGTGGGGTGGGGAGGAGCTGAGGTTATTAGGAGGGGTGGGGAGGAGATGAGGATATTAATTGGGGTGGGGAGTAGCTGAGAATATTAATTGGGGTGCGGGGAGCTGATGATATTAGCTGGGGTGGGGAGGAGCTGAGAATATTAGGTGGGGTGGCGAGGAGCTGAGGATATTAGGTGGGTTTGGGAGGAGCTGAGGATATTAGGTGGGGTTGGGAGGAGCTGAGAATCTTACGTGGGGTGGGGAGGAACTGAGAATTTTATGTGGTGTTTTGTAGGAGCTGATGATATTAGGTGGGGTGGGGAGGATCTGAGGATATTAGGTGGGGTGCAGGAGGAGCTCAGGATATTAGGTGGGGTGGGGAGGTGCTGAGGATGTTAGGTGGGGTGTAGGAGTATCTGAGGATATTAGGTGGTGTGTTGAGGAGCTGGTGATATTAGGTGGGGTGGGGAGGTTCTGAGTATATTAGGTGGGGTGGGGAGGATCTGAGTATATTAGGTGGGGTGGGGAGGAGCTGGGGATAATAGATTGGTTGGGGAGGAGCTGAGGATATTAGCTGGGGTGAGGAGGAGCTGAGGATATTAGGTGGGATGGGGCGGAGCTGAGGATAATAGGTGGGCTGGGGAGGAGCTGAGTATAATAGGTGGGGTGAGGAGAAGCTGAGGATATTAGGTGGGGTGGGGTGAAGCTGAGGATATTAGGTGTGGTGGAGAGGAGCTGAGGATATTGGGTGGAGTGGGGAGCAGCTGAGGACATTCGGTTGGGTGGTGAGGAGCTGAGGCTATTAGTTGGGGTGGGGAGCAGCTGAAGATATTAGGTGGGGTGGGGAGGAGCTGAAGATATTAGGTGGGGTGTGGAGGAGCTGAGCATATTAGGAGGTTTTGGGAGGAGCTGAGGATATTAGGTGGGGTTGGGAGGAGCTGAAGATATCAAGTGGGGTGGGGAGGAGCTGAGGATATTAGTTGGGGTGGGGGGGAGCTGAGGATATTAGATGGGGTGGGGAGGAGCTGAGGATATTAGGTGGGGTGGGGTGGAGCTGTGGATATTGGTGGGGTGGGTAGAAGCTAAGGATATTAGATGAGGTGGGAGGAGCTGCGGCTATTACTTTGGGTGGTGCGGAGCTGAGGATATTAGATGGGGTGGGGAGGAGCTGAGGATGTTAGGTGGGGTCCGGAGGAGCTGAGGATATTGGTGTGGTGGGGAGGAGCTGAGGATATTAGGTGAGGTGGGGAGGAGCTAAGGATATTTGACGGGGTGGGGAGGAGCTGAGGATATTAGGTGGGGTGGGGCGGAGCTGAGGATATTAGGTGTGGTGGGGAGGAGCTGAGGATATTAGATGGTGTGGGTAGGTACTACGGATATTAGATGGGGTGGGGAGGAGCTAAGGATATTAGTTGGGGTTGGGCGAAGCTGAGGATGTTAGGTGGGGTTGGGAGGAGCTGAGCATATTCGGTGGGGTTTGGAGGAAACTGAGGATATTCGCTGGGGTGTGGAGGAGCTGAGGATTTAGGTGAGGTGGGGAGGAGCTGAGAATATTTGGTGGGGTTGGGGGGAGCTGAGGATATTTGGTGGGGTGGGGAGGAGCTGAAGATATTCGGTGGGGTGGGGATGAGCTGAGGATATTAGGTGAGGTGTGGTGGAGCTGCGGATGTTAGGTGGGGTGGGGAGGAGCTGAGGATATAAGGTGGGGTAGGAGGAGCTGAGGATATTCGGTGGGGTGGGGAGGAACTGAGAATATTAGATGGGGTTGGAGGAGCTGAGGATATTAGGTGGCGTGGGGAGGAAATGAGGATATTAAGTGGGGTGGGCAGGAGCTGAGGAAATTAGGTGGGGTGGCGAGGAGCTGAAGATATTAGTTGGGGTGTGGAGGAGCTGAGGATTTTAGTTGGGTGGGGAGGAGCTGAGGATATTAGGTGTCGTGGGGAGAGCTGAGAATATCAGGTGGGTTCAGCAGGAGCTGAGCATTTTAGTTGGGATTTGGAGGAGCTGAGGATATTAGATGGGGTGGGGTGGAGCTGAGGATATTGGTGGGGTGGGTAGAAGCTAAGGATATTAGATGTGGTCGGGAGGAGCTGCGGATATTACTTTGGGTGGGGCGGAGCTGAGGATATTAGATGGGGTGGGGAGGAGATGAGGATGTTAGGTGGGTTCGGGAGGAGCTGAGGATATTGGTGTGGTGGGGAGGAGCTGAGGATATTAGCTGGGGTGGGGAGGAGCTGAGGATATTAGATGGGGTGGGGAGGAGCTGAGGATATTAGGTGAGGTGGAGAGAGCTGAGGATATTAGATGGGGTGGCGTGGAGCTGAGGATATTCGGTGTGGTGGTGAGGAGCTGAGGATATTAGGTGGGGTCGGGCGGAGCTGAGGATATTCGGTGGGGTGGGGGGGAGCTGAGGTCATTTGGTGTGGTGTGGAGGAGCTGAGGATATTCGGTGGGGTGGGGAGGAGCTCAGGATATTTGATGGGTTGGGGAGGAGCTGAGGATATTCGGTGGAGTGGGGAGGAGCTGAGGATATTGATGGGGTTGGAGGAGCTGAGGATATTAGGTGGCGTGGGGAGGAAATGAGGATATTAAGTGGGGTGGGGAGGAGCTGAGGATATTAGGTGGGGTGGGGAGGAGCTGAGGATATTAGTTGTTTTTGGAGGAGCTGAGGAAATGACTTGGAGTGGGGAGGAGCTAAGGTTATTAGGTTGGGTGGGGAGGAGCTGAGGATATTAGGTGGGGCGGGGAGGAGCTGATGTCATTAGGATGGGTGGGGAGGTGCTGAGGATATTTGTTGGGGTGGGGAGTAGCTGAGGATATTAGCAGGGGTGGGGAGGAGCTGAGGATATTATGTAGGGTGGGAAGAGTTGAGGTTATTAGGTGAAGTGTGGTGGAGCTGAGGATATTAGGTGTGGTGGGGAGGTTTTGAGGATATTAATGGGGTGTGGAGGAGCTGAGGATATCAGCTTGAGTGGGGAAAGCTGAATATATTTGGTGTGGTGTGGAGGAGCTGAGGATATCAGTTGGGGTGGCGAGGAGCTGAGGATATTAGTTGGGGTGGAGAGAAGCTGAGGATATTAGGTGGGGTGGGGAGGAACTGAGGATATTATTTGGGGTGGGGAGGTGCTGTGCATGTTAGGTGGGGTGGGGAGGAGCTGAGGATATTAGGTGGGGTGGGGAGGAGCTGAGGATATTAGATGGGGCGGGGATGAGCTGATGATATTAGGTGGGGTGGGGAGGAGCTGAGGATATTAGGTGGGTTGGGGTGGAGCTGAGCATATTAGGTGGGGTGGGGAGGAGCTGAGGATATCAGGTGGATTGCGGATGAGCTGAGGATATTAGCGGGGGAGGGGAGGAGCTGAGGATATTAGGTTGGTTGTAGGAGGAGCTGAGGATATTATGTGGGGTGGAGAGGTGCTGAGGATATTAGGTGGAGTGTAGGAGGAGCTGTGGATATTTGGTGGGGTGGGGAGGTGCGGAGTATATATTTGGGGTGGGAAGGAGCTGAGGATATTAGGTGAGGTGGGAGGAGCTGAGGATATTAGGTGGGGTGGGGAGGAGCTGGGGATATTAGGTGGGGTGGGAGGAACTGAGGATATTAGATGAGGTGGGGTGGAGCTGAGGATATTAGCTGGGGTGGGGAGGAGCTGAGGATGTTAGGTGGGGAGGGGAGGAGCTGAGGAAATTAGGTGGGTGGGGTGGGGAGGAACTGAGGATATTTGGTGGGGTGGGGAGGAGCTGAGGATATTAGATGGCGAGGGATGAGCTGAGGATATTAGATGGGGTGGGGAGAAGCTGAGGATATTAGGTGGGGTGGGTGGAGCTGAGGATATTAGGTGATGTGGGGAGGAGCTGAGGAAAATAGGTGTGGTGGGGAGTAGCTGAGGATATCAGGTGGGGTGCAGGAGGAGCGGAGGTTATTAGGTGAGGTGGGGAGATGCTGAGGATATTAGGTGGGGTGTCGGAGGAGCTGAGGATATTAGGTGGTGTGGGGAGGTGCTGGGAATATTAGGTGGGGTAGGGAGGAGATGTGGATATTAGGTGGGGTGGGGAGGAGCTGGGGATATTAGGTGGGGTGCGGAGGTGCTGAGCATACTAGGTGGGGTGTAGGAGGAGCTGAGGATATTATGTGGGGTGAGGAAGTGCGGAGTATATTACGTGTGGTGAATAGGAGCTGGGGATATTAGTTTGGTTTGGGAGGAGCTGAGGATATTAGGTTGGGGAGGGAGGAGCTGAGGATATTAGGTGAGTTCAGCAGGAGCTGAGGATATTAGATGGGTTCAGCAGGTGATGAGGATATTAGTCTGGGGTGGGGAGGAGCTGAGGATATTCGGTGGGGTGGGGAGGAGCTGAGGAAATTAGGTGGGGTGGTGAGGAACTGAGGATATTAGCTGGGGGTGGAGGAGGTAAGGATATTAGGTGGGGCGGGGAGGAGCTGAGGATAATAGGTGGGGTGGGGAGGAGCTGAGGATCTTAGCAGGGGTGGGGGGGAGCTGAGGATATTAGCTGGGGCGGGGAGGAGCTGAGGATAATAGGTGGGGTGGGGAGGAGCTGAGGATATTAGGTGGGGTGAGGGAGAGCTGAGGATATTAGGTGGGGTGGTGAGGAGCTGACGATATTAGGTGTGGTGGAGAGGAGCTGAGTATATTGGGTGGGGTGGGGAGGAGCTGAGGACATTCGGTTTGGTGGTGAGGAGCTGAGGCTATTAGGTGGGGTGGAGAGGAGCTGAAGATATTAGTTGGGGTGCGGAGGAGCTGAGGATATCAGGTGCGGTGGGGGGGAGCTGAGAGTATTATGTGGGTTGGGGAGGAGCTGAGGATATTAGGTGGGGTGGGGAGAACTGAAAATATTAGGTGGGTTCAGAAGGAGCTGAGCATTTTAGTTGTGATTTGGAGGAGCTGAGGATATTAGGTGGGGTGGGGAGGAGCTGAGGATATTAGGTGGGGTGGGTAGGAGCTGAAGATATTCTGTGGGGTGGGGAGGTGCTGAGGATATTAGGTGGAGTGTAGGAGGAGCTGTGGATATTTGGTGGGGTGGGGAGGTGCGGAGTTTGCACATTCTCCCCGTGTCTGCGTGGGTTTCCTCCGGGTGCTCCGGTTTCCTCCCACAGTCCAAAAATGTGTGGGTTAGGTTGATTTGGCTATGATAAATTGACCCTTAGTGTTAGGGGGGGATTAAATATATGGGGTTACGGGGATAGGATGGGATATGTTAGGGGGAAATAAATACAGGGATAGGGTGGGATATGTGTTGGTGCAGGCTCGATGGGGATTCTGTGTGGGAAAGCAGGGACAGGGTACTGGATTTGGATGATCAGCCATGATCGTATTGAATGGTGGAGCAGGCTCGACGGGCCGAATGGCCTACTCCTGCTCCTAGCTTCTATGTTTCTATGTTTCTATGTATATATTTGGGGTGGGAAGGAGCTGAGGATATTAGGTGAGGTGGGAGGAGCTGAGGATATTAGGTGGGGTGGGGAGGAGCTGAGGATATTAGGTGCGGTGGGAGGAACTGAGGATATTAGGTGAGGTGGGGTGGAGCTGAGGATATTATGTGGGGTGGGGAGGAGCTGAGGAAATTAGGTGGGGTGAGGAGGAACTGAGGATATTTGGTGGGTTGGGGAGGAGCTGAGGATATTAGGTGGCGAGGGAGGAGCTGAGGATATTAGATGGGGTGCAGGAGGAGCTGAGGTTATTTGGTGAGGTGGGGAGATGCTGAGGATATTAGGTTGGTTGTAGGAGGAGCTGAGGATATTATGTGGGGTGGGGAGGTGCTGAGGATATTAGGTGGAGTGTAGGAGGAGCTGTGGATATTTGGTGGGGTGGGGAGGTGCGGAGTATATATTTGGGGTGGGAAGGAGCTGAGGATATTAGGTGAGGTGGGAGGAGCTGAGGATATTAGATGGGGTGGGGAGGAGCTGAGGATATTAGGTGGGGTGGGAGGAACTGAGGATATTAGGTGAGGTGGGGTGGAGCTGAGGATAATAGATGGGGTGGGGAGGAGCTGAGGATATTAGGTGGGGTGGGGAGGAGCTGAGGAAATTAGGTGGGGTGAAGTGGGGAGGAACTGAGGATATTTGGTGGGGTGGGGAGGAGCTGAGGATATTAGGTGGCGAGGGAGGAGCTGAGGATATTAGATGGGGTGGGGAGGAGCTGAGGAAAATAGGTGTGGTGGGGAGTAGCTGAGGATATTAGGTGGGGTGCAGGAGGAGCTGAGGTTATTTGGTGGGTTGGGGAGGTGTGGAGGATATTAGGTTTGGTGGGAAGGAGCTGTGGATATTAGTTGTGGTTGGGAGGACCTTGGGCTATTAGGTGGTGTGGGGTGGTGCTGAGGATATTAGGTGGAGTGGGGAGGTGCTGTGGATATTAGGTGGGGTGTGGACGAGCTGAGGATATTAGGTGGGGTGGGGAGGAGCTGGGAATATTAGGTGGGGTAGGGAGGAGATGTGGATATTAGATGGGGTGGGGAGGAGCTGGGGATATTAGGTGGGGTGGGGAGGTGCTGAGCATATTAGGTGGGGTGTAGGAGGAGCTGAGGATATTATGTGGGGTGAGGAAGTGCGGAGTATATTAGGTGTGGTGAATAGGAGCTGGGGATATTAGTTTGGTTTGGGAGGAGCTGAGGATATTAAGGTTGGGGAGGGAGGAGCTGAGGATATTAGGTGGGTTCAGCAGGAGCTGAGGATATTAGATGGTTTCAGCAGGTGATGAGGATATTAGCTGGGGTGGGGAGGAGCTGAGGATATTCGGTGGGGTGGGGTGGGGAGGAGCTGAGGAAATTAGGTGGGGTGGGGAGGAACTGAGGATATTAGCTGGGGGGGAGGAGCTGAGGATATAAGCTGTGGTGGGAAGGAACTGAGGATCTTAGCAGGGGTGTGGGGGAGCTGAGGATATTAGCTGGGGCGGGGAGGAGCTGAGGATAATAGGTGGGGTGGGGAGGAGCTGAGGATATTAGGTGGGGTGAGGGAGAGCTGAGGATATTAGGTGGGGTGGTGAGGAGCTGACGATATTAGGTGTGGTGGAGAGGAGCTGAGTATATTGGGTGGGTAGGGGAGGAGCTGATGATATTAGGTGGGGTGGGGAGGAGCTGAGGACATTAGGTTGGGTGGTGAGGACCTGAGGCTATTAGGTGGGGTGGAGAGGAGCTGAAGATATTAGTTGGGGTGCGGAGGAGCTGAGGATATCAGGTGGGGTGGGGGGAGCTGAGGGTATTATGTGGGGTGTGGAGGAGCTGAGGATATTAGGTGGGGTGGGGAGGAGATGTGGATATTTGGTTGGGTGGGGAGGTGCGGAGTATATATTTGGGGTGGGAAGGAGCTGAGGATATTAGGTGAGGTGGGAGGAGCTGAGGATATTAGGTGGGGTGGGGAGTAGCTGAGGATATTCGGTGGGGTGGGAGGAGCTGAGGATATTAGGTGAGGTAGGGTGGAGCTGAGGATATTAGGTGGGGTGGGGAGGAGCTGAGGAAATTAGGTGGGGTGGGGAGTAACTGAGGATATTTGGTAGGGTGGGGAGGAGCTGAGGATATTAGGTGGCGAGGGAGGAGCTGAGGATATTAGATGGGGTGGGGAGGAGCTGAGGATTTTGGGGGGGTGGGAGGAGCTGAGGATATTAGGTGATGTGGGGAGGAGCTCAGGAAAATAGGTGTGGTGGGGAGTAGTTGAGGATATTAGGTGGGGTGTCGGAGGAGCTGAGGATATTAGGTGGTGTGGGGAGGTGCGGAGGATATTAGATTTGGTGGGAAGGAGCTGTGGATATTAGTTGTGGTTGGGAGGAGCTTGGGATATTAGGTGGTGTGTGGACGAGCTGAGGATATTAGGTGGGATGGGGAGGAGCTGAGGATATTAGGTGGGGTGGGGAGGAGCTGGGGATATTATGTGGGGTGGGGAGGTGCTGAGCATATTAGGTGGGGTGTAGGAGGAGCTGAGGATATTATGTTGGGTGAGGAAGTGCGGAGTATATTAGGTGGGGTGGATAGGAGCTGGGAATATTAGTTTGGTTTGGGAGGAGCTGAGGATATTAGGTGGGGGAGGGAGGAGCTGAGGATATTAGGTGGGTTCAGCAGGAGCTGAGGATATTAGATGGGTTCAGCAGGTGCTGAGGATATTAGCTGGGGTGGGGAGGAGCTGAGGATATTCGGTGGGGTGGGGAGGAGCTGAGGAAATTAGGTGGGGTCGGGAGGAACTGAGGATATTAGCTGGGGTGGAGGAGCTGAGGATATAAGCTGTGGTGGGAAGGAGCTGAGGATCTTAGCAGGGGTGGGGGGAGCTGAGGATATTAGGTAGGGTGAGGGAGAGCTGAGGATATTAGGTGGGGTGGTGAGGAGCTGACGTTATTAGGTGTGGTGGAGAGGAGCTGACGAATTTGGGTGGGGTGGGGAGGAGCAGAAGATATTAGTTGGGGTGCGGAGGAGCTGAGGATATCAGGTGGGGTGGGGAGGAGCTGCGGTATTATGTGGGGTGCGGAGGAGCTGAAGATATTCGGTGGGGTGGGGATGATCTGAGGATATTAGGTGAGGTGGGGTGGAGCTGCGGATGTTTGGTAGAGTGGGGAGGAGCTGAGGATACAAGGTGGGGTTGGAGGAGCTGAGGATATTCGATGGGGTGTGGAGGAATCTGAGATTATTCGGTGGGGTGTGGAGGAGCTGAGGATTTAGGTGATGTGGGGAGGAGCTGAGAATATTTGGTGGGGTGGGGGTGAGCTGAGGATATTAGGTGAGGTGGGGTGAAGCTGCGGATGTTAGGTGGGGTGGGGAGGAGCTGAGGATACAAGGTGGTTTTGGAGGAGCTGAGGATATTCGGTGGGGTGGGGAGGAGCTGAGGATATTAGATGGGGTTGGAGGAGCTGAGGATATTAGGTGGGGTAGGGAGGAGCTGATGAAATTAGGTGGGGTGGCGAGGAGCTGAGGATATTAGTTGGGGTGTGGAGGAGCTGAGGATATTAATTGGAGTTGGGAGTAGCTGCGAATTTTAGGTGGGGTGCAGGGAGCTGATGATATTTGCTGGGGTGGGGAGGAGTTGAGAATATTAGGTGGGGTGGCGAGGAGCTGAGGATATTAGGTGGGTTTGGGAGGAGCTGAGGATATTAGGTGGGGTTTTGGAGGAGCTGAAGGTATTAGGTGTGGTGGGGAGGAGCTGAGGTTATTAGGTGATGTGGGGTGGAGCTGAGGAAATTAGGTGTGGTGGGAGCAGCTGAGGATATTGGTGGGGTGCAGGAGGAGCTCAGCATATTAGGTGGGGTGGGGAGGTGCTGAGGATATTAGGTGGGGTGTAGGAGGAGCTGAGGATATTAGGTGGTGTGGGGAGGAGCTGGGGATATTAGGTGGGGTGGGGAGGAGCTGAGGATATTAGGTGGGGTGGGGAGGAGCTGAGTATATTATGTGTGTTGTGGAGGAGCTGGGGATATTAGGTGGGGTGGGGAGGAGCTGAGGAAATTAGGTGGGGTGTAGGAGGAGCTGAGGATATTATGTGGGTTGAGGAGGTTCGGAGTATATTAGGTGGGGTGTGGAGGAGCTGGGGATATTAGGTTGGTTGGGGAGGAGCTGAGGATATTAGGTGCGGGAGGGAGGGGCTGAGGATATTAGGTGGGTTCAGCAGGTGAAGAGGATATTAGCTGGGGTGGGGAGGAGCTGAGGATTTTAGGTGGGTTGTGGAGGAGCTGAGGATATTAGGTGGGGTGGCGAGGAGCTTAGTATATTAGGTGGGGTGAGAGATAGCTGAGGATATAAGCTGGGGTGGGGAGGAGCTGATGATATTAGCTGGGGTGGGGGGGAGCTGAGGATATCAGGTGGGGCGGGGAGGAGCTGAGGATATTAGGTGGGGTGGGGAGGAGCTGAGGATATTAGGTGGGGTGAGGGAGAGCTGAGGATATTAGGTAGGGTGGTGAGGCGCTGACGATATTAGGTGGGGTGGGGTGGAGCTGAGGATATTAGTTGTGTTGGAGAGGAGCTGAGGATATTGGGTGGGGTGGGGAGGAGCTGAGGATATTAGATGGGGTGGGGAGGAGCTGAGGCTATTAGGTGGGGTGGGGAGGAGCTGAAGATATTAGGTGGGTTGGGGCGGAGCTGAGGATATTGGGTGTGGTGGGGAGAGCTGAGAATATCAGGTGGGTTCAGCAGGAGCTGAGCATTTTAGTTGGGATTTGGAGGAGCTGAGGATATTGGTGTGGTGTGGAGCAGCTGAGGATATTAGATGGGGTGGGGAGGATCTGAGGATATTCGATGGGATGGGGAGGAGCTGAGGATATTAGGTGGGGTGGGGCGGAGCTGAGGATATTCGGTGGGGTGGAGAGGAGCTGAGGATATTAGGTGGGGTGGGGAGGAGCTGAGGATATTAGGTGGGGTGGGGAGGGGCTGAGGATATTCGGTGGGGTGGGGAGGAGCTGAGGATATTAGATGAGGTGGGAAGAAGCTGAGGATATTAGATGGGCTGGGGAGGAGCTGAGTATGTTAGGTGGGGTGGGGAGGAAACTGAGGATATTCGGTGGGGTGTGGAGGAGCTGAGGATTTAGGTGAGCTGGGGAGGAGCTGAGAATATTTGGTGGGGTTGGGGGGAGCTGAGGATATTAGGTGGGTGGGGAGGAGCTGAGGATATTAGGTGGGGTGGGGAGGAGCTGAGGATATTAGGTGGGGTGGAGAGGAGATGAGGATATTAGGTGGGGTGGGGAGGAGCTGAGGATATTTGGTGGGGTGGGGAGGAGCTGATGTCATTAGGAGGGGTGGGGAGGTGCTGAGGATATTTGGTGGGGTGGGGAGCAGCTGAGAATATTAGCTGGGGTGGGAGGAGCTGAGGATATTAGGTGGGGTGGGGAGGGGCTGAGGATATTATGTAGGGTGGGAAGAGCTGAGGATATTAGGTGAAGTGGGGTGGAGCAGAGGATGTTAGGTGGGGTGGCGAGGAGCTGAGGATATTAGGTGGGTTGTGCTGGAGCTGAGGATATTAGGTGGGGTGAGGAGGAGCTGAGGATATTAGGTGGGGTGGGGAGGTTTTGAGGATATTAATGTGGTGTGGAGGAGCTGAGGATATCAGCTGGAGTGGGGAGGATCTGAGTATATTATGTGGGGTGTGGAGGAGCTGAGGATATTAGGTGGGGTGGGGAGGAGCTGAGGATATTAGGTGGGGTGGGGAGGAGCTGAGGAAATTAGGTGTGGTGGGGAGGAGCTGAGGATATTTGGTGGTGTGGGGAGGAGCTGAGGATATTATGTGGGGTGGAGAGGTGCTGAGGATATTAGGTGGAGTGTAGGAGGAGCTGTGGATATTTGGTGGGGTGGGGAGGTGCGGAGTATATATTTGGGGTGGGAAGGAGCTGAGGATATTAGGTGAGGTGGGAGGAGCTGAGGATATTAGGTGGGGTGGGGAGGAGCTGGGGATATTAGGTGGGGTGGGAGGAACTGAGGATATTAGATGAGGTGGGGTGGAGCTGAGGATATTAGCTGGGGTGGGGAGGAGCTGAGGATGTTAGGTGGGGAGGGGAGGAGCTGAGGATATTAGGTGGGGTGGGGAGGAGCTGAGGATATTAGGTGGGGTGGGGAGGAGCTGAGGATATTAGGTGGGGTGGGGAGGAGCTGAGGATATTAGGTGGGGTGGGGAGGAGCTGAGGATATTAGGTGGGGTGGGTGGAGCTGAGGATATTAGGTGGGTGGGAGGAGCTGAGGATATTAGGTGGGGTGGGGAGGAGCTGAGGATATTAGGTGGGGTGGGAGGAGCTGAGGATATTAGGTGGGTGGGGAGGAGCTGAGGATATTAGGTGGGGTGGGGAGGAGCTGAGGATATTAGGTGGGGTGGGGAGGAGCTGAGGATATTAGGTGGGGTGGGAGGAGCTGAGGATATTAGGTGGGGTGGGGAGGAGCTGAGGATATTAGGTGGGGTGGGAGGAGCTGAGGATATTAGGTGGGGTGGGGAGGAGCTGAGGATATTAGGTGGGGTGGGAGGAGCTGAGGATATTAGGTGGGTGGGAGGAGCTGAGGATATTAGGTGGGGTGGGAGGAGCTGAGGATATTAGTTGGGGTGGGGAGGAGCTGAGGATATTAGGTGGGTGGGAGGAGCTGAGGATATTAGCTGGGGTGGGGAGGAGCTGAGGATATTAGGTGGGGTGGGGAGGAGCTGAGGATATTAGGTGGGGTGGGGAGGAGCTGAGGATATTAGGTGGGTGGGGAGGAGCTGAGGATATTAGGTGGGGTGGGGAGGAGCTGAGGATATTAGGTGGGTGGGGAGGAGCTGAGGATATTAGGTGGGGTGGGGAGGAAGCGAGGGTATTTAGGTGGGGTGGCGGAGAGCTGAGGATAGTTAGCTGGAGTGGGGAGGGGGCTGAGGATATTAGGATGGTGTGGGGAGGAGCTGAGGATATTAGGGTTGCGTGGGTTGGAGCTGAGGATATTAGGTTGGGGCTGGGAGGAGCTGAGGATATTTAGGTGGGGTGGCGAGGAGCTGAGGATACTAGGTGCGGTGGGGTGGAGCTGAGGATTTTAGGGTGGGTGGGCGGAGCTGAGGATATTCGGTGGGGTGAGAGGAGCCTGACGATATAAGTTAGGAGCGGAGGAGGAGCTGAGGATATTAGGTGGGGTGGGATGTGCTGAGATATTCGGAATGGGGTGGGGAGGAGCTGAGGATATTAGCTGGAGTGGGGAGGAGCTGAGGATATTAGGTGGGGTGGGGAGGAGCTGAGGATATTAGATGGGTTGGGGAGGAGCTGAGGATATTAGGTGGGTTGTGGTGGAGCTGAGGATATTAGTTGGGGTGGGGAGGAGCTGAGGATATTAGGTGGGATGGGGAGAAGCTGAGGATATTAGGCTGGTTGGGGAGGAGCTGAGGATATTTGCTGTGTTGGGGTGGAGCTGAGGATATTAGGTGTGGTGTGGAGGAGCTGAGGAAATTAGGTGATGTGGGGAGGAGCTGAGGATATTAGGTGGGGTGGGGAGGAGCAGAGGATATTAGGTGGGTTGCGGGGGAGCAGAGGATATAAGTTGGGGTGGGGAGGAGCTGAGGTTATCAGGTGGGGTGTAGGAGGAGCAGAGGATATTAGGTGTGGTGCGGAGGATCTGAGGATATTAGGTGGGGTGCAGGAGGTGCTGAGGATATTAGCTGGGGTGGGGAGGTGCGGAGAAAATTAGGTGGGGTGCTGGAGGAGCTGAGGATTTTAGGTGGGGTGTGGAGGTGCGGAGGATATTTAGTGGGTTGGGTAGAGCTGTGGACATTAGGTGTGGAGCGGAGGTGCTGAGGATATTAGATGGGGTGGGGAGGAGCTGAGGATATTAGTAGGAGTTGGGAGGTGCTGAGGATATTAGCTGGTGAGGGGAGGAGCTGAGGATATTAGGTGGGGTGGGGAGCATCTCGGGATATTAGATGGGGTGGTGTGGAACTGAGGATATTAGGTGTGGTGGGGAGGATCTGAGGATATTACGTGGGGTGGGGAGGAGCTGAGGATATAACGTGGGTGGGGAGGAGCTGAGGATATTAGGTGGGGTGGGGAGGAGCTGAGGATATTAGGTGGGTTGCGGAGGAGCTGAGGATATAAGTTGGGGTGGGGAGGAGCTGAAGTTATCAGGTGGGGTGTTGGAGGAGCAGAGGATATTAGGTGTGGTGGGGAGGATCTGAGGATATTAGCTGGGGTGTGGAGGTGCGGAGGATATTTGGTGGGGTGGGGAGGAGCTGTGGACATTAGGTGTGGTGCGGAGGTGCTGAGGATATTAGGTGGGGTGGGGAGGCGCTGAGGATATTAGTTGGGGTTGGGAAGAGCTGAGGATATTTGCTGGTGTGGGGAGGAGCTGAGGATATTAGGTGGGGTGGGGAGCATCTCGGGATATTAGATGGGGTGGGGTGGAACTGAGGATATTAGGTGTGGTGGGGAGGAGCTGAGGATATTACGTGGAGTGGGGAGGAGCTGAGGATATTAGATGGGGTGTGGTGGAGATGAGGATATTGTGGGGGATCGGGAGGAGCTGAAGATATTAGGTGGGGTGGGTAGGAGCTGAGGATATAAGGTGGGTTGGAGAGGAGCTGAAGATATTATGGGGGATGGGGAGGAGCTGAAGATATTAGGTGGGGTGGGGATGAGCTGAGGATATCAGGTGGGATGGGGAGGAGCTGATGATATTAGGTGGGTTGGGGTGGAGCTGATTATATTAGGTGTGGTGGGGAGGAGCTGAGGATATCAGGTGGATTGCGGAGGAGCTGAGGATATTAGGTGGGGTCGGGAGGAGCTGCGGATATTAGTTGGGATGTAGGAGGAGCTGAGGCTATTAGGTGGGGTGGGGATGTGCAGAGGATATTAGGTGGGGTGTAGGAGGAGCTGAGGATATTAGGTGGGGTGGGGAGGTGCGGAGGATATTTTTGGTGTGGGGAGGAGCTGCGGAGATTAGGCGAGGTGGGAGGAGCTGAGGATATTAGGTGGGGTGGGGAGGTGCGGAGGATATTTTTGGTGTGGGGAGGAGCTGCGGATATTAGGTGGGGTGGGAGGAGCTGAGGATATTAGCTGGGGTGGGGAAGAGCTGAGGATATTAGGTGGGGTGGGAGGAGCTGAGGATATTAGGTGAGTTGGTGTGGAGCTGAGGATATTAGCTGGGTTGAGGAGGAGCTGAGGATATTAGGTGGGGTGGGGAGGATCTGAGGAAATTAGGTGGGTTGGGGAGGAATTGAGGATATTTGGTGGGGTGGGGAGGTGCTGAGGAAATTAGGTGGCGTGGGAGGGGCTGATGATATAAGCTGGGGTGGGGAGGAGCTGAGGATATTAGCTGGGGTGGGGAGGAGCTGAGGATATTAGGTGGGGTGTGGAGGAGCTGAGGATATTAGGTGGCGTGGGGAAGAGCTGGTTATATTAGGTGGGGTGGGGAGGAGCTGAGGAAATTAGGTGGGGTGGCGAGGAGCTGAGGATACTAGTTGGGGTGGGGAGGAGCTGAGGATATTAGGTGGGGTGGGGAGGAGCTGAGGAAATTAGGTGGGGTGGGGAGGAGCTGAGGATATTAGGTGGGTGGGGAGGAGCTGAGGATATTAGGTGGGGTGGGGAGGAGCTGAGGATATTAGGTGGGGTGGGGAGGAGCTGAGGATATTAGGTGGGGTGGGGAGGAGCTGAGGATATTAGGTGGGTGGGGAGGAGCTGAGGATATTAGGTGGGGTGGGGAGGAGCTGAGGATATTAGGTGGGGTGGGAGGAGCTGAGGATATTAGGTGGGGTGGGGAGGAGCTGAGGATATTAGGTGGGGTGGGAGGAGCTGAGGATATTAGGTGGGGTGGGGAGGAGCTGAGGATATTAGGTGGGGTGGGAGGAGCTGAGGATATTAGGTGGGGTGGGGAGGAGCTGAGGATATTAGGTGGGGTGGGGAGGAGCTGAGGATATTATGTGGGGCGGGGAGGAGCTGAGGATATTAAGTGGGTTGGGGAGGAGTTGAGGATATTAGTTGGGGTGAGGGATAGCTGAGGATATTAGGTTGGTTGGTGTGGAGCTGATTATATTAGGTGGGGTGGGGAGGAGCTGAGGATATCAGGTGGATTGCGGAGGAGCTGAGGATAGTAGGTGGGGTGGGGAGGAGCTGAGGATATTAGTTGGGGTGTAGGAGGAGCTGAGGCTATTAGTTGGGGTGGGGATGTGCTGAGGATATTAGGTAGGGTGTAGGAGGAGCTGAGGATATTAGGTGTAGTGGTGAGGTGCTGAGGATATTAGGTGGAGTGTAGGAGGTGCTGAGGATATGAGGTGGTTGGGGAGGTGCAGAGGATATTTTTGGTGTGGGGAGGAGCTGCGGATATTAGGTGGGGTGGGAGGAGCTGAGGATATTAGGTGGGGTGGGGAAGAGCTGAGGATATTAGGTGGGGTGGGAGGAGCTGAGGATATTAGGTGAGGTGGGGTGGAGCTGAGGATATTAGCTGGGGTGGGGAGGAGCTGAGGATATTAGGTGGGGTGTTGGAGGAGCTGAGGATTTTAGGTGGGGTGTGGAGGTGCCGAGGATATTAGGTGGGGTGGGGAGGAGCTGTGGACCTTAGGTGTGGTGGGGAGGTGCTGAGGATATTAGGTGGGGTGGGGAGGAGCTGAGGATATTAGTAGGAGTTGGGAGGAGCTGAGGATATTAGTTCGGGTGGGGAAGAGCTGAGGATATTAGCTGGTGTAGGGAGGAGCTGAGGATATTAGGTGAGGTGGGGAGGAGCTGAGGATATTAGGTGGGGTGGCGAGGAGCTGACGATATTAGGTGGGTTGTGTTGGAGCTGCGGATATTAGGTGGGGTGAGGAGGAGCTGAAGATATTAGGTGGGGTTTGGAGGAGCTGAGGATATTAATGGGGTGGGGAGGAGCTGAGGATATCAGCTGGGGTGTAGGAGGAGCAGAGGATATTAGGTGTGGTGGGGAGGATCTGAGGATATTAGGTGGGGTGCAGGAGGAGCTGAGTATATTAGCTGGGGTGGGGAGGTGCTGAGAATATTAGGTGGGGTGTTGGAGGAGCTGAGGATTTTAGGAGGGGTGTGGAGGTGCGGAGGATATTAGGTGGGGTGGGAAGAGCTGTGGACATTAGGTGTGGTGCGGAGGTGCTGAGGATATTAGTTGGGGTGGGGAGGAGCTGAGGATATTAGGTGTGGTTGTTGGAGCTGCGGATATTAGGTGGGGTGAGGAGGAGCTGAAGATATTAGGTGGGGTTTGGAGGAGCTGAGGAGATTAATGGGGTGGGGAGGAGCTGAGGATTTCAGCAGGAGTGGGGAGGAGCTGAGGATATTAGGTGGCGTAGGGAGGAGCTGAGGATATTAGATGGGTTGGGGAGGAGCTGAGGATATTAGGTGGGTCGTGGTGGAGCTGAGGATATTAGTTGGGGTGGGGAGGAGCTGAGGATATTAGGTGGGGTGGGGAGGAGCTGAGGATATTAGGCGGGTTGGGGAGGAGCTGAGGATATTTGCTGTGTTGGGGTGGAGCTGAGGATATTAGGTGTGGTGTGGAGGAGCTGAGGAAATTAGGTGATGTGGGGAGGAGCTGAGGATATTAGGTGGGGTGGGGAGGAGCTGAGGATAATAGTTGGGTTGCGGAGGAGCTGAGGATATAAGTTGGGGTGGGGAGGAGCTGAGGTTATCAGGTGGGGTGTAGGAGGAGCAGAGGATATTAGGTGTGGTGGGGAGGATCTGAGGATATTAGGTGGGGTGCAGGAGGAGCTGAGGATATTAGCTGGGGTGGGGAGGTGCTGAGAATATTAGGTGGTGTGTTGGAGGAGCTGAGGATCTTAGGTGGGGTGTGGAGGTGCGGAGGATATTAGGTGGGGTGGGAAGAGCTGTGGACATTAGGTGTGGTGTGGAGGTGCTGAGGATATTAGATGGGGTGGGGAGGAGCTGAGGATATTAGTAGGAGTTGGGAGGTGCTGAGGATATTAGGTGGGTGGGGAAGAGCTGAGGATATTAGGTGGGGTGGGGAGGAGCTGAGGATATTAGGTGGGGTGGGGAGGAGCTGAGGATATTAGAGGGGTGGGGAGGAGCTGAGGATATTAGGTGTGGTGGGGAGGAGCTGAGGATATTAGGTGGGGTGGGGAGGAGCTGAGGATATTAGGTGGGGTGGGGAGGAGCTGAGGATATTAGGTGGGGTGGGGAGGAGCTGAGGATATTAGGTGGGGTGGGAGGAGCTGAGGATATTAGGTGGGGTGGGGAGGAGCTGAGGATATTAGGTGGGGTGGGGAGGAGCTGAGGATATTAGGTGGGGTGGGGAGGAGCTGAGGATATTAGGTGGGGTGGGGAGGAGCTGAGGATATTAGTGGGGTGGGGAGGAGCTGAGGATATTAGGTGGGGTTGGAGGAGCTGAGGATTTTAGGTGAGGTGTGGAGGTGCGGAGGATATTTGTTGGGGTGGGGAGGAGCTGTGCACATTAGGTGTGGTGCGGAGGTGCTGAGGATATTAGGTGGGGTGGGGAGGCGCTGAGGATATTAGCAGGAGTTGGGAGGAGCTGAGGATATTAGTTGGGGTAGGGAAGAGCTGAGGATATTAGCTGGTGTGGGGCGGAGCTGAGGATATTAGGTGGGGTGGGGAGCATCTCGGGATATTAGATGGGGTGGGGTGGAACTGAGGATATTAGGTGTGGTGGGGAGGAGCTGAGGATATTACGTGGAGTGGGGAGGAGCTGAGGATATAACGTGGGTGGGCAGGAGCTGAGGATATTAGGTGGGGTGGGGGTTGATCTGAGGACATTAGGTGGGCTGGGGAGGAGCTGAGGATACTAGTGGGGTGGGGAGGGGCTGAGGATATTAGGTGGGGTGGGGTGGAGATCAGGATATTGTGGGGGATCGGGAGGAGCTGAGGATATTAGGTGCGGTGTGGAGGAGCTGAGGATATTAGGTTGGTTCAGCAGGAGTCGAGGATTTTAGGTTGGCGTGTAGAGCTGAGGATATTAGGTGGGGAGTCGGAGGTGCTGAGGATATTAGGGGGGTGGGGAAGAGCTGAGGATATTAGGTGGGGTGTTGGAGGAGCTGAGGATTTTAGGTGGGGTGGGGAGGTGCGGAGGTTATTAGATTGGGTGGGGAGGAGCTGTGGACATTAGGTGTGGTGGGGAGGAGCTGAGGATATTAGGTGGGGTGGGGAGGAGCGGAGGATATCAGTTGGGGATGGGAGGAGCTGAGGATATTAGTAGGGGTGGGGAGGAGCTGAGGATATTTGCGGGTGTGGGGAGGAGCTGAGGATATTAGGTGGGGTGGGGAGGAGCTCAGCATATTAGATAGGGTGGGGCGGAACTGAGGATATTACGTGGGGTGGGGAGGAGCTGAGGATATAACGTGGGTGGGGAGGAGCTGAGGATATTAGTTGGTGTGGGGCGTAGCTGAGGATATTAGGTGGGGTGGGGAGGAGCTGTGGATACTAGTTGGGGTCGAGAGGAGCTGAGGATATTCGGTGGGGTGTGGAGGCGCTGAGGATATTAGTTGAGGTGGGGAGGAGCTGAGGATATTAGATGCGGTGTGGTGGAGCTGAGGATATTTGGTGGGGTGGGGAGTAGCTGAGGATATTCGGTGGGGTGGGGATGAGCTGAGGATATTAGGTGATGTGGGGACGAGCTGAGGATATTAGGTGAGGTGGGGAGGGCCTGAGAATATTAGGTGGGGTGGGGAGGAGCTGAGGATATTAGGTAGGGTTTGGAGCTGAGGAGCTGAGGATATTAGGTGGGGTCGGGAGGGGCTGAGAATATTAGGTGAGGTGGGGAGGAGCAGAGGATATTAGGTAGGGTGGGGAGGAGCTGAGGATATTAGGTGGGGTGGTGAGGAGCTCACGATATTCGGTGGGCTAGGGAGGAGCTGAGGATATTAGGTGGGTAGTGAGGAGCTGAGGATATTAGTTGGGGGGGGTAGGAGCTGATGATATTAGGTGGGGTGGGGAGGAGCTGAGGATATTAGGTGGGGTGGGGAGGAGCTGAGGATATTAGGTGGGTGGGGAGGAGCTGAGGATATTAGGTGGGGTGGGGAGGAGCTGAGGATATTAGGTGGGGTGGGGAGGAGCTGAGGATATTAGGTGGGGTGGGGAGGAGCTGAGGATATTAGGTGGGGTGGGAGGAGCTGAGGATATTAGGTGGGGTGGGGAGGAGCTGAGGATATTAGGTGGGTGGGGAGGAGCTGAGGATATTAGGTGGGGTGGGGAGGAGCTGAGGATATTAGGTGGGTGGGGAGGAGCTGAGGATATTAGGTGGGGTGGGGAGGAGCTGAGGATATTAGGTGGGGTGGGAGGAGCTGAGGATATTAGGTGGGGTGGGGAGGAGCTGAGGATATTAGGTGGGGTGGGAGGAGCTGAGGATATTAGGTGGGTGGGGAGGAGTTGAGGTTATAAGCTGGGGTGGGGAGGAGCTGAGGATATTCGGTGGGGTGGGGAGGAGCTGTGGATATTAGGTGGGGTTGGAGGAGCTGAGGATATTCAGTGGGTGGGTAGTTGCTGAGGATATTAGTTGGGGGTGGAGGAGCTGAGGATATTTGGCGGGGTGGGGAGGAGCTGAGGATATTAGTTGTAATGGGGAGAGCTGAGGATATAAGGTGGGGTGGGGAGGAGCTGAGTATATTAGTTGGGGTGTGGAGGCGCTGAGGATATTAGGTGGCGTGGGAAGGAGCTGAGGATATTAGGTGTGGTGGGGAGGAGCTGCGGATATTAGGTGGGGTGGGGAGGAGCTGAGGATATTAGGTGGGTTGGGGAGGAGCTGAGGAGATTAGTTTGGGTGGGGAGCAGCTGAGGATATTAGGTGGGGTGGGGCGGAGCTGAGGATATTATGTGGGGTGGGGAGGAGCTGAGGATATTAGGTGGGGTGGGGAGGAGCTGAGGATATTAGGTGGGGTGAAGGAGGAGCTGAGGATATTAGGTGGGGTGGGGAGGTGCTGAGGATATTAGGTGGAGTGGGGAGGAGCTGTTGATAATAGCTGGGGTGGTGAGGAGCTGAGAATCTTACGTGGGGTGGGGAGGAGCTCAGGATTTAAGGTCGGGTGTAGGAGGAGCTGAGGATATTAGGTGCTGTGGAGAGGTGCAGAGGATATAAGGTGGGGTGTAGGAGGAGCAGACAATATTAGGCGGTGTGGGGAGGTGCTGAGGATATTAGGTTGGGTGGGGAGGAGCTGAGGATAATAGGTGTGGTGGGGTGGAGCTGAGGATATTAGGTGTGTGGGGCGTAGCTGAGGATATTAGGTGGAGTGGGGAGTAGCTGAGGATATTAGATGGGTGGGTAGGAGCTGAGGATATTAGGTGGAGTCGAGAGGAGCTGAGGATATTCGGTGGGGTGTGGAGGAAACTGAGGATATTCGGTGAGGTGTGGAGGAGCTGAGGATATTAGGTGAGGTGGGGATGAGCTGCGGATATTAGGTGATGTGGGGACGAGCTGAGGATAATAGGTGTGGTGGGGAGGAGCTGAGGGTATTAGGTTGGGGTGGGGAGGAACTGAGGAGATTAGGTGGAGTGGGGAGGAGTTGAGGATATTAGGTGAGGTGGGGATGAGCTGCGGATATTAGGTGATGTGAGGACGAGCTGAGGATATTAGTTGGGGTGGGGAGGAGCTGATTTTATTAGGTGGGGTGGGGAGGAGCTGAGGATAGTAGATGGGGTTGAAGGAGCTGACGATATTAATGGGGTGGGGAGGAGCTGAGGATATTAGGTGAGGTTGGAG
The DNA here is from genome assembly GCA_030390025.1 of Squalus acanthias. Taxonomy (NCBI): domain Eukaryota; kingdom Metazoa; phylum Chordata; class Chondrichthyes; order Squaliformes; family Squalidae; genus Squalus; species Squalus acanthias. The sequence continues at coordinate 18,593,581 of CM059452.1, read as the reverse complement.
GAATTCAGGATATTCGGTGGGGTGGAGAGGAGCTGAGGATAATAGATGGGGTTGGAGGAGCTGAAGATATTAGGTGGGGTGGGGAGGAGCTGAGGATATTAGGTGTGGTGGGGAGGAGCTGCGGATATTAGGTGATTTGGAGAGGAGCTGAGGAGATTAGTTGGGCTGGGGAGCAGCTGAGGAGATTAGGTGGGGTGAAGGAGGAGCTGAGGATATTAGCTGGGGTGGGGAGGTGCTGAGGATATTAGGTGGGATGGGGAGGAGCTGAGGATATTAGGTGAGGTGGGGAGGAGCTGAGGAGATTAGGTGGGGTGAAGGAGGAGCTGAGGATATTAGCTGGGGTGGGAGGTGCTGAGGATATTAGGTGGGTTGGGGAGGAGCTGTTGATAATAGCTGGGGTGGGGAGGAGCTGAGAATCTTACGTGGGGTGGGGAGGAGCTGAGGATATAAGGTCGGGTTTAGGAGGAGCTGAGGATATTAGGTGGTGTGGAGATTTACAGAGGATATAAGGTGGGCTGTAGGAGGAGCAGAGAATATTAGGCGGTGTGGGGAGTTGCTGTGGATATTAGGTGGGTTGGGGAGGAGCTGAGGATATTAGGTGTGGTGGGGAGGAGCTGAGGATATTAGGTGGGGTGGGGTGGAGCTGAGGATATTAGGTGTGTGGGTGGGGAGTTGCTGAGGATAATGGTGGGTTGGGGAGCAGCTGAGGAAATTAGCTGGTGTGGGGCGTAGCTGAGGATATTAGGTGGGGTGGGGAGGAGCTGAGGATATTAGATGGGTGGTTAGGAGCTGAGGATATTAGGTGGGGTCGAGAGGAGCTGAGGATATTCGGTGGGGTGTGGAGGAAACTGAGGATATTCGGTGAGGTGTGGAGGAGCTGAGGATATTAGGTGAGGTGGGGATGAGCTGCGGATATTAGGTGATGTGGGGACGAGCTGAGGATATTAGGTGTGGTGGGGAGGAGCTGAGGGTATTAGGTTGGGGTGGGGAGGAGCTGAAGAAATTAGGTGGGGTGGGGGGGAGCTCAGGTTATTAGGTGGTGTGGGGAGGAGTTGAGGATATTAGATGGGGTGGGGAAGTGCTGCGGATATTAGGTGGGGTGGGGAGGAGCTGAGGATATTAGGTGGGGTTGGGAGGAGCTGTGGATATTAGATGGGGTGGGGAGGTGCTGAGTATATTAGTAGGGGTGGGGAGTAGCTGGGGATATTAGTTGGGGTGGGGAGGAGTTAAGGATATTAGGTTGGGTGGGGAGGAGCTGAGGATATTAGGTGGGTGGGGGAGGAGCTGAGGATATTAGGTGGGGTGGGGAAGGAGCTGAGCTATATTAGGTGGGGTGGGGAGGAGCTGAGGATATTAGGTCGGGTGGGGAGGAGCTGAGGATATTAGGTGGGTGGGGAGGAGCTGAGGATATTAGGTGGGGTGGGGAGGAGCTGAGGATATTAGGTGGGGTGGGGAGGAGCTGAGGATATTAGGTGGGGTGGGGAGGAGCTGAGGATATTAGGTGGGGTTGGGGAGGAGCTGAGGATATTAGTGGGGTGGGAGGAGCTGAGGATATTAGGTGGGGTGGGGAGGAGCTGAGAATATTAGGTGGGGTGGGGAGGAGCTGAGGATATTAGGTGGGGTGGGGAGAGCTGAGGATATTAGGTGGGGTGGGGAGGAGCTGAGGATATTAGGTGGGGTGGGGAGGAGCTGAGGATATTAGGTGGGGGTGGGGAGGAGCTGAGGATATTAGGTTGGATGGGGAGGAGCTGAGGATATTAGGTGGGGTGGGGAGGAGCTGAGGATATTAGGTGAGGTGCGGAGGAGCTGAGGATTTTAGGTGCGGTGGGGAGGTGCTCAGGATATTAAGTGGGGTGGGGCGGACCTCAGGATATTCTGTGGGGTGGGGTGGAGCTGAGGATATTAGGTGAGTTACGGAGGAGCTGACGCTATTAGGTGGGGTGGGGAGGAGCTGAGGATATTCGGTGGGGTGTGGAGGCTCTGAGGATATTACTTGTTGTGGGGAGGAGCTGAAGATATTAGGTGGGGTGTGGAGGAGCTGAGGATTTTAGGTGGGGTGGGGAGTAGCTGAGGATATTTGGTGGGGTGGGGAGGCTCTGAGGATATTACTTGTTGTGGGGAGGAGCTGAGGATATTAGGTGGGGTGGGGAGGAGCTGTAGATATTAGGTGGGGTGATGAGGATCTGAGGATAATAGGTGGGGTGGGGAGGGCTGAAGATATTAGGTGGTGTGGGGAAGAGCTGAGGATATTAGGTGGGGTGGGGAGGAGCTGAGGATATTAGGTGGGTGGGGAGGAGCTGAGGATATTAGGTGGGGTGGGGAGGAGCTGAGGATATTAGGTGGGGTGGGGAGAGCTGAGGATATTAGGTGGGTGGGGAGGAGCTGAGGATATTAGTGGGGTGGGGAGGAGCAGAGGATATTAGGTGAGGTGGGGAGGAGCTGAGGATATTAGGTGGTGGGGAGGAGCTGAGGATATTAGTTGGGGTGGAGAGCTGAGGATATTAGGTGGGGTGGGAAGGAGCTGAGGATATTAGGTGGGGTGGGGAGGAGCTGAGGATATTAGGTGGGTGGGGAGGAGCTGAGGATTTTAGGTGGGTGGGGAGGAGCTGAGGATATTAGTGGGGTGGGGTGGAGCTGAGGATATTAGTGGGGTGGGGAGGAGCTGAGGATATTAGGTGGGTGGGGAGGAGCTGAGATATTAGGTGGGGTGGGGAGGAGCTGAGGATATTAGGTGGGGTGGGGAGGAGCTGAGGATATTAGGTGGGGTGGGGAGGAGCTGAGGATATTAGGTGGGGTGGGGAGGAGCTGAGGATATTAGGTGGGTGGGGAGGAGCTGAGGATATTAGGTGGGGTGGGGAGGAGCTGAGGATATTAGGTGGGGTGGGGAGGAGCTGAGGATATTAGTTGGGGAGGGAGGAGCTGAGGTATTTAGGTGGAGTGGGGAGGAGCTGAGGATATTAGGTGGGGTGGGAGGAGCTGAGGATATTAGGTGGGGTGGGAGGAGCTGAGGATATTAGGTGGGGTGGGGAGGAGCTGAGGATATTAGGTGGGTGGGGAGGAGCTGAGGATATTAGGTGGGTGGGGAGGAGCTGAGGATATTAGGTGGGGTGGGGAGGAGCTGAGGATATTAGGTGGGGTGGGGAGGAGCTGAGGATATTAGGTGGGGTGGGAGGAGCTGAGGATATTAGGTGGGGTGGGGAGGAGCTGAGGATATTAGGTGGGTGGGGAGGAGCTGAGGATATTAGGTGGGGTGGGGAGGAGCTGAGGATATTAGGTGGGGTGGGGAGGAGCTGAGGATATTAGGTGGGGTGGGGAGGAGCTGAGGATATTAGGTGGGTGGGAGGAGCTGAGATATTAGGTGGGTGGGGAGGAGCTGAGGATATTAGGTGGGGTGGGGAGGAGCTGAGGATATTAGTGGTGTGGGGAGGAGCTGAGGATATTAGGTGGGGTGGGGAGGAGCTGAGGATATTAGGTGGGGTGGGGAGGAGCTGAGGATATTAGGTGGGGTGGGGAGGATCTGAGGATATTAGGTGGTGTGGGAGGAGCTGAGGATATTAGGTGGGTGGGAGGAGCTGAGGATATTAGGTGGGGTGGGGAGGAGCTGAGATATTAGGTGGGGTGGGGAGGAGCTGAGGATATTAGGTGGGGTGGGGAGAGCTGAGGATATTAGGTGGGGTGGGGCGGAGCTGAGGATATTAGGTGGGGTGAGGAGGAGCTGAGAATATTCGGTGGTGTGGGGAGGAGCTGAGGATATTACGTGTGGTGGGGAGGATCAGAGGTTATTAGGTGACGTGGGGAGCAGCTGAGGATATTAGGTGGTGTGCTGAGGATCTGAGGGTATTAGTTGGGGTGGAGATTAGCTGAGGATATTAGATGGGGTGGGAAGGAGCTGAGGATATTAGGTGGGGTGAAGGAGGAGCTGAGGATATTAGGTGGGGTGGGGAGGTGCTGAGGATATTAGGTGGAGTGGGGAGGAGCTGTTGATAATAGCTGGGGTGGTGAGGAGCTGAGAATCTTACGTGGGGTGGGGAGGAGCTCAGGATTTAAGGTCGGGTGTAGGAGGAGCTGAGGATATTAGGTGCTGTGGAGAGGTGCAGAGGATATAAGGTGGGGTGTAGGAGGAGCAGACAATATTAGGCGGTGTGGGGAGGTGCTGAGGATATTAGGTTGGGTGGGGAGGAGCTGAGGATAATAGGTGTGGTGGGGTGGAGCTGAGGATATTAGGTGTGTGGGGCGTAGCTGAGGATATTAGGTGGAGTGGGGAGTAGCTGAGGATATTAGATGGGTGGGTAGGAGCTGAGGATATTAGGTGGAGTCGAGAGGAGCTGAGGATATTCGGTGGGGTGTGGAGGAACTGAGGATATTCGGTGAGGTGTGGAGGAGCTGAGGATATTAGGTGAGGTGGGGATGAGCTGCGGATATTAGGTGATGTGGGGACGAGCTGAGGATAATAGGTGTGGTGGGGAGGAGCTGAGGGTATTAGGTTGGGGTGGGGAGGAACTGAGGAGATTAGGTGGAGTGGGGAGGAGTTGAGGATATTAGGTGAGGTGGGGATGAGCTGCGGATATTAGGTGATGTGAGGACGAGCTGAGGATATTAGTTGGGGTGGGGAGGAGCTGATTATATTAGGTGGGGTGGGGAGGAGCTGAGGATAGTAGATGGGGTTGAAGGAGCTGACGATATTAATGGGGTGGGGAGGAGCTGAGGATATTAGGTGAGGTGGGAGGAGCTGAGGATATTAGGTGGGGTGGGAGGAGCTGAGGATATTAGGTGGGGTGGGAGGAGCTGAGGATATTAGGTGGGGTGGGGAGGAGCTGAGGATATTAGGTGTGGTGGGGAGGAGCTGAGGATATTAGGTGGGTGGAGAGGAGCTGAGGATATTAGGTGGGTGGGGAGAGCTGAGGATATTAGGTGGGGTGGGGAGGAGCTGAGGATATTAGGTGGGGTGGGGAGGAGCTGAGGATATTAGGTGGGGTGGGGAGGAGCTGAGGATATTAGGTGGGGTGGGGAGGAGCTGAGGATATTAGGTGGGGTGAGGAGGAGCTGAGGATATTAGGTGGGGTGGGAGGAGCTGAGGATATTAGGTGGGTGGGGAGGAGCTGAGGATATTAGGTGGGGTGGGGAGGAGCTGAGGATATTAGGTGGGGTGGGGAGGAGCTGAGGATATTAGGTGGGTGAGGAGGAGCTGAGGATATTAGGTGGGGTGGGGAGGAGCTGAGGATATTAGGTGGGGTGGGGAGGAGCTGAGGATATTAGGTGGGGTGGGGAGGAGCTGAGGATATTAGGTGGGGTGGGGAGGAGCTGAGGATATTAGGTGGGTGGGGAGGAGCTGAGGATATTAGGTGGGGTGGGGAGGAGCTGAGGATATTAGGTGGGGTGGGGAGGAGCTGAGGATATTAGGTGGGGTGGGGAGGAGCTGAGGATATTAGGTGGGGTGGGGAGGAGCTGAGGATATTAGGTGGGGTGGGGAGGAGCTGAGGATATTAGGTGGGGTGGGAGGAGCTGAGGATATTAGGTGGTGTGGGGAGGAGCTGAGGATATTAGGTGGTGTGGGGAGGAGCTGAGGATATTAGGTGGGTGGGGAGGAGCTGAGGATATTAGGTGGGGTGGGGAGGAGCTGAGGATATTAGGTGGGTGGGGAGGAGCTGAGGATATTAGGTGGGGTGGGGAGGAGCTGAGGATATTAGGTGGGGTGGGGAGGAGCTGAAGAAATTAGGTGGGGTGGGGAGGAGCTGAGGATATTAGGTGGGGTGGGGAGGAGCTGAGGATATTAGGTGGGGTGGGGAGAGCTGAGGATATTAGGTGGGGTGGGGAGGAGCTGAGGATATTAGGTGGGGTGGGAGGAGCTGTGGATATTAGATGGGTGGGGAGGAGCTGAGGATATTAGGTGGGGTGGGGAGTAGCTGAGGATATTAGGTGGGGTGGGGAGGAGCTAAGGATATTAGGTGGGGAGGGCAGGACCAGAGGATAGTACGTGGCGTGGGCAGGAGCTGGGGATATTAGCGGGGTTGGGGAGGGTCTGAGGATAGTAGTTGGCGTGGGGAGCAGCTGAGGATATTAGGTGGGGTGGAGAGGAGCTGAGGATATTAGGTGGTGAGAGGAGGAGCTTAGTATATTAGGTGGGGTGGGGAGCAGCTGAGGATATTAGGTGGGGTGGGGAGGATCTGAGGATATTAGGTTGGGTGGGGAGGAGCTGAGGGTATTAGATGGGTTGGGGAGGAGCTGAGGATATTTGGTGGGGTGAGGAGGAGCTGTGAATATTAGGTGGGGTGGTGAGATGCTGAGGATATTAGGTGGAGTGGAGAAGAGCCGAGAATATTAGGTGGGGTGCGGAGCTCAGTATATTAGGTGGGCTGGGAAGCTGAAGATATTAGGTGGGGTCTGGAGGAGCAGAGGATATCAGGTGGGGTGGGGAGGAGCTGAGGATATCAGGTTGGGTGGGGAGGAGCTGTAGATATTTGGTGGGATGGGGAGGAGCTGAGGATATTAGGTGGGGTGGGGAGGAGCTGAGGATATTAGGTGAGGTGCGGAGGAGCTGAGGATTTTAGGTGCGGTGGGGAGGTGCTCAGGATATTAAGTGGGGTGGGGCGGACCTCAGGATATTCTGTGGGGTGGGGTGGAGCTGAGGATATTAGGTGAGTTACGGAGGAGCTGACGCTATTAGGTGGGGTGGGGAGGAGCTGAGGATATTCGGTGGGGTGTGGAGGCTCTGAGGATATTACTTGTTGTGGGGAGGAGCTGAAGATATTAGGTGGGGTGTGGAGGAGCTGAGGATTTTAGGTGGGGTGGGGAGTAGCTGAGGATATTTGGTGGGGTGGGGAGGCTCTGAGGATATTACTTGTTGTGGGGAGGAGCTGAGGATATTAGGTGGGGTGGGGAGGAGCTGTAGATATTAGGTGGGGTGATGAGGATCTGAGGATAATAGGTGGGGTGGGGAGGGCTGAAGATATTAGGTGGTGTGGGGAACAGTTGAGAATATTAGGTGGGGTGGGGAGGAGCTGAGGATATTAGATGGGGAGGGGAGCTGTTGAAGATATTAGGTGGGGTGGGGCGGAGCTGAGGATATTAGGTGGGGTGGGGAGGAGCTGAGGATATTCGGTGGTGTGGGGAGTAGCTGAGGATATTACGTGGGGTGGGGAGGAGCAGAGGTTATTAGGTGACGTGGGGAGCAGCTGAGGATATTAGGTGGTGTGTGGAGGATCTGAGGGTATTAGTTGGGGTGGAGATGAGCTGAGGATATTAGATGGGGTGGGAAGGAGCTGAAGATATTAGGTGGGGTGGGGAGGAGCTGAGGATATTAGGTGAGGTGGGGAGGTGCTGAGGATTTTAGGTGCGGTGGGGAGGAGCTCAGGATATTAAGTGGGGTGGGGTGGACCTCAGGATAATCTGTGGGGTGGGGTGGAGCTGAGGATGTTAGGTGAGTTACGGAGGAGCTGACGTTATTAGGTGGGGTGGGGAGGAGCTGAGGATATGAGGTGGGGAGGGGAGGAGCTGAGGATTTTAGGTGGTGTGGTGAGGATCTGAGGATAATAGGTGGGGTGGGGAGGGCTGAAGATATTAGGTGGGGTGGGGAGGAGCTGAGGATATTAGGTGGGGTGGGGAAGACCTGAGGATATTAGGTGGGGTGGGGAGGAGCTAAAGATATTAGGTGGGGTTGGGAGGATCTGAGGATATTAGGTGGTGTGGGGAGGAGCAGAGGATATTAGGTTGGTTGGGGAGGAGCTGAGAATATTAGGTGGGGTGAGGAGGAGCTGAGGATATTAGGTGGGGTGGTGAGATGCTGAGGATATTAGGTGGAGTGGAGAAGAGCCGAAGATATTAGGTGGGGTGCGGAGCTGAGTATATTAGGTGGGGTGGGGAGAAGCTGATGATATTCGGTGGTGTGGGGAGGAGATGATGATATTACGTGCGTTGGGGAGGAGCTGAGGTTATTAGGTGACGTGGGGAGCAGCTGAGAATATTAGTTGGTGTGTGGAGGATCTGAGGGTATTAGTTGGGGTGGAGATGAGCTGAGGATATTAGATGGGGTGGGAAGGAGCTGAGGATATTAGGTGGGGTGGGGAGGAGCTGAGGATATTAGGTGAGGTGGGGAGGAGCTGAGGTTTTTAGGTGTGGTGGGGAGGAGCTCAGGATAATAAGTGGGGTGGGGCGGACCTCAGGATATTCTGTGGGGTGGGGTGGAGCTGAGGATATTAGGTGAGTTACGGAGGAGCTGAAGCTATTAGCTGGGGTGGGGAGGAGCTGAGTGTATTTGGGGGGGTGGGGAGGCTCTCAGGATATTACTTGTTGTGGGGAGGAGCTGAGGATATTAGGTGGGGTGGGGAGGAGCTGAGGATTTTAGGTGGGGTGGGGAGGAGCAGAGGATATTTGGTGGGGTGGGGAGTCTCTGAGGATATTACTTGTTGTGGCGAGGAGCTGAGGATATTAGGTGGGGTGGAGAGGGCTGAAGATATTAGGTGGTGTGGGGAACAGTTGAGAATATTAGGTGGGGTGGGGAGGAGCTAAGGATATTAGATGGGGTGGGGAGCTGTTGAAGATATTAGGTGGGGTGAGGCGGAGCTGAGGATATTAGGTGGGGTGAGGAGGAGCTGAGAATATTCGGTGGTGTGGGGAGGAGCTGAGGATATTACGTGTGGTGGGGAGGATCAGAGGTTATTAGGTGACGTGGGGAGCAGCTGAGGATATTAGGTGGTGTGCTGAGGATCTGAGGGTATTAGTTGGGGTGGAGATTAGCTGAGGATATTAGATGGGGTGGGAAGGAGCTGAGGATATTAGGTGGGGTGGGGAGGAGCTGAGGATATTAGGTGAGGTGGGGAGGAGCTGAGGATTTTAGGTGCGGTGGGGAGGAGCTCAGGATATTAAGTGGGGTGGGGCGGACCTCAGGATATTCTGTGGGGTCGGGTGGAGCTGAGGATATTAGGTGAGTTACAGAGGAGCTGACGCTATTAGGTGGGGTGGGGAGGAGCTGAGGATATTTGGTGGGGTGGGAGGCTCTGAGGATATTACTTGGTGTGGGGATGAGCTGAGGATATTAGGTGGGTTGGGGAGGAGCTGAGGATTTTAGGTGGTGTGGTGAGGATCTGAGGATAATAGGTGGGGTGGGGAGGGCTGAAGATATTAGGTTGTGTGGGGAAGAGTTGAGAATATTAGGTGGGGTGGGGAGGAGCTGAGGATATTAGATGGGGTGGGGAGGAGCTGAGGATATTAGGTGGGGTGGGGAGGAGCTGAGGATATTAGGTGGGTGGGGAGGAGCTGAGGATATTAGGTGGGGTGGGGAGGAGCTGAGGATATTAGGTGGGGTGGGGAGGAGCTGAGGATATTAGGTGGGGTGGGGAGGAGCTGAGGATATTAGGTGGGGTGGGGAGGAGCTGAGGATATTAGGTGGGGTGGGGAGGAGCTGAGGATATTAGGTGGGGTGGGGAGGAGCTGAGGATATTAGGTGGGGTGGGAGGAGCTGAGGATATTAGGTGGGGTGGGGAGGAGCTGAGGATATTAGGTGGGGTGGGGAGGAGCTGAGGATATTAGGTGGGGTGGGGAGGAGCTGAGGATATTAGGTGGGGTGGGGAGGAGCTGAGGATATTAGGTGGGGTGGGGAGGAGCTGAGGATATTAGGTGGGGTGGGGAGGAGCTGAGGATATTAGGTGGGGTGGGGAGGAGCTGAGGATATTAGGTGGGGTGGGGAGGAGCTGAGGATATTAGATGGGGTGGGGAGCTGTTGAAGATATTAGGTAGGGTGGGGCGGAGCTGAGGATATTAGGTGGGGTGGGGAGGAGCTGAGGTTAATAGGTGGGGTGGGGAGGGCTGAGGATATAAGCTGGTGTGGGGAAGAGTTGAGAATATTAGGTGGGGTGGGGAGGAGCTGAGGATATTAGATTGGGTGGGGAGCTGTTGAAGATATAATGTGGGGTGGGGAGGAGCTGAGGATATTAGGTGAATTACGGAGGAGCTGACGCTATTAGGTGGGGTGGGGAGGAGCTGAGGATATTTTGTGGGGTGGGGAGGCTCTGAGGAAATTACTTGGTGTGGGGAGGAGCTGAGGATATTAGGTGGGGTGGGGAGGAGCTGAGGATTTTATGTGGTGTGGTGAGGATCTGAGGATAATAGGTGGGGTGGGGAGGGCTGAAGATATTAGGTGGTGTGGGGAGGAGCTTAGGATATTAGGTGGGGTGGGGAGGAGCTGAGGATTTTAGGTGGGGTGGGGAGGAGCTGAGGATATTAGGGTGGGGTGGGGAGGAGCTGAGGATATTAGGTGGGGTGGGAGGAGCTGAGGATATTAGGTGGGGTGGGGAGGAGCTGAGGATATTAGGTGGGGTGGGGAGGAGCTGAGGATATTAGGTGGGGTGGGGAGGAGCTGAGGATATTAGGTGGGGTGGGAGGAGCTGAGGATATTAGGTGGGTGGGGAGGAGCTGAGGATATTAGGTGGGTTGGGTGGAGCTGAGGATATTAGGTGGGGTGGGGAGGAGCTGAGGATATTAGGTTGGTGGGGAGGAGCTGAGGATATTAGGTGGGGTGGGAGGAGCTGAGGATATTAGGTGGGGTGGGAGGAGCTGAGGATATTAGGTGGGTGGGGAGGAGCTGAGGATATTAGGTGGGGTGGGGAGGGAGCTGAGGATATTAGGTGGGGTGGGGAGGAGCTGAGGATATTAGGTGGGGTGGGGAGGAGCTGAGGATATTAGGTGGGGTGTGGGGAGGAGCTGAGGATATTAGGTGGGGTGGGGAGGAGCTGAGGATATTAGGTGGGGTGGGAGGAGCTGTGAGATATTAGGTGGGGTGGGAGGAGCTGAGGATATTAGGTGTGGTGGGGAGGAGCTGAGGATATTAGGTGGGGTGGGGAGGAGCTGAGGATATTAGGTGGGGTGGGGAGGAGCTGAGGATATTAGGTGGGGTGGGGAGGAGCTGAGGATATTAGGTGGGGTGGGGAGGAGCTGAGGATATTAGGTGGGGTGGGGAGGAGCTGAGGATATTAGGTGGGTGGGGAGGAGCTGAGGATATTAGGTGGTGTGGGGAGGAGCTGAGGATATTAGGTGGGGTGGGGAGGAGCTGAGATATTAGGTGGGGTGGGGAGGAGCTGAGGATATTAGGTGGGGTGGGGAGGAGCTGAGGATATTAGGTGGGGTGGGGAGGAGCTGAGGATAATAGGTGGGGTGGGGAGGGCTGAGGATATTAGGTGGTGTGGGGAGGAGCTGAGGATATTAGGTGGGGTGGGGAGGAGCTGAGGATATTAGGTGGGGTGGGGAGGAGCTGAGGATATTAGGTGGGGTGGGGAGGAGCTGAGGATATTAGGTGGGGTGGGGAGGAGCTGAGGATATTAGGTGGGGTGGGGAGGAGCTGAGGATATTAGGTGGGGTGGGGAGGAGCTGAGGATATTAGGTGGGGTGGGGAGGAGCTGAGGATATTAGGTGGGGTGGGGAGGAGCTGAGGATATTAGGTGGGGTGGGGAGGAGCTGAGGATATTAGGTGGGGTGGGGAGGAGCTGAGGATATTAGGTGGGGTGGGGAGGAGCTGAGGATATTAGGTGGGGTGGGGAGGAGCTGAGGATATTAGGTGGGGTGGGGAGGAGCTGAGGATATTAGGTGGGGTGGGGAGGAGCTGAGGATATTAGGTGGGGTGGGGAGGAGCTGAGGATATTAGGTGGGGTGGGGAGGAGCTGAGGATATTAGTGTGTGGGGAGGAGCTGAGGATATTAGGTGGGGTGGGGAGGAGCTGAGGATAATAGGTGGGGTGGGGAGGGCTGTGGATATAAGGTGGTGTGGGGAAGAGTTGAGAATTTTAGGTGGGGTGGGGAGGAGCTGAGGATATTAGATGGGGTGGGGAGCTGTTGAAGATATAATGTGGGGTGGGGAGGAGCTGAGGATATTAGGTGGGGTGGGGAGGAGCTGAGGATATTAGGTGTGTGGGGAGGAGCTGAGGATATTAGGTGGGGTGCGGAGGAGCTGAGGATATTAGTTGAGGTGGGGAGAAGCTGAGGATATTAGGTGGGGTGGGGAGGAGCTGAGGATATTAGGAAATCTGGGGAGGAGCTGAAGATATTAGGTTGGGTTGTGAGGAGCTCAGGATATTAGGTGATGTGTTAAGGAGCTGAGGATATTAGCTGGGGTGGTGTGGAGCTGAGGATATTTGGTGGGGTGTGGAAGAGCTGAGGATATTAGGTGGGGTGGGGAGGAGCAGAGGATATTAGGTTGGGTTGGGAGGAGCTGGGGATATTAGCGGGGTTGGGGAGATGCTGAGGATAGTAGGTGTCGTGCGGAGGAGCTGAGGATTTTAGGTGGGGTGGGGAGGAGCTGAGGATATTAGGTGGGGTGGGGAGGAGCTGAGGATATTAAGTGGGTTGGAGAGGAGCCGAGGATATTAGGTGGGGTGCGGAGCTGAGGATATTAGGTGGGCTGGGAAGCTGAGGATATTAGGTGGGGTGGGGAGGAGCTGAGGATATCTGGTGGGGTGGGGAGGAGCTGAGGATATCAGGTTGGGTGGGGAGGAGCTGTGGATATCAGGTTGGGTGGGGAGGAGCTGTGGATATTTGGTGGGCTGGGGAAGAGCTGAGGATATTACGTGGGGTGGGGAGGTTCTGAGGTTATCTGGTGGGGTGGGGAGGAGCTGAGGATATCAGGTTGGGTGGGGAGAAGCTGAGGATATTAGGTGGGGTGGGGAGGAGCTGAGGATATTAGTTGAGGTGGGGAGAAGCTGAGGATATTAGGTGGGGTGGGGAGGAGCTGAGGATATTAGGTGGGGTGGGGAGGAGCTGAGGATATTAGGTGGGGTGGGGAGGAGCTGAGGATATTAGGTGGGGTGGGGAGGAGCTGAGGATATTAGGTGGGGTGGGGAGGAGCTGAGGATATTAGGTGGGGTGGGGAGGAGCTGAGGATATTAGGTGGGGTGGGGAGGAGCTGAGGATATTAGGTGGGTGGGGAGGAGCTGAGGATATTAGGTGGGTGGGGAGGAGCTGAGGATATTAGGTGGGGTGGGGAGGAGCTGAGGATATTAGGTGGGGTGGGGAGGAGCTGAGGATATTAGGTGGGGTGGGAGGAGCTGAGGATATTAGGTGGGGTGGGGAGGAGCTGAGGATATTAGGTGGGGTGGGGAGGAGCTGAGGATATTAGGTGGGGTGGGGAGGAGCTGAGGATATTAGGTGGGGTGGGGTGGAGCTGAGGAGATTTGGTGGTGTGGGGAAGAGCAGAGGATATTAGGAAATCTGGGGGGAGCTGAGGATATTAGGTTGGGTTGTGAGGAGCTGAGGATATTAGGTGATGTGTTAAGGAGCTGAGGATATTAGCTGGGGTGGTGTGGAGCTGAGGATATTTGGTGGGGTGTGGAAGAGCTGAGGATATTAGGTGGGGTGGGGAGGAGCAGAGGATATTAGGTTGGGTTGGGAGGAGCTGGGGATTTTAGCGGGGTTGGGGAGGTGCTGAGGATAGTAGGTGTCGTGCGGAGGAGCTGAGGATTTTAGGTGGGGTGGGGAGGAGCTGAGGATATTAGGTGGGGTGGGGAGGAGCTGAGGATATTAAGTGGGGTGGAGAGGAGCCGAGGATATTAGTTGGGGTGCGGAGCTGAGGATATTAGGTGGGCTGGGAAGCTGAGGATATTAGGTGGGGTTGGGAGGAGCTCTGGATATCTGGTGGGGTGGGGAGGAGCTGAGGATATCAGGTTGGGTGGGGAGGAGCTATGGATATCAGGTTGGGTGGGGAGGAGCTGTGGATATTTGGTGGGCTGGGGAAGAGCTGAGGATATTAGGTGGGGTGGGGAGGTTCTGATGTTATCTGGTGGGGTGGGGAGGAGCTGAGGATATCAGGTTGGGTGGGGAGAAGCTGAGGATATTAGGTAGGGTGGGGAGGAGCTGAGGATATTAGTTGAGGTGGGGAGAAGCTGAGGATATTAGGTGGGGTGGGGTGGAGCTGAGGATATTAGGTGGGGTTGGTTTGAGCTGAGGATATTAGTTTGGGTGGGGAGGAGCTGAGGATAATAGGAGGAATTGGGGAGGAGCTGAGGGTATTACGCAGATTGGGGAGGAGCTGAGGATATTAGGTGGTTTGGGGAGGAGCTGAGGATTTTATGTGGGCTGGGGAGGAGCTGATGATATTCGGTGGGGTGTGGATGATCTGAGGATATTAGTTGTGGTGGAGATGCGCTGAGGATATTAGATGGGGTGGTGAGGAGCTGAGGATATTATTTGGTTTGGGAAGGAGCTGAGGATATTAGGTGGGGTGGGGAGGAGCTGAGGATATTAGGTGGGGTGGGGAGGAGCTGAGGATATTAGGTGTGGTGGGGAGGAGCTGAGGATATTAGGTGGGGTGTGGAGGAGCTGAGGATATTAGGTGGGGTGGGGAGGAGCTGAGGATATTAGGTGGGGTGGTGAGGAGCTGAGGATATTAGGTGGGGTGCGGAGGAGCTGAGGATATTAGGTGGGGTGGGGAGGAGCTGAGGATATTAGGTGGGGTGGGGAGGAGCTGAGGATATTAGTTGGGGTGGGGAGGAGCTGAGGATATTAGGTGGGGTGGGGAGGAGCTGAGGATATTAGGTGGGGTGGGGAGGAGCTGAGGATATTAGGTGGGGTGGGGAGGAGCTGAGGATATTAGGTGGGGTGGGGAAGAGCTGAGGATATTAGGTGGGATGGGGAGGAGCTGAGGATATTAGGTGGGTTGGGGAGTTCCTGAGGATATTAGGTGTGTGGGCGATAGCTGAGGATATTAGGTGGGGTGGGGAGGTGCTGAGGATATTAGTTGAGGTGGGGAGAAGCTGAGGATATTAGGTGGGGTGTGGTGGAGCTGAGGATATTAGGTGTGGTGGGGTGGAGCTGAGGATATTAGGCGGATTGGGGAGCTGAGGATATTTGGTGGGGGGTGGGTAGGAGCTGAGGATATTTGTAGGGGTGGGGAGGAGCTGAACATATTAGGTAGGGTGGGAAGGAGCTGAGGATATTATTTGCCTGGGGAGGTGCTGGGGATATAATGGTGTGGTGGGGAGGAGCTGAGGATAATAGCTGTGTTGAGATGGAGGTGAGGATATTAGTTGAGGTGTGGAGGAGCTGAGGATATTTGGTGGGGTGGGGTTGAGCTGAGGATATTAGGTGGGGTGGGGAGGAGCTGAGGATATTAGGTGGGGTGTGGAGAAGCTGAGGATATTGGCTGGGGTGTGGTGGAGCTGAGGATATTTGGTGGGGTGTGGAGGAGCTGACGATATTAGGTGTGGTGGGGAGGAGCTGAGGATATTAGGTGGGGTGCTGAGGAGCTGAGGATATTAGCTGGGGTGGGGTGGAGCTGAGGATATTTGGAGGGGTGGGGAAGAGCTGAGGATATTGGTGGGGTGGGGAGGAGCTAAGGATATTAGCTTGGGTTGGGAGGAGCTGATGATATTAGTTTGGGTGGGGTGGAGGTGAGGATATTAGGTGGAGTGGGGAGGTGCTGAGGATATTAGGTGGGGTGGGGAGGTTCTGAGGTTATCTGGTGGGGTGGGGAGGAGCTGAGGATATCAGTTTGGGTGGGGAGGAGCTGTAGATATTTGGTGGGCTGGGGAGGAGCTGAGGATATTAGGTGGGATGGGTTGGAGCTGAGGATGTTAGGTGATGTGGGGAGGTACTGAGGATATTAGGTGGGGTGGGGAGGAGCAGCGGCTATTAGGTGGGGTGTGAGGTGCTGAGGATATTAGGTGGGGTGGGGAGGAGCTGAGGATTTTATGTGGGGTGGGGAGGAGCTGAGGTTATTAGGTGGGTGGGGTGGAGCTGAGGATATTAGGTGGGGTGGGGAGGAGCTGAGGATTTAGGTGGGTGGGGAGGAGCTGAGGATATTAGTGGGGTGGGAGGAGCTGAGGATATTAGGTGGGGTGGGGAGGAGCTGAGGATATTAGGTGGGTGGGGAGAGCTGAGGATATTAGGTGGGTGGGGAGGAGCTGAGGATATTAGGTGGGTTGGGAGGAGACTGAGGATATTAGGTGGGGTGGGAGGGCTGAGGATACTTAGGTGGGTGGCGAGAAGCTGAGAATATTAGGTGGGGTGGGGAGCAGCTGAGGATATTAGTTGGGGTGGGGAGGAGCTGAGGATATTATGTGGGTGGGGAGGAGCTGAGGATATTAGCGTGGGGTGGGAGGAGCTGAGGATATTAGGTGGGGTGGGGAGAGCTGAGGATATTAGTGTGGGGTGGGGATCAGAGCTGAGGATATTAGGTGGTTAGGGGGAGCTGAGGATATTAGTGGGGTGGGGAGGAGCTGAGGATATTAGGTGGGGTGGGGAGGAGCTGAGGATATTAGGTGGGGTGGGGAGGAGCTGAGGATATTAGGTGGTGTGGGGAGGAGCTGAGGATATTAGGTGGGGTGGGGAGGAGCTGAGGATATTAGTTGGTGTGGGGAGGAGCTGAGGATATTAGGTGGGGTGGGGAGGAGCTGAGGATATTAGGTGGTGTGGGGAGGAGTGAGGATATTAGGTGGGTGGGGAGGAGCTGAGGATATTAGTTGAGGTGGGGAGAGCTGAGGATATTAGGTGGGGTGGGGAGGAGCTGAGGATATTAGGTGGGGTGGGGAGGAGCTGAGGATATTAGGTGGGGTGGGGAGGAGCTGAGGATATTAGGTGGGTGGGGAGGAGCTGAGGATAATAGGTGGGGTGGGGAGGAGCTGAGGATATTAGGTGGGTGGGGAGGAGCTGAGGATATTAGGTGGGGTGGGGAGGAGCTGAGGATATTAGGTGGGGTGGGGAGGAGCTGAGGATATTAGGTGGGGTGGGGAGGAGCTGAGGATATTAGGTGTGGTGGCGAGGAGCTGAGGATATTAGGTGGGGTGCTGAGGAGCTGAGGATATTAGCTGGGGTGGGGTGGAGCTGAGGATATTAGGTGGGTGGGGAGGAGCTGAGGATAATAGGTGGGGTGGGGAGAGCTGAGGATATTAGGCTGGGGTAGGGAGGAGCTGAGGATATTAGGTGGGGTGGGGAAGGAGCTGAGGATATTAGGTGGGGTGGGAGGAGCTGAGATATTAGGTGGGTTGGGAGGAGCTGAGGATATTAGTTGGGGTGGGGAGGAGCTGAGGATATTAGGTGGGGTGGAGAGGAGCTGAGGATATTAGGTGGGGTGGGGAGGAGCTGAGGATATTAGGTGGGGTGGGAGGAGCTGAGGATATTAGGTGCGGTGGGGAGGAGCTGAGGATATTAGGTGGGGTGGGAGGAGCTGAGGATATTAGGTGGGGTGGGGAGGAGCTGAGGATATTAGGTGGGGTGGGGAGGAGCTGAGGATATTAGGTGGGGTGGGGAGGAGCTGAGGATATTAGGTGGGGTGGGGAGGAGCTGAGGATATTAGGTGGGGTGGGGAGGAGCTGAGGATATTAGGTGGGGTGGGGAGGAGCTGAGGATATTAGGTGGGGTGGGGAGGAGCTGAGGATATTAGGTGGGGTGGGGAGGAGCTGAGGATATTAGGTGGGGTGGGGAGGAGCTGAGGATATTAGGTGGGGTGGGGAGGAGCTGAGGATATTAGGTGGGGTGGGGAGGAGCTGAGGATATTAGGTGGGGTGGGGAGGAGCTGAGGATATTAGGTGGGGTGGGGAGGAGCTGAGGATATTAGGTGGGGTGGGGAGGAGCTGAGGATATTAGGTGGGGTGGGGAGGAGCTGAGGATATTAGGTGGGGTGGGGAGGAGCTGAGGATATTAGGTGGGGTGGGGAGGAGCTGAGGATATTAGGTGGGGTGGGGAGGAGCTGAGGATATTAGGTGGGGTGGGGAGGAGCTGAGGATATTAGGTGGGGTGGGGAGGAGCTGAGGATATTAGGTGGGGTGGGGAGGAGCTGAGGATATTAGGTGGGGTGGGGAGGAGCTGAGGATATTAGGTGGGGTGGGGAGGAGCTGAGGATATTAGGTGGGGTGGGGAGGAGCTGAGGATATTAGGTGGGGTGGGGAGGAGCTGAGGATATTAGGTGGGGTGGGGAGGAGCTGAGGATATTAGGTGGGTGGGGAGGAGCTGAGGATATTAGGTGGGGTGGGAGGAGCTGAGGATATTAGGTGGGGTGGGGAGGAGCTGAGGATATTAGGTGGGGTGGGGAGGAGCTGAGGATATTAGGTGGGGTGGGGAGGAGCTGAGGATATTAGGTGGGGTGGGGAGGAGCTGAGGATATTAGGTGGGGTGGGGAGAGCTGAGGATATTAGGTGGGGTGGGGAGGAGCTGAGGATATTAGGTGGGGTGGGGAGGAGCTGAGGATATTAGGTGGGGTGGGGAGGAGCTGAGGATATTAGGTGGGGTGGGGAGGAGCTGAGGATATTAGCTGGGGTGGGAGGAGCTGAGGATATTAGTGGGGTGGGGAGAGCTGAGGATATTAGGTGTGGTGGGGAGGAGCTGAGGATATTAGGTTGGGTGGGGAGGAGCTGAGGATATTAGGTGGGGTGGGTGGAGGTGAGGATATTAGGTGTGTGGGAGGAGCTGAGGATATTAGGTGGGGTGGGGAGGAGCTGAGGATATTAGGTGGGGTGGGAGGAGCTGAGGATATTAGGTGGGGTGGGGAGGAGCTGAGGATATTAGGTGTGGTGGGGAGGAGCTGAGGATATTAGGTGGGGTGGGGAGGAGCTGAGGATATTAGGTGGGGAGGGGAGGAGCTGAGGATAATATGTGTGGTGGAGAGGAGCTGAGGATATTAGGTGGGGTGGGGAGGTGCTGAGGATATTAGGTGGGTTGGAGAGGAGCCGAGGATATTAGGTGGGTTGCGGAGCTGAGGATATTAGGTGAGCTGGGAAGCTCATGATATTAGGTGGGGTGGGGAGGAGCTGAGGATATCTGTTGGGGTGGGGAGGATCTGAGGATATCAGGTTGGGTGGGGAGGAGCTGTAGATATTTGGTGGGCTGGGGAAGAGCTGAGGATATTAGGTGGGGTGGGGAGGTGCTGAGGATATCTGGTGGGGTGGGGAGGAGGTGAGGATATTAGGTGGGGTGGGGAGGAGCTGTAGATATTTGGTGGGCTGGGGAGGAGCTGAGGATATTAGGTGGGGTGGGGGGGAGCTGAGGATATTAGGTGGGGTGATGACGAGCTGAGGATATTAGGTGGGGTGGGGAGGAGCTGAGGATATTAGGTGGAGTGGGGAGGTGCTGAGGATATTAGGTGGGGTGGGGAGGAGCTGCGGATATTAGGTGGGGTGTGGAGGATCTGAGGATATTAGTTGTGGTGGAGATGAGCTGAGGATATTAGATGGGGTGGGGAGGAGCTGAGGATATTTTTTGGCTTGGGAAGGAGCTGAGGATATTAGGTGGGGTGAGGAGGAGCTGAGGATATTAGGTGAGGTGGGGAGTTGCTGAGGATTTTAGGTGGGGTGCGGAGGAGCTGGGGATATTAGGTGAGGTGGGGAGGAGCTGAGGATATTAGGTGAGGTGGGGAGAAGCTGAGGATATTAGTTGAGGTGGGGAGGAGCTGAGGATATTAGGTGGGGTGGGGAGGAGCTGAGGATATTTGGTTGGTTGGGGAGGAGCTGAGGATATAAGGTGGTGTGGGGAGGAGCTGAGGGTATTACGTGGATTGGGGAGGAGCTGAGGATATTAGGTTGGTTGGGGAGGAGCTGAGGATATTTGGTGGCGATGGGAAGAGCTGAGGATATTAGGTGGGGTGGGGAGAAACTGGGGATATTAGCGGGGTTGGGGAGGTGCTCAGGACAGTAGGTGTCGTGGGGAGGAGCTGAGGATTTTAGGTGGGGTGGAGAGGAGCTGAGGATATTAGCTGGGGAGGGGATGAGCTGAGGATATTATGTGGGGTGGAGAGGAGCTAAGGATATTAGGTGGTGTGGGGAGGAGCTGAGGATATTAGGTGTGGTGGAGAGCAGCCGAGGATATTAGGTGGGGTGCGGAGCTGAGGATATTAGGTGGGCTGGGAAGCTGAGGATATTCGGTGGGGTGGGGAGGAGCTGAGGATATCTGTTGGGGTGGGGAGGAGCTGAGGATAACAGGTTGGGTGGGGAGGAGCTGTAGATATTTGGTGTGCTGGTGAAGAGCTGAGGATATTAGGTGGGGTGGGGAGGTGCTGAGGATATCTGGTGGGGTGGGGAGGGGCTGAGGATATCAGGTTGGGTGGAGATGAGCTGAGGATATCAAGTGGGGTGGGGAGGAGCTGAGGATATTAGTTGAGGTGGGGAGGAGCTGAGGATTTTAGGTGGGGTGCGGAGGAGCTGAGGATATTAGGTGAGGTGGGGAGGAGCTGAGGATTTTAGGTGGGGTGCGGAGGAGCTGAGGATATTAAGTGGGGTGGGGTGGAGCTTAGGATATTAGGTGGGGTGGGGAGGAGCAGAGGATATTAGGTCGGGTGGGGAGGAGCTAAGAATATTAGGTGGGGTGGGGAGGATCTGAGGATATTAGGTGGGGTGGAGAGGAGCTAATGATATTAGGTGGGGTGTGGTGGAGCTGAGGATATTAGGTGGGGTGGGTTTGAGCAGAGGATATTAGGTTGGTTGGGGAGGAGCAAGGATATAAGGTGGTGTGGGGAGGAGCTGAGGATAATAGGAGGCGTGGGGAGGAGCTGAGTGTATTACGTGGATTGGGGAGGAGCTGTGGATATTAGGTGGGGTGTGGAGAAGCTGAGGATATTAGCTGGGGTGTGGTGGAGCTGAGGATATTAGGTGTGGGGGGTGGAGCTGAGGATATTAGGCGGATTGGGGTGGAGCTGAGGATATTTGGTGGTGAGGGTAGGAGCTGAGGATATTTGTTGGGGTGGGGAGGAGCTGAAGATATTAGGTAGGGTGGGGAGGAGCTGAGGATATTATTTGCCTGGGGAGGTGCTGGGGATATTTGGTGGGGTGGGAAGGAGCTGAGGGTAATAGCTGTGTTGAGGTCGAGGTGAGGATATTAGTTGCGGTGGGGAGTAGCTGAGGATATCTGGTGGGGTGGGGTGGAGCTGAGGATATTAGGTGGGGTGGGTTTGAGCTGAGGATATTAGGTTGGGTGGGGAGGAGCTGAGGATATAAGGTGGTGTGGGGAGGAGCTGAGGATAATAGGAGGCGTGGGGAGGAGCTGAGGGTATTATGTGGATTGGGGAGGAGCTGTGGATATTAGGTGGGGTGCGGAGAAGCTGAGGATATTAGCTGGGGTGGGGTGGAGCTGAGGATATTAGATGGGGTGGGGAGGAGCTGAGGATATTAGGTGGGGTGGGGAGGAGCTGAAGATATTAGCTGGGGTGGGGTGGAGTTGAGGAGAATTGGTGGTGTGGGGAAGAGCTGAGGATATTCGGAAAGGTGGGGAGGAGCTGAGGATATTAGGTTGGGTTGGGAGGAGCTGAGGATATTAGGTGAGGTGTTAAGGAGCTTAGGATATTAGCTGGGGTGGGGTGGAGCTGAGGATATTTGGTGGGGTTGGGAAGAGCTGAGGATATTAGGTGGGGTGGGGTGGAGCTGAGGATATTAGGTTGTGTTGGGAGGAGCTGGGGATATTAGCGGGGTTTGGGAGGTGCTGAGGATAGTAGGTGTCGTGGGGAGGAGCTGAGGATTTTAGGTGGGGTGGGGAGGAGCTGAGGATATTAGGTAGGGAGGGGAGGAGCTGAGGATATTATGTGGGGTGGAGAGGAGCTGAGGATCTTAGGTGGCGTGTGGAGGAACTGAGGATAATAGGTGGGGTGGAGAGGAGCCGAGGATATTAGGTGGGGTGCGGAGCTGAGGATATTAGGTGGGCTGGGAAGCTGAGGATATTAGGTGGGGTGGGGAGGAGCTGAGGATATCTGGTGGGGTGGGAAGTAGCTGAGGATATCAGGTTGGGTGGGGAGGAGCTGTAGATATTAGGTGGGATGGTGTGGAGCTGAGGATATTAGGTGTGGTGGGGAGGTGCTGAGGATATTAGGTGGGGTGGGGAGGAGCTGAGGATATTAGGTGGGGTGGGGAGGAGCTGAGGATATTAGGTGGGTGGGGAGGAGCTGAGGATATTAGGTGGGGTGGGGAGGAGCTGAGGATATTAGGTGGGTGGGGAGAGCTGAGGATATTAGGTGGGGTGGGAGGAGCTGAGGATATTAGGTGGGGTGGGAGGAGCTGAGGATATTAGGTGGGGTTGGGAGGAGCTGAGGATATTAGGTGGGGTGGGGAGGAGCTGAGGATATTAGGTGGGGTGGGGAGGAGCTGAGGATATTAGGTGGGTGGGGAGGAGCTGAGGATATTAGGTGGGGTGGGGAGGAGCTGAGGATATTAGGTGGGGTGGGGAGGAGCTGAGGATATTAGGTGGGGTGGGGAGGACCTCAGGATATTCTGTGGGGTGGGGTGGAGCTGAGTATATTAGGTGAGTTACGGAGGAGCTGACGCTATTAAGTGGGGTGAGGAGGAGCTGAGGATATTAGGTGGGGTGGGGGGGACCTGAGGATATTAGTTGGTGTGGGGAGGAGCTGAAGATATTAGGTGAGGTGCGGAGGAGCTGAGGATAATAGGTGGGGTGGGGAGGGCTGAGGATATTATGTGTTGTGGGGTAGAGTTGAGAATATTAGGTGGGTTGGGGAGGAGCTGAGGATAATAGATGGGGTGGGGAGCTGTTGAAGATATTAGGTGGGGTGTGGAGGAGCTGAGGATATTAGGTGGGTTGGGGAGTTTCTGAGGATATTAGGTGTGTGGGGAAGAGCTGAGGATATTAGGTGGGGTGGGGAGGAGCTGAGGATATTAGTTGAGGTGGGGAGAAGGTGAGGATATTAGTTGGGGTGGGGAGGAGCTGAGGATATTAGGTGGGGTGGGGTGGAGCTTAGGATATTAGGTGGGGTGTGGTGGAGCTGAGGATATTAGGTGTGGTGGGGTGGAGCTGAGGATATTAGGCCGATTGGGGAGGAGCTGAGGATATTTGTGGTTGTGGGGAGGAGCTGAAGATATTAGTTAGGGTGGGGAGGAGCTGAGGATATTTGGTGGGGTGGGGTTGAGCTGAGGATATTAGGTTGGTTGGGGAGGAGCTGAGGATATCAGGTGGGGTCGGGTGGAGCTGAGGATATTAGGTGGGCTGGGTTTGAGCTGAGGATATTAGGTTGGGTGAGGAGGAGCTGAGGATTTCAGGTGGTGTGGGGAGGAGCTGAGGATAATAGGAGGCGTGGGGAGGAGCTGAGGATATTACGTGGATTGGGGAGCAGCTGTGGATATTAGGTGGGGTGCTGAGGACCTGAGGATATTAGCTGTGGTGCGGTGGAGCTGAGGATATTTTTTGGGGTGGGGAAGAGCCGAGGATATTAGTTTGGGTTGGGTGGAGCTGAGGATATTAGTTGGGGTGGGGAGGAGCTGAGGATATTAGTTGGGGTGGGGTGGAGGTGAGGATATTAGTTGGGGTGGAGAGGAGCTGCGGATATTAGGTGGGGTGGGGTGGAGCTTAGGATATTCGGTGGAGTGGGGAGGAGCAGAGGATGTTAGGTCGGGTGGGGAGAAGCTAAGGATATTATGTGGGGTGGGAAGGAGCACAGGATATTAGGTGGGGTGGGGAGGAGCTAAGGATATTAGGTGGGGTGTGGTGGAGCTGAGGATATTAGGTGTGGTGGGGTGGAGCTGAGGATATTAGGCGGATTGGGGAGGAGCTGAGGATATTTGGTGGGGGGGGTAGGAGCTGAGGATATTTGTTGGGGTGGGGAGGAGCTGAAGATATTAGGTTGGTTGGGGAGTAGCTGAGGATATAAGGTGGTGTGGGGAGGAGTTGAGGATAATAGGAGGCGTGGGGAGGAGCTGAGGGTATTACGTGGATTGGGGAGGAGCTGTGGATATTAGGTGGGGTGTGGAGAAGCTGAGGATATTAGCTGGGCTTGGGTGGAGCTGAGGATATTTGGTGGGGTGGGGAGGAGCTGAGGATATTAGGTGGGGTGGGGAGGAGCTGAGGATATTAGCTGGGGTGCTGAGGAGCTGAGGATATTAGCTGGGGTGGGGTTGTGCTGAGGATATTTGGTTGGGTGGGGAAGAGCTGAGGATATTAGGTGGGGTGGGGAGGAGCTGAGGATATTAGGTTGGGTTGGGAGCAGCTGAGGATATTAGTTGGGGTGGGGTGGAGGTGAGACTACTAGTTGGGTTGGACAGGAGCTGAGGATATTATGTGGGCTGAGGAGGAGTTTAGGAAGTTTGTTGCGTAAATAGATATCGAAAATCACAAATTAACGCTGAGGCCTACAGGAGAGCAGTTCTGTTATTTGAAATAAATAATATCTTCATCAACTGCTTCGAAAAGCAGTGGTACAATATGACAAGCCAAAAGTTTACTCTGCAATAAATCATCAGATTTTCTGTTAAATTCCAAACCCACACACAGTTGCAGATGTCTGCCTATATTAATTATTGTTGTTTTTTATTCAATGCACTGGTGCTTTGCTTCAAATATTGAAAATACATCTCTCTATATGACATCTCCCAATAAACATTAGAAAAAACACAGACTGCGCAGTTAAGTGACAAGTGAACTTTACCATAGTTGAATGCGAGGCGATGCACTTTGGTCGGAAAATCTAAACATCATGAGGATAGTGCGATTGATGTTGTGTATATGGACCTTCAAATGGCGTTTGAAAAGTACCACGTGACATACCTGGTCAAAAAATTGTAGTCAATGGGATTAATGGGACAGGGCAGCATGGATACCAAATTGACTAAGGGTCAGAAACTAGAGAATAGTGGTGACGGGTTGTTTTTCAGACTGGAGGTAAGTGTACAGTGGTGTTCCCCAGGGGTCGCTCTTCGGACCAGTGCTCTCTTTGATATATTTTAATGACCTAGAGTTGGTTATACAGGGCATCGGAACTCGGAAATGTAGCGCACAATGAGGAGGATAGTAACAGACTTCAGGAGGACGTAGACTGACTGGTCAACGAGAGAACATAAGAAATAGGAGCAGGAGTAGGCCATTCGGCCAATCGAGTCAGCTCCACCATTCAATACTATCATGGCTGACTTTCGGTTAAAAAGACATGCATGTAACACCTTCTAACTGATCCTCATTCCTGTATATAAAGTTATCACCTTACTCAGTTTACTGGCATATTTTGCATTAACAGATTAAAATATAATTGGAGCCGAAATCAAGACACTAAATGCCAAGAACATTTGGCTGGGTCTTTACCCTTATAAACTGTTCCTCAGGCTGGAGGGATTGAGAGCTTCAGAGACGTCCCTGACATGATCCTACACTTCTCTGTTGGCGTTTCTTTCCTAATCCAATCCCTTTGCTTCTCGCATAACCCGAACTCTGATTCAATTAGGCAGACACTTGACAGATTCTATTTAACACAGAGAATTGTGAAGTGAAAAATGAGAAGAGCCAATGTGAACTAAATGGTACAATTTTAAATGGGGAGTGCAGGAACAGAGGGACCAAGGCATGTATATACACTAATCTTTGAAGGCAGCCGGACAATTTGAGAAGTATGTTAATAAAGCATACGGGATCCTTTGCTTTATTAATAAGCAGTAGAGTACAAAAGCAAGGAAGTTATGCGAAAACATTATAAAGCACTGATTAAGCTTCAGCTGGAGCATTGTGTCCAATTCTGGTCACCACACTTTAGGAAAATGTCAAGGACTTGGAGCGTGTGCAGAATAGATTTGCTACAATGGTACCAGGGATAAGGGACTTCAGTTGTGTGGAGAGACTGGAGAAGCTGGGATTGTTCTGATTTGAGCAGAGAAAGTTAAGAGGCGATTTGATATGGTGTTCAAAAGCCTAAATAGATTTTATAGAGTAATTAAGGAGCAACTATTTCCAGTGGCAGTGGGGTCGGTAACCAGAGGACACAGATTTCGTGTGATTGGCAAAAGAACCAGAGTCAACATGAGGAAGCTTTTATTTTACACAGCGAGTTGTTGTGATCTGGAATGCGTTGCCTGAAAGGGCGGTGGGAGCAGATTTAACAGTAACTTTCAAAGGGGATTTGGAAAAAATACTTGAGAGACAATAAAATACTGGGGAAAGAGCAGAGGAGTGGGATTAATTGGACAGCTGTAACAAAGAGCCGGCACAGGTACGGTGTGCCGAATGGCATCCTTCTGTGCTGTATCATTCCATGATTCTATAATAACCGATTTCTTAGAAAATAAGAAACTGAACGTGGCAGAAGAGCAAAGGGCTCTAGGGCTACAGGTGAACAAATAATTAAATGCAGTATCTCAGGTGAGCAAAGCAATTAAAATGCTAATAAGGATTTTTTTTTCTAAGGCAATAGAATTCAAAAGAAGTGAAGTTGGCCAATTGTGAAAAATGCTGTTTCACAAGGATCGGTGCTGGCAACACTTTTGTTCACCATTTACTTAAACAATTAGGACTCAGGAATCGGAAGTGCAATTTCAAACATTGTGGATGCCACCCAAATGGGTGTTTATACTTAATACAGAGGAGGACTGCGACACAATCCAGGAAGACGTTAATTACCTGGCAAAATGGGCGTGTAACTGGCAAATGAACCCCAATATGGAGAAATGTAAGGTCGTGCATTTTAATAGGAAGAATACGGAGGTCACATACTCCTTGAAAAATAAGTTCTAAACGGGATTGAGGGACAGGTGGATGTGAGGGTACAGTTACATATATCATTAAAAGTTGCAATGCATGTTGATAAGGCCAAAAAACAAATAAATCACTGGGGTTCATTTCTAGAAGCCTAGAATTGTAAAGAATAGAAGTTATGTTAAACTTGTATGGAACCTTGGTTAGACCACACTTGGTGTACTGTCAACATGGTCTCCATCTTATAAAAAGGACTTAGAGGGAATGGTGAAGGTACAAACAGTATTTACTAGAATGATACCAGAACTGAGAGGTTATACCTGTCAGGAATGTCTGAACAGGCTGGGGCTCCTTTCTTTAGGAAAGTGAAGACTGAGGGATAATCAGATATTGCTCTTTGAGATTATGAAAGTGTTTCATAGGGTAGATTAGAGAAGGTGTTTCCACTTGCATGAGAGAATAGAACTCGGGGCCATAGATTTAACATAGTCATTAACAAATCTAATAGGGAATTCAGGAGAAACCTTTTTACAAAATGAATGTTCAGAATGTGGAGCTCGCTACCACGAGGAGCAATTGATGCGAATAGCACAATCACATTTAAAGGGGAGCCAGACAAGCATTTAAAGGGGGAAAGGAATAGAACGATATTTTTACTGGGTTAGATGAAGGAGAGTGCGTGGAGGCTCGTGTGGTGTATGGACACCAACATGGACATTTTGGGTCGAATGGCCTGTCTCTGTGCTGTAAATACTTTGTAAATTATATTCAACATGTATAGGACACGGGTCAGGTCACACTTAGAGAATTATGCATGGTTATGGTATCCATACAATATAAAGGGCATAAAAGAACTGGAGAAAGTGCAAAAAATACTTACAACAACAACAACAACTTGTATTTATATAGCGCCGTTAACATATAAAATAACCCAAGCGATTCACGGGAGCATTATTGAACAAAACCTGACCCTGAGCAACATAAGGAGATATTAGGAAAGATGACCAAAAGCCTAGTCAAAGAGGTAAGTTTTAATCAGCATCTTAAAGGAGGAGGGAGATTTAGAGAATCAGAGAGGTTTAGGGAGGGGATTCCTGAGCTTCGGGCCCAGGCAGCTGAAAGCACAGCCGCCAATGGTGGAGCGGTTACAATCGGGGATGTGTAAGAGACCAGAATTAGAGGAGCACAGAGATCTCGGGAGTGTAGAGGGGCTGGTAGAACTTGCAGAGATAGGGAGGGTGAGGCCATGTAGGGATTTGAAAGCAAGGATGATAATTTTAAAATTGAGGCATTGCCGGAACGGGAGTCAGTGTAGGTCAGCGAGCACAGGGGTGGTGGTTTACCGGGATTTGGTGTGGGTTAGGTTAAGGGCAGCAGAGCTTTGTTTGAGCTCAAGTTATAGAGGGTGGGAGATGGGAAGCCGGCCCGGAGAAAGTTGGTGTTATCAAATCTAGAGCTACCAAAGGCCTGGATGATGGTTTGAGCAGCGGATGAGCTGAGGCAGGGGCGAAGTTCAGCGATGTTACGGAGGTGGAAATAAGCCGTCCTGGTGATGGAGTGAATATCTGGTCGGAAGATCATCCCGTGGTCAAATACGAAACCAAGGTTGCAAACAGAGATCTGGTGCTAAGGAGAGGGGTGGAGTCGATGGCTAGGCAACGGAGTTTGTGAAGTGGGCCAATAGCTGCGGTCTTACAAATATTTAGTTGGATGGCACCAGAACTGAAAGATGGCAGCTATCGGGAAAGATTGAACAGGTTTGGCCTTTCTGCTATAGAAGAGAGAGGACTTAGATGAGGCCGGATAGAGTTCTTGAAAATTATGAATGGGTTGGACAGGGTAGATGTGGAGAGAATGTTTACACTTGTGGGAGAATGCAACACTTGGGGTCATAAATACAAGATAGTTATTAATAAATTCAATAGGGAAATAAGGAACAATGTCTGTACTCAGAGAGTGGTTAAAATGTGGACCTCACTACCACAGGAAGTGGTGGGGGAAAATAGTTTAGATTCTTTCAGAATGAAACTAGACGAGTAAATGAGAGAAAGGGGAATAGAAATATATTCTGAGCGGCTGAGATGAGGTCGATGCAATGAGAGGGGACTGGTGTGGAGCATAAACACCAGCACATAATGATTGGGTCGAATAGCCTTTTTGTGTGCTGTATATTCCATGTAATATAATCCTCTGAACTGCAGCTCAGCTCTGTTTGCCCACCTATTGACCAGGCTCTTACTCTGGAAGCTGCAAATTAATTGCTGCCCTCAATCGCTGAAGGGACTCTTTGCAAAAGAGCTCAGAGTGAAAGCAGCAAACTAGTGGTCCTGTCCCGAAAGACAATGTGGGAAATGTCAGTCAGAAACAGCGCCGAGTCCTAAATACAGTGCTCGCCCCGCCGCTGGCTGTATCTTCAGATCTCCAGCGATTGCTGGTGTAATTCAGTGGGTGGCAGTCTGGGGCTGAATCTTACATTCCTGGGCTGGAAAGACTGGGAGCCGCCTCTGGGCTGCGCTCAGTTTTTCTGATTATCAATCAATTGAATAATTAAAGTAAGCGGATAATTCACAGCCCTCTTCACCTGCTCTCTGAACTTGGACTGGGTCACACCATATATAAATGTGTTTATGCAGCAACTTAAATTCCGCAGTATATATCCGACTTTTTCAAAGATATATAAAGAACCAGTGTAATAACGGGGATCTGTTTCTGTAATGGTATAATATAAGAATTCTATAACATTCACCATCCACAGCAGTATGAAGCTTCCGGATATGGTGAAGAGTAAAATCATAGACTTCCTTCTGCTGTCCATCTCTGGGTCTCTGCCATTCTCACCCTTGCTCTCACCCCTCAGTCCCTTACGGACTCGACTGGCCACTGAAATGTGTCTGACTGTCAGAGCGTTGAGCAACAGAATTATAGCGAACGGGAGCAATGGGGTTAAAACTATAACAAAGCAAATAAATCCCGCCCACCCGGGCTCTGTATAATAGCCTGGGATTGCGACACAGAGCCACGGCACATTGTTGATTATCACCATGGGTTGATTTACAAAGTAGAAGGGAACATTTCTTAAACAGAACAGAATGCCGGTTGTTCCCAGAACCACAGCTGCAGTTTTCCCGTTGCAATATTTAGTTTTCAGCTTCTGGCAACAAATGGCCACAAATCGGTCAAAGGTGAAAGTGACGGTGAAACACACAGAACAGTCTGTGGCTGCACGGGCCAGGACAGTGATCACACTACACACAGGGGTGATGTCCAGGAAAGATACTGGGAAATAATACAAATTTATCTGCCTCAGTATGACCTCAGTGATAATGACCAGTAGATCCGCCGCTGCCATGCCCACCAGGTAACGAGTGGTGCAGGTGGAGAGCCCGCACTTTCCCCGGGAAAGGATCACAATCGCCAGCAAATTCACTGTAAAACACAGAAGGGAAAAGTGACTGGAAATTACTGATCACACATTCTCCGTGTCTGAGACCAGAGAGTAAGGGCTGCATTTTAACATCCCAAAAACCGGCGGGTTGGGGTCAGGTAAGAGGTGAAAATTCAACACTACCCTCCCGATCCCAACCCGCCTCCAACCCGCCCGCTTCCGAGTTTAACGGAGACGGGACAGCGGGCTAGCAGTGAACTGCTCCCAGGAGGCGGGTTGGCAAGATAAATATTTTAATGAGGCGGGCAGCCTCTGATTTACCCTGTTTTACAGGTTTAACTACGGCTAGACGAGTTTCCTGGGCCTCGGAAATGATTTCATCCCCCATCCCCAAACTCTAACCAATTGCCCGAGCCCTCATGGATAGAAACATGGGCTCGGGTTTGAACATTTCCAATACTGGGGATTGTACACCCCCCTGGTCAAATCCCCGGGACCGATCAAACCCCCGGGACTGGTCAAACGCCCGGGACCGATCAAACCCCCGGGACTGGTCAAACGCCCGGGACCGGTCAAAGCCCCGGAACTGGGCAAGCCCCCGGGACCGGTCAAACCCCCGGGACAAGTCACACCCCCCCGGGACAAGTCAAAGCCCCGGGACTGGTCAAACACCCCGGGACTAGACAAACCCCCGGGACTGATCAAACCCCCGGTTTGGCCAAACCCCCGAGACTGGTCACACCCCCAGGACTGGTCAAACCCCCGGGACGGGTCACACCACCCCGGGACTGGTCAAATCCCCGGGACTGGTCAAATTTCCGTGACTGATCAAACCCCCGGTTTGGCCAAATCCCCGGGACTGGTCAAAACCCTGGGAGTGATCAAACCCCCGGTTTGGTCAAACCCCCGGGACCAGTCACACAACCCCGGAACTGTTCAAACCCCCGGAACTGTTCAAACCCCCGGGACTGGTCAAACCCCCGTGACTAGGTCAAACCCCTGGGACCGGTCAAACCCCCGGGACCGGTCAAACCCGCGGGACCGGTCAAACCCCTGGGACCGGTCAAACCCCCGGGACTGGTCAAACCCCCAGGACTTTACAAACCCCCGGGTCTGGTCAAACCCCCAGGACTGGTCAAATCCCCGGGACCGGTCACACCCCCGGGACTGGTCAAACCCCCAGGACTGGTCAAAGCCCCAGGACTGGTCAAACCCAAGGGACCAGCCACACACCCGGGACTGGTCACACCCCCGGGACCTGTCAAACCACCGGGACCGGTCAAACCCCCGGGATTGGTCAAACCCCCGGGACTGGTCAAACCCCCGGGACCGGTCAAACCCCCGAGACCGGTCAAACCCCCGGGACTGGTCAAACCCCCGGGACCGGTCTAACCCCCGGGACTGGTCAAACCCCCGGGATTGGTCAAACCCCGGGATTGGTCAAGCCCCCAGGATTGGTCATATCCCCGGGACTGGTCAAACCCCCGGGAGCGATCAAACCCCCGGGACTGGTCAAACTCCCGGGACTGGTCAAACCCCCGGGACCAGTCAAACCCCCGGGACTGGTCAAACCCCCGGGAATGGTCAAACCCCTGGGACCAGTCAAACCCCCGGGACTGGTTAAACCCCCGGAACTGGTCAAACCCCCGGAACTGGTCAAACCCCCGGGACTGGTCAAACCCCCGGGACCGGTCAAACCCCCGGGACCGGTCAATCCCCCGGGATTGGTCAAACCCCCGGGACTGGTCCAACCCCCGGGACTGGTCAAACCTCCGGGACATGTCAAACCCCCGGGACTTGCCAAACCCCCGGGACTGGTCAAACCCCCGGGACTGGTCAAACCCCCGGGACTGGTCAAAACCGCGGGACTGGTCAAACTCCATGGACTGATCAAACCCCCGGGACCGGTCAAACCCCCAGGACTGGTCAAACTCCCAGGACTGTTCGCACCCCCGGGAATGGTCAAACCACCGGGACCGGTCACACCCGCGGGACCAGTCACACAACCCCGGAACTGTTCAAACCCCCGGAACTGTTCAAACCCCCGGGACTGGTCAAACCCCCGTGACTAGGTCAAACCCCTGGGACCGGTCAAACCCCCGGGACCGGTCAAACCCGCGGGACCGGTCAAACCCCTGGGACCGGTCAAACCCCCGGGACTGGTCAAACCCCCAGGACTTTACAAACCCCCGGGTCTGGTCAAACCCCCAGGACTGGTCAAATCCCCGGGACCGGTCACACCCCCGGGACTGGTCAAACCCCCAGGACTGGTCAAAGCCCCGGGACTAGTCTAACCCAAGGGACCAGCCACACACCCGGGACTGGTCAAACCCCCGGGACCTGTCAAACCACCGGGACCGGTCAAACCCCCGGGATTGGTCAAACTCCCGGGACTGGTCAAACCCCCGGGACCGGTCAAACCCCCGAGACCGGTCAAACCCCCGGGACTGGTCAAACCCCCGGGACCGGTCTAACCCCCGGGACTGGTAAAACCCCCGGGATTGGTCAAACCCCGGGATTGGTCAAGCCCCCAGGATTGGTCATATCCCCGGGACTGGTCAAACCCCCGGGACCAGTCAAACCCCCAGGACTGGTCAAAGCCCCGGGACTAGTCAAACCCAAGGGACCAGCCACACACCCGGGACTGGTCACACCCCCGGGACCTGTCAAACCACTGGGACCGGTCAAACCCCCGGGATTGGTCAAACCCCCGGGACTGGTCAATCCCCCGGGACCGGTCAAACCCCCGAGACCGGTCAAACCCCCGGGACTGGTCAAACCCCCGGGACCGGTCTAACCCCCGGGACTGGTAAAACCCCCGGGATTGGTCAAACCCCGGGATTGGTCAAGCCCCCAGGATTGGTCATATCCCCGGGACTGGTCAAACCCCCGGGACCAGTCAAACCCCCGGGACTGGTCAAACCCCCGGGAATGGTCAAACCCCTGGGACCAGTCAAACCCCCGGGACTGGTTAAACCCCCGGAACTGGTCAAACCCCCGGAACTGGTCAAACCCCCGGGACTGGTCAAACCCCCGGGACCGGTCAAACCCCCGGGACCGGTCAATCCCCCGGGATTGGTCAAACCCCCGGGACTGGTCCAACCCCCGGGACTGGTCAAACCTCCGGGACATGTCAAACCCCCGGGACTTGCCAAACCCCCGGGACTGGTCAAACCCCCGGGACTGGTCAAACCCCCGGGACTGGTCAAAACCGCGGGACTGGTCAAACTCCATGGACTGATCAAACCCCCGGGACCGGTCAAACCCCCAGGACTGGTCAAACTCCCAGGACTGTTCGCACCCCCGGGAATGGTCAAACCACCGGGACCGGTCACACCCGCGGGACCAGTCACACCCCCGGGACTGGTCACACGCCCGGGACTAACGTGTTGGGGAACCAGTCAAGGGCAAAGGACATACGCAGTGGAGTTAAGACACCACAACGTCCAGGAATACCTGGACTTCTAGTTATCCTCTCTGATATTCTGCATCCACCCCGTACCCTCCGGCCATCGTACATAACCGCGTCTGTTAATATCCAGGTGGAAGTATATGAGAAAATGCAAAATACTGAGACTGCTGAAAAACTGATAAGAACATAAGTACATAAGAAATAGGAGCAGGAGTAGGCCATTCGGCCCTTCGAGCCAGCTCTGCCATTCAATGAGATCATGGCTGATCTTCTGCCTCAATTCCATTCAGTGGCCCTATCGCGATATCCCTTGATGCCCTTACTTGTCAGGAATCTATCGACTTCTGTTTTGAATATACCCAATGACTTGAGACTCCACAGCCCTCTGGGGTATACAATTCAAAAGATTCAACACCCTCTTTGTGAAAAAAATTCTTCTCATCCCTGATTGGCCTACCCTTTATCCTGAGGCTGTGGCCCCTGGTTCTAGACTCCCCAGCCAAGGGACACATTCTCCCAGCATCCACCCTATCAAGCCCTGTAATAATTTTGTATGCTTCAATGAGATCCCCTTTCAATCTTCTGAATTCAAGAGAATACAGGCATAGTTTACTCAATTTCTTCTCATACGACAGTCCCGCCATCCCAGGAATCAATCTCGTGAATTTTCGTTGCACTCCCTCTATGGCAAGTATATCCTTCCTTTTGTAAGGAGACCACAATTGTACACAGTACTCCAGGTGTGGTCTCACCAAGGCTCTATATAATTGGAGTAAGACTTCTTTACTCCTGTACTCAAAACCTCTTGTAATGAAGGCCAACTTACCATTTGCCTTCCTAATGGTTTGCTGCACCTGCACATTCACTTTCATTGACTCATGTACAAGGACACCCAGGTCCCTTTGAGAATCTGCATTCCCCAATCTTTCACCATTTAGAAAATACGCTGCCTTTCTGTTTTTTCGACCAAAGTTGATAACTTCACATTTATACACATGATAATCCATTTGTCATGTTCTCGCTCATTCACTGAGAATGTCGAGATCCTTTTGAAGCCTCTTCACATCCATTTCGCAACTGACACTGCCAGCTAGCTTTGTTTCATCAGTAAATTTGGAAATGTTACATTCAGTCCCCTCATCCAAATCATTGATATAGAACATAGAACATAGAACATAGAACAGTACAGCACAGTACAGGCCCTTCGGCCCTCGATGTTGTGCCGAACATTGTCCGAGACCAAGATCAAGCTATCACACTCCCTATCACTCTGGTGTGCTCCATGTGCTTATCCAATAACCGCTTGAAAGTTCCTAAAGTGTCCGACTCCACTATCACAGCAGGCAGTACATTCCACACCCCAACCACTCTCTGAGTAAAGAATCTACCTCGGACATCCCTTCTATATCTCCCCCCATGCACCTTATAGTTATGCCCCCTTGTAACACCTGCCTCTACCCGAGGAAATTGTCTCTGAACATCCACTCTATCTATCCCCCTCATCATCTTATAAACCTCTATTAAGTCGCCTCTCATCCTCCTCCGCTCTAAAGAGAAAAGCCCCAACTCCCTCAATCTTTCCTCATAAGACCTCCCCCCCAAACCAGGCAGCATCCTGGTAAATCTCCTTTGCACTCTTTCCAATGCTTCCACGTCCTTCCTATAGTGAGGTGACCAGAACTGCACACAATATTCCAAATGTGGTCTCACCAAGGTCCTGTACAGTTGCAGCATAACCTCACGGTTCTTAAACTCAAACCCTCTGTTAATAATCGCCAACACACCATAGGTCTTCTTTACTGCTCTATCCACTTGAGTGCCAACCTTCAGAGAACTGTGGATATGAACCCCCAGATCCCTCTGCTCCTCCACGTTCCTCAGAACCCTGCCGTTGACCCTGTAATCCTTATTCAAATTTGCCCTACCAAAATGAATCACCTCGCACTTATCAGGGTTAAATTCCATCTGCCATTTTTCGGCCAAGCTTTGCATCCTATCAATGTCTCATTGCAGCCTACAACTGCCCTCCACCTCATCCACTACTCCACCAATCTTGGTGTCATCAGCAAATTTACTGATCCACCCTTCAGTCCCCTCCTCCAAGTCATTGATAAAAATCACAAACAGCAGAGGACCCAGCACCGACCCCTGTGGCACACCGCAGGTAACTGGTCTCCAGTCCGAAAATGTTCCATCCACCACCACCCTCTGCCTTCTATAAGATAGCTAGTTACTTATCCAATCGGCCAAATTTCCCTCTATCCCACAACTCCTTACTTTCTTCATGAGACGACCATGGGGAACCTTATCAAACGCCTTACTAAAATCCATGTATACGACATCAACTGCTCTACCTTCATCTACACACTTAGTTACCTCCTCAAAGAATTCAATCAAATTTGTTAGGCAAGTCTTACCCTTCACGAATACGTGTTGACTATCCCTGATTAAGTTGCCCCTTTCCAAATGGTCATAAATCCTATCCCTCAGGACCTTTTCCATTATCTTACCAACCACCGAAGTAAGACTAACCGGCCTATAATTACCAGGGTCATTCCTATTTCTTTTCTTGAAGAGAGTAACAACATTCGCCACTCTCCAGTCCTCTGGCACCATCCCCGTGGACAGTGAGGACCCAAAGATCAAAGCCAGAGGCTCTGCAATCTCCTCCCTTGCCTCCCAAAGAATCCTAGGATATATCCCATCTGGCCCAGGGGACTTATCGACCCTCAGGTTCTTCAAAATTGCTAAAACATCTTCCCTCAGAACATCTACCACCTTCAACCTATCCACCTTTATCACACTCTCATCCTCAAGAACATGGCCCCTCTCCTCGGTGAACACTGACGAAAAGTATTCATTCATCACCTCTCCTATCTCTTCTGACTCCATGCACAAGTTCCCACTACTGTCCTTGACCGGCCCTACCCTCACCCTGGTCATTCTTTTATATCTCACATAAGAGTAAAAAGCCTTGGCGTTTTTCTTGATCCGACCCGCCAAGGACTTCTCATGCCCCCTCCTAGCTCTCCTAAGCTCTTTTTTTAGCTCATTCCTTGCTACCTTGTACCCCTCAATCGACCCAACTGAACCTTGTTTTCTCATCCTTACATACGCTTCCTTTTTCCTCTTGACTAGACATTCAACCTCTTTTGTGAACCATGGTTCTCTCACTCGGCCATTTCCTCCCTGCCTGACAGGGACATATCTATCAAGGACACGCAGTAATTGCTCCATGAAAAAGCTCCACTTTTCGTTTGTGCCTTTCCCTGATAGTTTCTGTTCCCATTTTATACTCCCTAATTCTTGCCTAATCGCATCATAATTACCCCTCCCCCAATTATAAACCCTGCCCTGCCGTATGGCCCTATCCCTCTCCATTGCAATAGTGAAAGTTACCGAATTGTGGTCACTATCTCCAAAGTGCTCTCCCACATACAAATCAAACAATAGATTAAAAATAGATTGTGAATAGCTGGGGCACTGGCTCCGATCCTTGCGGTACGCCACTTGTCACAGCCTGCCATCCTGAAAAAGACCCGTTTATCCCTACTCTTTGTTTTCTGTTTGTTAAACAATTCTCAATCCATGCTAGTATATTACCCCCAATTCCATGTGCCCTAATTTTGTTCACCAACCTCTTGTGTGGGACTTAGATTCATAGAGTCATAGATTTATACAGCACAGAAAGCGGTCCTTCGGCCCATCATATCCACGCCGGCCATCAGCCCTATCCATTCTAATCCCATTTTCCAGCACTTGGTCCGTAGACTTGTATGCTATTGCGTTTCAAGTGCTCATCTAAATGCTCCGTGAATGTTGTGAGGCTTCCTGCCTCTACCATCCATTCAAGCAGTGAGTTCCAGATTCCAACCACACTCTGGGTGAAAAAGTTTTCCCTCTAATCCCCTGTAAACGTCCTGCCCCTTACCTTGAAACTATGCCCCCTGGTTATTGACCCCTCTACTAAGGGGAAACGTTCCTTTCTATCTACCCTATCTATGCCCCACATAATTTTGTACACCTCAATCATGTCCCCACCCAGCCTTCTCTGCTCTAAGGAAAACAGCCCTAGCCTGTCCAGTCTCTCTTCGTAGCTGAAGCGCTCCAGCCCAGGTAACATCCTGGTGAATCTCCTCTGCACCCTCTCCAATGCAATCACATCCTTCCTAAAGTTTGGCGACCAGAACTGCACACAGTATTCCAGCTGTGGCCTAACTAGCGTTTTGTACAACTCCATCATAATCTCCCTTCTATTATATTCTATGCCTCGGCTAATGAAGGCAAGTATCCCATATCCCTTTTGAATCACCTTATCTACCTGTACTGCTGCCTTCAGGGATCTATATACATTCACACCAAGGTTCGCTCTGATCCTCTGTCTTTTCATGAGTCCAACCATTCATTGTGTATTCCCTTGCCTCGTTAGTCCTCTAAAAATGCATCATCTCACACTTTTCATGTTTAAATTCCAATTGCCACTGTTCTGCCCATCTGACCAACCCGTCTGATCGTCCTGTAGCCTGAGGCTTCCCTCCTCGCTATTTATTACTCCACCAATTTTCGTGTCATCTTCGAACTTACAGATCATACCGTCTACATTCATATCTAAATCATTATTGTACACTACAAACAGCAAGGGTCCCAGCACCGATCCCTGCGATACACCACTGGACACAAGCTTCCAGTCAAAGTAACAACCTTCGACCATCACACTCTGCCTCCTGCCACTAAGTCAATTTGGGATCCAATATGCCAAATTGCCCTGGATCCCATGGGCTCTAACCTTCTTGACCAGGCTCCCATGCGGGACTTTGTCAAAACCCTTACTGAGGGCCATGTAGATTACATCAACTGCACTACCCTCATCCATACACCTAGTCACCCCATCGAAAAAGTCAATCAAATTAATTAAACATGATCTCCCCTGACCAAGCAATGCCGACTATCCTTGATTAATCCTTGTCACTCCAAGTGCAGACTAATTCTGTCCTCAGAACTTTTTCCAATAATTTTCCGACCACTGATGTTAGGCTCAATGTCCTGTAATTCCCTGGTTTATCCCCACTACCATTCTTGAATAATGGTACTACGTTAGCTGTCCTCCAGTCCTCTGGCACCTTCCCTGTGGCCAGAGAGGTTCTGTAAATTTGTGTCAGAGCCCCTGCAATCTCTTCCCTTGCCTGACACAGCAGCCTGGGATACATCTCCTCTGGGCCTGGGGATTTAACCACTTTTTAGCCCACTAAAGTCTTACCGAAGGCCTTCTGAAAATCCAAATACACCACATCTACCGGTTCCCCTTTGTCTACTTCACTATTTGCATTCTCAAAGAACTCCAATAGGTTTGTCAAACAGGACTTCCCTTTCATAAATCCATGTTGACTCTGCCCAATCTTACTACTAGTTTCTAAGTGCACAGTTATTGCTTCCTTTATAATAGATTCCAGCATGTTCCCAACGACTGATGTGAGACTAGCAGCTCTGTAGTTCCCCGTTTTATCTCTCCCTCCTTTCTTAAATATCGCGGTTACATTTGCTATACTTCAATCTGCAGGAACCGTTCCAGAAGCTATAGAATTTTGGAAGATGACAATCAATGCGTCCACTATCCCAATGGCCACCTCTTTCAAAACCCTAGGATGTAGGTCACCGGTCCTTGAGATTTATCGACTTTTAGTCCCATTAATTTTGCTCGTAATGTTTCTTTACTGATAATAATTTCAGTACGTTCCTCATTCTCGCCACAACCTTGGTTTTATCGTATTTCTGGGAGGCTTTTTGTGTCTTCCTCCGTGAAGACAGAAACAAAGTATTTATTTCATTTCTCAACCATTTACCCATTCCCAATTATAAATTCTCCCGTCTCTGACTGTAAAGGGCTTACAGTTACCTTCGCCAGTCTTTTCCTTTTCACATACCTATAGAAGTTTTACAATCCGTTTTTATATATTTCGCTAGTTTGTGCTCATATTCCATTTTCCCTTTCTTTATTAATGTCTTGGTTCCCCCTTTGCTGATTTCGAAAAAGATCCCAATCCTCAGGCTGACTGCTTTTTTCTGGCAACGTTATAAGCTTCCTCCTTTGACTTAATACTGGCTTTAATTTAGTAAAAAAGACAATGCTGAAAACACTCAGCCGGTCAGGCAGCATCTGTGCAGAGAGAAACAGAGTTAACATTTCAGGTCGATGATCTTTAATCAGAACTGGAATATAACAGAGATTAACAGCATTAAAGCAATGATAGAGTCAGAGAAAAGTGCGGTTGCATAAGGAAAGAACAAAGTCTGTGATTGGCTGGAGGGCAGGAGTGATTCAATGACAAAAGGGATGATGGTGCAAGGCGAATGGGAGAATTAAAGAAAGAGAAGATGGGTCTAGAGGAGGTGTAAATGGTTACAGCAGAATAACAAGGTGGAGGGGCAGTAGGGCACATCTGGCAGAGAAAGTTGGGTAGACCCCAGGTGTTTGGACTAGCCCGCTGGTCGTGTACCGGGATCGCTACCACAAAGCCCCAGCCCAAATCTCCTCCACTCCCAGTGACTCTGGTCGAGCCATCCTCCATTACCAGCACATGTCGTCCGAGAAAACAGGAGCGGAGGTTAAGATCTAAAGTTTTTAAACATAGTGTTGAGTCCGGAAGGCAATAAAATGCCGAACCGAATAATACGGTGCTGTTCCTCATTGAATTTAAAACGGGAACAGTGCAGGAGGCCGAGAACAGAGAGCTCAGAGTGGGAGTGGGATGGAGAATTAAAGTGGAGAGTGAGCTGATGCTCATTATCACACTTGCGGACTGAACGCAGTCGTTCAGCAAAGAAATCACCCAATCTGCGTTTAGCCCACACAATGTACAGGAGACTGGATCGTGGGCAGCGAATATGATTTACTACATTGGAAGAAGTACAAGTAAGTTTGTCTTTCACGTGGATGGAATGTTTGGGTCCCTGGCTGGTGAGATGGAAAGAGGGGAAAGGTCAGCTGTTGAATCTCCTGCGCTTGCATAGGAAGGTGCCGGGGAAGGGGAGCAGATGTTAGCGGTGACGGAAGAGTGGACCAGGGTGTTGCGAGGGCCGGGTGGACGGGAGGGCAGGGGAAGATATGTGTGTTGATGACCTTAGCTGGACATGACGGAAATGGCAGAGGATGATCCATTGAATGTGAAGACTGGTGCAGTGGAAGCTGAGGTGAAGGAGAACTCTATCTGTGTTCCAGCAGGGAGGGCAGGGGGTGATGGGAGCAATGCAGGATTGACACGGTCGAGGGCCTTGTCAGTCATAAAGGAGATGAATACTCGGCTGAGGAAATATGAAGACATTTCGGAAGCACTGTGGATGGCGGCATCGTCAGAACTTATGCAACGGTGGCGAAGAATCTGTGAGAATAGAATAGAGCCCTTCCAGGAAGCCGGGTTGGGAGGAAGTCTGCTCAGGATTCCTGTGGGAGTTGGTGGGATTATAGTAGATATTTGTGGACGGCCTAGCACGTGAAATGAAGATCGAGAAGTCGAGGAAGGGAAGGGAAGACCACTGTGGTTCACCATTTACATGTTATTCCTGTATTTAAAATGGATGATAGAAGAATTCCAAGGATCGACAGACCAGTTAGCATAACGTCGAAGGGAGGAAAGATAATGGAATCATTTCACAAAGATGTTACAGGAAAACATCTAGAAACACAAAATATAATAACGAGTAGTCAGCAGGTATTCCAAAAGGGAATCATAGAATGGTTACAAAAGAGACGAAGGCCATTCGGCCCGTTGAGCCCGTGCTCATTCTCTACATATGCAATGCAGCTAATCCCAATCCACCGCCCTTTTGTCATAGCCCTGCAATTATTTTCCTTCAGGTACTCATCCCATTCCCTTTTGAAAGCTACGATTGAATCTGCCTCCACCACCCTTTCACTCCCTGCCTTAAAAAGTTTTTCCTCATGTCACCTTTGCATCTTCAGCACATCACCTAAAACCTGTGCCCTCTGGTTGTCGACCGTTCCACCAATGGGAATATCTTCTCTCTATCTACTCTGTCTACTCTGTCTAGACCCCTCATGACTTTGATCACCTCCATCATATCTCCTCTCAGTCTTCTCTGCTTTAACGAGAAGAACACCAGCTTCTCTTGTATATCTGCATAACTGAAGTCCCTCATCCCTGGAACCATTGTTATAGAATCATAGAATCATAAAAGATAGGAGCAGGTATAGGCCATTCGGCCCCTCTAGCCTGCTCTGCCATTCAATACGATCATGGCTGATCATCTAAATTCAGTACCCTGTCCCTGCTTTCTCCACATACCCTTGATCCCTT
Source organism: Squalus acanthias (assembly GCA_030390025.1). Taxonomy (NCBI): domain Eukaryota; kingdom Metazoa; phylum Chordata; class Chondrichthyes; order Squaliformes; family Squalidae; genus Squalus; species Squalus acanthias. The sequence continues at coordinate 18,552,115 of CM059452.1, read as the reverse complement.
TAGCCTTAAGAAATATATCCAACTCCTTCTTGAATCTATTTAATGAATTGGCCTCTACTGCCTTCTGTGGCAGAGAATTCCAAAGGGTCAACACTCTCTGGGTGAAGAAATTCCTCCTCATTTCTGTCCTAAATGGCTTACCCCTTATCGTTAGACTGTGACCCCTGGTTCTGGACTCCCCGACCATCGGGAACATCCTTCCTGCAGCTAGTTTGTCCTGTCCTGTCAGAATTTTATCAGTTTCAATGAGATCCCCTCTCATTCTTCTGAACTCCAGCGAGTATAAGCCCAATCGACCCAATCTCTCTCCATACGTCATTCCTGCCATCCCAGGTATCAGCCTTGTAAATCTTCGCTGAACTCCTTCCATGGCAAGAAAATCCTTCCTCAGATAAGGCGACCAAAACTGCACACAGTACTCAAGATGTGTTCTCACCAAGGCCCTGTACAACTGCAGCAAGATATCCCTGTTCCTGGAGTCAAACCCTCTCGCTATGAAGGCCAACATACCATTTGCCTTCTTAACCGCCTGCTGCACCTGCATGCTTACCTTCAGTGACTGGTGCACAAGGACACCCAGGTCTCGTTGCACTTCCACTTCTCCCAATCTATTGACATTCAGATAATAATTTGCCTTTCTGTTTTTGACACCAAAGTGGATAACCTCGCATTTATCCACGTTAAATTGCATCTGCCACGCTTCTGCCCATTCACCCAACCTGTCCAAATCATCCTGGGGTTTCTCGGCATCCTCCTCGCAGCACACACGCCCACCCAGTTTTGTATCGTCTGCAAACTTGGAGATATTACATCTAGTTCCCCTGTCTAGATCATTAATATATAACGTGAAGAGCTGGGGTCCAATGACCGATCCCTGTGGTACCCCACTAGTCACTGCCTGCCACTCGGAAAAAGACCCGTTTATTCCAACTCTTTGTTTTCATTCTGACAACCAGTTCTCTATCCAATTAAGTACCTTGCCCTCAATCCCATGTGCCTTAACTTTACACGCTAATCTCTTATGCGGGACCCTATCAAAAGCCTTATGGAAGTCCAAATACACCACATCCACTGGTTCTCCCTTATCTATTTTACCAATTAAATTCTCAAAAAATTGCAGTAGGTTAGTCAAGCATGATTTACCTTTTGTAAATCCATGTTGACTTTTTCCGATCCTGTCACTGTTTTCCATGTGTTCAGCTATTACATCTTTTATAATGGACGCTAGCATTTTCCTTACTAACGATGTCAGGCTTACCGGTCTGTAATTCCCCGTTCACTCTCTACCCCCCTTTATGAATAGTGGGGTAACATTAGCTACCTTCCAATCCATGGGTACTGTTCCAGAATCCATCGAATGTTGGAAGATGATCAGCAATGCATCTACCATTTGCATGGCCACTTCCTTAAGCACCCTAGGATGTAGATTATCAGGCCCTGGGAATTTATTGGCCTTCAATCCCTTCAATTTCCCTAACACCATTTCCCTACAAATACTGATTTCTTTCAGTTCCTCCCTTTCAACAGACCCTATGTTGCCCAACATCTCTGGGAGGTTATTTCTGTCCTCCTTTGTGAAGGCAGAACCAAAATCTGTATTTAATTGGCCAGAAATGTCTTTGTTCCTCATTATAAGTTCCCCTGATTCTGACTGCAAGGGACCTATGCTTGATTTCACTAATCTTTTTTCTCCTCACATATCTTTAAAAGCTTTTACAGACAGTTTTTATGTTTCCTGTTAGCTTACTCTCGTATTCTATATTCCCCTTCTTAATTAATCCATTTTTCCTCCTTTGTTCAATATTAAATTGTTCCCAATCCTCAGGGTTACTGCTTTTTCTGGCCAATTTATATGACCTCTCCTTGGATCTTATGCTATCCCTAATTTCCCTTGTTAGCCACGGTTGAGTCACCCTTTTTGTTTTATTCTTATGCTAAACTGGGATGAACAAATGCTGTAGTCGTCCATGCGGTCTTTGAATGTTTGCCATTGCCTATCCATCGTCAAATCTTTGAGTGATATTCCCCATCAATCCTACCCAACTCGCACCTCATACCATCTTAGTTCCCTTTATTTAAATTCAGGATCCTAGTCTCTGAGTAAACTACTTCACTCTCCATCCTACGGAAGAATTATATCATATTATGATCACTCTGACCCAAGGGGAAGCACAACAAGATTGCTAATTAATCCTTTCTCATTGCAAAATACCCAGTTGAAGATGGCCTGATCTCTGGTTGGTTCCTCGACGTATTGGTCCAGGAAACTATCCCATAAACACTCCAGGAATTCCTCTTCCATAGTATTGTTACTAATTTGGTTAGCCCAATCTAAATGTATATTAAAGTCACCCATGATGACTGCTGTCCCCTTATTGCACTCTTCTCTAATTTTCAATTTAATGCCAACCCCAACCTCCACATTACTGTTTGGAGGTCTATATATCACTCCCACTAACGTTTTCTGCCCCTTGTTATTTCTCAGTTCAACCCATACAGATTCCACATCATCAGAGCTAATATCCTTCCTTTCAATTGTGTTAATCCCCTCTTTAACCAGCAATGCTACCCCACCTCCCTTTCCTTTTTGCCTATCTTTCCTGAATATTGAATACCACTGGATGTTGAGTTACCAGCCTTGGCCACCCTGGAGCCATGTTTCCATAATCCCAATCAAATCATATTCCTTTACCTATATTTGCACAGCTAATTCATCCACCTTGTTCCGAATGCTCCTTGCATTAAGACACAAAGCCTCCAGGCTTGTTTTTTTAACGCTCTTAGACCTTACTGTGGCAATGTTTGATTTAAACCGTTGTTTTCTCTGACTGCCACTTTTGTTTTTTCTCCTTCCTATCTTTTGCTTGTATTCTTGTTTCCCTTTCCTCTGTCTCCCTGCTCAGGTTCTCAACCCCCTGCCATTTTAGTTTAAACCCTCCCCCAGAGCACGAGCAAACACTCCCCCTAGGACATCGGTCCTGGCCCTGCCCAGGTGCAGACCGTCCGGTTTGTACTGGTCCCACCTCCCCCAGAACCGGTTCCAATGCCCCAGGAATTTGAATCCCTCCCCCTTGCACCATTCCTCTAGCCACGTATTCAGTTGAAATATCCTTCTATTTCTACTCTGACTAGCACGTGGCACTGGTATCAATCCTGAGATTACTACCTTTGAGGTCCTATTTATTAATTTACCTCCTAAATCCCTATATTCTGCTTTTAGGACCTCATCCCGTTTTTTACCAGCATCGTTGGTACCTATATGCACCATGACAACTGGCTGTTCACCCTCCCCTTCCAAAATGCTCTGTAGCCGCTCCAAGACATCCTTGACCCTTGCACCAGGGAGGCAACATACAATCCTGGAGTTACGTTTGCAGCCGTAGAAAAGCCTATCTATTCCCCTTAGAATAGAATCCCCTATCACTATAGCTCTCCCACTCTTTTTCCTCCCATCGTGTGCAGCAGAACCACCTACGGTGCTAGGAAGTTGGCTGCTGCTGTCTTCCTCTGATAAGCCATCTCCCTCAACAATATCCAAAGCAGAATATCTGCTTGAGAGGGGGATGGCCACAGGGGACCCATACACTACCTGCCTGCGCCTATTACTCTGCCTGGTGGTCACCCATTCCCTTCCTGCCTGTATACCCTTTACCTGCGGTGTGACCAACTCCCGAAACGTGCTATCCAAGATGTCCTCAGCATCGCGAATGCTCCAGTATGCTTCTATCCGCAGCTCCAGCGCCTTAATGCGGTCTGTCGGTATCTACAGCTGGATACACCTCCCGCACACACGGTTGTCAGGGACACAGGAAGTGTCCCTGATTTCCCACATAGTGCAGGAAGAGCATGCCACAGCACCGAGCTGTCCTGCCATGACATACACTGTAATTAATTAATTAATTTAAATTAAATTAAAATTAAATGGATCCCACCAATTGCACTGGAATAAAGTGATATACTCAAGGGCCATTGCTTAACATTAGTCTCCGCTACACAAAGAGACCATAGAAAACACAAAATTTAAGTTTTGAAAAATTGAGAAAGAAAAACTCACCAACCAATCAATTACCTGCTTTTTGGAGACGTCACACTACAGATACTTTTTGCTTCCCTCTCCGGGAACACTGGATTTGTAAACCTCCTCGTGGCTCACCTTAAGTGCCGCCGCTCGCCAGCTCTGTTCCCTCGCAGGTCCGCCACCTCTGCCGCCTCGCTGCTCTTGTTGTAATTTTTTCTGTACCCTCTCTAAAGCCTTCATGCCCTTCCTAAAAAGTGCGGTTCCCAGAATTGCTCACAATACTCCAGTTGTGGGCGGACCAATGTTTTATAAATGTTTATTATAACGTCCTGGGTTTTGTACTCTATGCCTCTGTTTATAAAGCTCAGATTCCCGGAAGAATTTTTAACTGCTTTCTCAACCTGCCCTGCCACCTTCAATGATTTTTGTACATGTACACCAGGTCCCTTTGTTCCTGCACCCCCTTTCGAATGTCTTGCTTGAGTAGCCTTAGTGAATTATTTGAATAAGTATCAGAAAGAGTAGATAAGGTTACTGCAGAATATGTAATATGATTTGATTTTTTAAAGCCATTCGATAATGTACCACATAGCAGACTGAATCACAGAGCAAGTGGTGTTAGGAGACAAGCAGCAGTATGGATAGCAAGATGGCTGCAAGAACAGAAAATAGGGAGTAGTGGATAAAGCTATTTACTCAGACAGGTGGATGGTGAGAAGTGATGTTCCACAAGGATCGGCGTTGGGATACCTGTTCACCATTTACATAAAGGATATTGATTCGGGAAGCAGAAGCACAAATTCAAAATTTGCAGATGAATCCAAATTGGGAATACAGTTAATACAGAGGAAGAATGCAACACAATACCGGAAGAGACTAATACACTTGCAGAAAGGGCGTTTAAATGGAAAATTAATTTCAATATAGTTAAGTGAGAGCTACTGCATTTTGCTAGGAAGAATAAGGTTCCCAAATAATCCTTGGAAAATCAGAGTGGGAATGGGGTAGAGGGGCACCGATTAACAAATCAGTTAAAGTAGCAACGCATGTTAACAAGGCCATAAACATGCAAACAAAGCCTGGGGTTAATTTCTAGAAGAATAGAATCCTAAAGCAAAGAGGTTAGCTTAAACTTATATAGAACCTTGGTTATACCACACTGAGCGTACTGTGTGCAGTTCTGATCTCCATATTACATAAAGGATATTACGGCTCTGGAGAAAGTGCAATTTTTTTTCAAGGATGACACCAGAATTGAGACATTATAACCATCAGGAAGATTGAAAAGGCTGGGGCTCCTTTCTTTACAAAAGAGAAGGCGGCTGAGGGGTGGCCTCATAGAGGCCTTTAAATTTTGAGGGGTTAACATAGGGTAGATGTTTATACTTTTGACGTGAGTGCAAAATTGGAGATTATCGATAAAAGATAGTCACGAATAAATCCAACACGGAATTGAGGAGAAATGGCTTTACTCAGAGAATGGGTAGAATGTGGAACTCGCTACAACTTGGTGTACCTGCGGCGAACAGCAGAGATGCATTTAAGGGGAAGCGAGAAAGTACACGAGGTAGAAAGCAGTAGAAGGTTATGCTGATTGGGTGAGATGAAAAGGATTGGGAGGAGGCTCCTGTGGAGCATGAACACTGGCATAACCTGGTAGGACCGAATGGCCTGTTTTGTGCTGTAAATTCGAAGTAGTTCTCCGTAACTTGAGTACAAATTAATCACATTCACCAGTACATTTAATCTTTGCGGATATTGAAGTGTTTTATTTATTAAAGCATTGCCCGATATCTTACATTATCAATTTACTAATGCTATTATGTACTGCCCCCGGGACTGATCTGTGTATTATGAAAACCTGATATGCATGTTCTTCAATTATACGTGTCGCTCCTCGCAGGGAGTCACCTCACTGAGCTAAGGCCAGAGATCGGTGCTGGTTACCTGTGCAGATACACTGAATCATAGACAAGATCTGGTTCGTCAAACCTTAATCAGTTACAGCAGTGGAATAATCAATAACCACAGACGAGTATTCATCCCGTCTAACGGTAACATAATGAAATTCAGCAACCATGACCCACAGATTCTCAGGACTGTGTTGGGAGAAGGGGATTAATCAACACCAAAACAATTAAAGTGATTAAAATAACTATACATAGAGGAAGAATAAGTCATTATAGAGATGATTTGAATACAGTAACACTGCTGTCCTGCTGTTTACCTGTCAGTAATTAGTTAACATCTGTTTCTGTTGGTGCAGTTCAATAGGAAACAAAGCATTATCAATACATTTCACCTTATATATGAACATAAGAACATAAGAAATAGGAGCAGGAGTCGGCCATACGGCCCCTCGAACCAGTTCCGCTATTCAATAAGCTCATGGCTGATCATCGACCTCAATAGCGCTTTCCTGCCCGATCTCCATATCCCTTGATTCCGCTAGAGTCCAAAAATCTATCTATCTCAGTCTTGAATATACTCAAAGACTCAGCATTCACAGCCCTCTGGGGCAGAGAATTCCAAAGATTCACAACCCTCTGAGTGAAGAAATTCCTCCTCATCTCAGTCTTAAATTGCCTACCCCTTATCCTGAGACTGTGCCCCCTAGTTCCGGACACTCCAGCCAGGGAAAACAACCTCTCAGCATCTACCCTGTCAATCCACTTCAGAATCTTGTATGTTTCAATGAGATCACCTCTCATTCTTCTAAACTGCAGAGAGTTTAAGCCCATTCTACACAATCTCTCATCGTAGGACTGCCCTCTCATCCCAGGAATCAATCTCGTGAACATTCGCTGCCGCGCCTCATATGCTTATATCCAAATTTCTTCAACCAACAGCAAAAATCTTCCTCTTTACCATTGATTACATTCGTAAAGCACCAATGCAGCTCCATGAAGGGGACAGATCAGTTATCTAAAACAATAATTTCAAATTGGAACTGATTTGTTCCACTCCGGTTAGTGACCCACATTCAGTGCAATTCTACAGTGACACATACTCCCAGTAATACATGGCCACTGGGGTCAGGTGTTCCACTCCAGTTAGTGACCCACACTCAGTAGTTCTACAGTGACAGATACTCCCAGTAATACATGGTTACTGGGGTCAGGTGTTCCACTCGAGATAGTGACCCACACTCAATAGTTCTACAGTGACAGACACTCCCAGTAATACCTTCTCTCAGAGTGTTGCTTTCACTGACGCCTGATTCAACAGCACACAATATTACACTAAAGGCAATAACTTCATAACACAGCGACCCCTTGAGTTACAAACAGAGTTTTACTTTCAGTTGTGGTAATGGAATAAACCCTCAGAGGTAATTCAGTTCATTTGTCAAAACGAAATGTTATCACTGATCGGGTGTCTGTATAACGGTTACCACTAGATCAGGATGTAACATTATCATAGAAACTAGGAGCCGGAGTAGGCCATTCGGCCCGTCGAGCCTGCTCCACCATTCAATACGATCATGGCTGATCATCCAAATCCAGTACCCTGTCCCTGCTTTCTCACACAGAATCCCCATGGAGCCTGCACCGACACATATCCCACCCTATCCCCGTAACACCACGTATTTAATTTCCCCTAACATATCCCATCCTATCCCTATAACCCCACATATTTAATCCCCCCCTAACACTAAGGGTCAATTTATCATAGCCAAATCAACCTAACCCGCACATTTTTGGACTGTGGGAGGAAACCGGAGCACCGGGAGGAAACCCACGCAGACACGTGGAGAATGTGCAAACTCCACAGAGACAGTCACCCAAGGCCAGATTCGAATCCGGGTTCCTGGCGCTGTGAGGCAACAGCGCTAACCACTATGCCACCGTGTTGCCCTCAGACACAGAGCAAAACCAGAGACCTACTTACAGACAGATTTACACAACTTCAATGGTTATAATCACGTACCAGGAACACCAATGACGGCAATAATCACGTAGCATATCTTCTGCACACTGAGATATGTGCCAATCATTTTCTGTGTGAAGAGATGTGTCCCTTCGTGCTGCAGGCAATCTCTCTGAATTAAACTCTGAGGCGGGACATTCCCAGAGCCTTTCATTTATACCCTACGAGACCTCCACGGGGACATTGAAGTTGCAACATCGCTGAAAATACTTTAAAAAAAAATAATATTTGAACAAACAGATGACGGCAGTGTAGTTAATTCCCTGTTGTAATGGAATGTATCTGGTGCTGAGATTGAAACCGAAAACCCCAAAGACTGGGCAATTCTGATCACATGAATTACCTAATGGAAATTGCCAGCTGTATTCCCCCAGTAATTGGGTTGTTGTTGAAAACACAGCCAGGACCATCTCTGGGCCTCATATTGTATCGGTGATGTCCTTCACTCTGCTGCGGCCATTCAGTAATTAAATTTCAAATGTTAGAGTGTCCTCTCAGGGCTGCTCTGCATCTCTTTTATGAAGGGGCTGTCCGCTGTAACTGTGGCCATTTAGTTAAACAATTTTAGTGGGGAATTTGTGTCCATGGATCCTCAAACTAAGCCACTCCCTCAAATTAATACTGTACTCAAACTAATACACTCGCTCAAATTAATACTGTACCTCAAACTAAGACAGATCCTCAAACTAATAGAGGAATTCAAACTAATAGATTACCTCAAACTAATGCAGTACCTCGAACAAATACAGCCCCTCAAACTAATACAGCACCTCAAACTAATACAGACCCTCAAACTAATACAGCACCTCCAACTAACACAGCCCCTCAAACAAATACAGCTCCTAAAACTAATACAGACCCGCAAATTAAAACACACCCTTAAATTAATACAGTACCTCAAACTAATACAGCCCCTCAAACTATTACAGTCCCTCAAACTATTACAGCCCCTCAAACTAATACAGTGCCTGCAACTAATACAGACCCTCAAAATAATACAGCCCCTAAAACTAATACAGCCCCTCAAACGAATACAGCTCCTCAAACTAATACAGTAACTGAAACTAATACAGCTCCTCATACTAATACTGTAACTCAAACTAATACAGTACCTCATACTAATACAGCTCCTCAAACAAATACTGCCCCTCAAACTAATACAGCCCCTCAAACTAATACAGCACCTCAATCTAAAACAGAACCTCAAACTAATAGAGCACCTGAAACTAATACAGTCCATCAAACTAATACAGCTCCTCAAACTAATACAGCACCTCAAACTAATACAGCCCTCAAACTAATACAGCCCCTCAAACTAATACAGCTCCTCAAACTAATACAGAGCCGCAAAGTAATACAGACCCTCAAACTAATATTTTACTTCAAAATAATACAGCACCTCAAACTAACAAAGACTCTCAAGCTAATACAGCCCCTCAAAACAGTACAGCTCCTCAAACGAATACAGACCCTCAAAGAAATAGAGTAACTCAAACAAATACAGTACCTCAAACTAATACAGCTCCTCAAACTAATACAGCTCCTCAAACTAATACAGTACCTCAAACTAATACAGACCCTCAAACTAATACACCCCTCAAACTAATACAGCCCCTCAAACTAATACAGCCCCTCAAATTAATACAGTCCCTCCAACTAATACACACCCTCAAACTAATATGCCCCTAAAACTGATACAGCCCCTCAAACTAATACAGCTCCTCAAACTAAAACAGCCCCTCAAACTAATACAGTACCTCAAACTAATACAGCTCCTCAAACTAATACAGCGCCTCAAACTAATACAGTACCTCAAACTAATAAAGCCCCTCAATGTGATAGAGCTCCTCAAACTAAAACAGTACCTCAAACGAATACATTACCTCATACGAAGACAGTACCTCAAACTAATACAGCTCCGCAAATTAATATAGACCCTCAAACTAATACAGCACCTCAAACTAATCCAGAACTCAAGCTAATACTGAACCACAAACAAATACAGAACCTCAAACTAATACAGCCCCTCAAAATAACACAGTACCTCAAACGAATAGACAAGCTCAAACTAATACCGTACCTCAAACTAATACAGCCCCTCAAAGTAATACAGTTCCTCAAACTTATACAGCCCCTGAAACCAATACAGTGCATCAAACTAATACAACATCTCAAACTAATACAGCACCTCCAACTAATACAGCTCCTGAAACTAATACAGACACTCAAACTAATACAAACTCTCAAACTAATAGAGCCCCTCAAACTAATACAGCTCCTCAAACTAATACAAACCCTCAAACTAATACAAACTCTCAAACTAATAGAGCCCCTCAAACTAATACAGCTCCTAAAACTAATACAGACCCTCAAACTAATACAGCTCCTCAAACTAACACCGACCCTCAAACTAATACAGACCCTCAAACTAATACAGACACTCTAACTAATACAGCTCCTCAAACTATTACAGCCCCTCAAACTAATACAGTAACTCAAACTAATACAGCCCTTCAAACTAATACAGCTCCTCAAACTAATACAGTCCCTCAAACTAATATAGCCCCTCAACCTAATACAGTCCCTCAAACTTATACACGCCTTCAAACTATACAGTCCCTGAAACTAATACAGCCTCTCAAATTAATAGAGTACCTGAAACTAATACAGTAACTCAAACTTATACAGTACCTCAACCTATTACTGCCCCTCAAACTAATACAGACCCTCACACTAATACAGCCCCTCAAACTAATACAGTCTCTCCAAATAATACAGACCCTCAAACTAATACAGCCCATAAAACTAATCCAGCCCAAAAACGAATACAGCTCCTCAAACTAATACAGTATCTGAAACTAATACAGCCCCTCAAACTAATACAGCTCCACAAACTAATACAGCTCCTGAAACTAATACAGCTCCTCAAACTAATAGAGTACCTCAAACAATTGCAGTACCTGAAACTAACACAGCCCCTCAATCTAATACAGTACCTGAAACTAATACATCTCCTCAAACTAATACACTACCTCAAATACAGTACCTGAAACTAATACAGTACCTCAAACTAATACAGCCCCTCAAACTAATACAGTACCTCAAACTAATACAGAATCTCAAACTAGTACAGTACCTCAAACTAATACAGTTCCTCAAACTAATACAGTACCTCAAAATAACACAGTACCTCAAACGAATAGAGAAGCTCAAACAAATACCATACCTCAAACTGATACAGCCCCTCAAAGTAATACAGTTCCTCAAAATTATACAGGCCCTGAAACTAATACAGTGCATCAAACCAATACAACCTCTCAAACTAATACAGCACCTCAAACTAATACAGCTCCTCAAACTAACACCGACTCTCAAACTAATACAGACCCTCAAACTAATACAGACCCTCAAACTAATACAAACTCTCAAACTAATAGAGCCCCTCAAACTAATACAGCTCCTCAAACTAATACAGACTCTCAAACTAATACAAACTCACAAACTAATAGAGCCCCTCAAACGAATACAGCTCCTAAAACTAATACAGACCCTCAAACTAATACAGCTCCTCAAACTAATACCGACCCTCAAACAAATACAGACCCTCAAACTAATAAAGTACCTCAAACTAATACAGCCCCTCAAACTAATACAGCCCCTCCAACTAATACAGTACCTCAATCTAATGCAGCCCCACAAACTAATACCGTACCTCAAAGTAATTCAGCCCATCAAAGTAATACAGACGTTCAAACTAATACAGTACCTCGAACTAATACAGTCCCTCAAACTAATACAGCCCCTCAAACTAATACAGTCCCTCAAACTAATACTCCCCTTCAAACTAATACAGTCCCTGAAACTAATATAGCGTCTCAAATTAATAGAGTACCTGAAACTAATACAGTAACTCAAACTTATACAGTACCTCAATCTATTACTGCCCCTCAAACTAAAACAGTCTCTCCAAATAATACTGACCCTCAAACTAATACAGCCCATAAAACTAATACAGCCCAAAAACGAATACAGCTCATCAAACTAATACAGTATCTGAAACTAATACAGCCCCTCAAACTAATACAGCTCCTCAAACTAATACAGCTCCTGGAACTAATACAGCTCTTCAAACTAATAGAGTACCTCAAACTATTGCAGTACCTGAAACTAATACAGCCCCTCAATCTAATACAGTACCTCAAACTAATACATCTCCTCAAACTAATACAGTACCTCAAATACAGTACCTGAAACTAATACAGTACCTGAAACTAATACAGCCCCTCAAACTAATACAGTACCTCAAACTAATACAGAATCTCAAACCAGTACAGTACCTCAAACTAATACAGTTCCTCAAACTAATAAAGTACCTCAAAATAATTCAGAACCTCAAACTAATGCAGCTGCTCAAACTAATACAGTACCTCAGACTAATACAGTACCTCAAATTAATAGAGCCCTTGAAACTAATACATCTCCTCAAACTAATAGAGTACCTCAAACTAATACAGCACATCAACTAATACAGCTCCTCAAACTAATACAGACCATCAAAATTACACAGAACCTCAAACGAATACAGAAGCTCAAACTAATACCGTACCTCAAACTGATATAGTACCTCAAACTAATACAGCCCCTCAAACTAATACAGTACCTCAAACTAATACAGCCCCTCAAACTAATACAGCCCCTCAAACTAATACAGCTCCTCAAAATAATACACACCCTCAAACTAATACAACCTCTCAAACTAATACAACACCTCAAACTAATAAAGACTCTCAAATTAATACAGCCTCTCAAATTAATACAGCTCCATCACACTAATACAGACCCTCAAATTAATAGAGTAACTCAAACTAATACAGCTCCTCAAAGTAATGCAGCCCATCAAACTAATAAACCCCTCAAACTAATACAGCCCCTCAAACTAATACAGCCCCTCAAACTAATGCAGCCCCTCAAACTAATGCAGGCCCTCAAACTAAAACAGCCCCTCAAACTAATAATGTCCCTCAAACTAATACAGACCCTCAAATTAATACAGTCCCTCAAACTAATACTTCCTCTCAAACTAATACAGCTCCTCAAACTAATACAGAATCTGAATCTAATTCAGCCCTTTAAACTAATACAGCTCCTCAAAATAATACAGCCCCTCAAACTAATACAGCTCATCAAACTAATACATTACCTCAACCTAATAGAGTACCTCAAACTAATACAGTAGCTCAAACTAATACAGCTCCTCAAACTAATACAGTCCCTCAAACTAATACAGCCCCTCAAACTAATACAGTACCTCAAACTAATACAGCATCTCAAACTAATACAGCTCCTCAAACTAATACAGTCCCTCAAACTAATACAGCCCCTCAAACTAATACAGTCCCTCAAACTAATACCCCCCTTCATTCTAATACAGTACCCCAAACTAATACAGCTCCTCAAACTAATACAGTACCTCAAAATAATACAGTACCTGAAAGTCATACAGTACCTCAAACTAACACAGCCGCTCAAACTAATACAGCGACTCAAACTAATACAGACCCTCAAACTGATACAGTACATCAAACTAATACAGTTCCTCAAACTAATACAGTATCTCAAACTAATACAGTACCTCAAACTAATACAGCCCCTAAAACTAATCCAGCCAATCAAACTAATACAGTAACTGAAACTAATACAGCCCCTCAAACTAATACAGTTCCTCAAACTAATACAGCCCCTCCAAATAATACATCTCCTCAAACTAATGCAGTACCTGAAAATAATACAGCTCCTCAAATTAATTGAGTACCTCAAACTAATACAGTACCTGAAACTAAATCAGCACAGCAAAGTAATACAGCCCCTCAAATTAATACGGTACCTCAAACTAATACAGACCATCAATCTAATACACTACCTCAAACTAATACAGTTCCTCAAATTAATACAGTACCTCAAAGTAATACAGTACCTAAAACTAATACAGCCCCTCAAACTAATGCAGCTCCTTAATCTAATACACTACCTCAAACTAATACAGGACCTCAATCGAAGACAGTACCTGAAACTAATACAGCCCGTCAAACTAATACAGCTCATCACACTAATAGAGCCCCTCAAAATAATACAGTACCTCAAAGTAATTCATCCCCTCGAAGTAATACAGACCCTCAAACTAATCCAGTCCCTCAAACTAATGCAGCTCCATAAACTAATACACTACCTCAAACTAATACAGACCCTCAAACTAATACAGTCCCTCAAACTAATACAACATCTCAAACTAATACAGCCCCTCAAACTAATACAGTACCTCACACTAATACAGAACCTGAAACTAAATAAGCACATCAATGTAATATGGCCCCTCAAACTAACACGGTACCTCAAACTAATACAAATCCTCAAATAAATACAGTACCTCAAACTAATACAGTACCTCAAACTAATACAGCCCGTCAATCTAATGCAGCTCCTTAATGTAATACACTACCTCAAACTAATACAGTACCTCAAACTAACACAGCTCCTCAAACTAATAGAGTACCTCAAAATAATACTGTACCTGACACTAATACAGCCCCTCAAACTAATACAGCACCTCAAATAACACAGCTCCTCACACTAATACAGCCCCTCAAACTAATACAGTCCCTCAAAGTAATTCATCCCCTCAAAGTAATACAGAACCTCAAACTAATACAGCCCCTCAAACTAATACACTACCTCAAACTAATACAGATCCTCAAATTAATACAGCACTTCACACTAATAAAGTACCTCAAACTAATACAGTACCTCATCTAATACAGTACCTAAAACTAATACAGCCCCTCAAACTAATGCAGCTCCTTAATCTAATACACTACCTCAAACTAATACAGGACCTCAATCGAAGACAGTACCTGAAACTAATACAGCCCGTCAAACTAATACAGCTCATCACACTAATAGAGCCCCTCAAAATAATACAGTACCTCAAAGTAATTCATCCCCTCGAAGTAATACAGACCCTCAAACTAATCCAGTCCCTCAAACTAATGCAGCTCCATAAACTAATACACTACCTCAAACTAATACAGACCCTCAAACTAATACAGTCCCTCAAACTAATACAACATCTCAAACTAATACAGCCCCTCAAACTAATACAGTACCTCACACTAATACAGAACCTGAAACTAAATAAGCACATCAATGTAATATGGCCCCTCAAACTAACACGGTACCTCAAACTAATACAAATCCTCAAATAAATACAGTACCTCAAACTAATACAGTACCTCAAACTAATACAGCCCGTCAATCTAATGCAGCTCCTTAATGTAATACACTACCTCAAACTAATACAGTACCTCAAACTAACACAGCTCCTCAAACTAATAGAGTACCTCAAAATAATACTGTACCTGACACTAATACAGCCCCTCAAACTAATACAGCACCTCAAATAACACAGCTCCTCACACTAATACAGCCCCTCAAACTAATACAGTCCCTCAAAGTAATTCATCCCCTCAAAGTAATACAGAACCTCAAACTAATACAGCCCCTCAAACTAATACACTACCTCAAACTAATACAGATCCTCAAATTAATACAGCACTTCACACTAATAAAGTACCTCAAACTAATACAGTACCTCATCTAATACAGCTCCTCAAACTAATACAGTCCCTCAAACTAATACAGCCCCTCAAACTAATACAGTGCCTGAAAATAATACAGTACCTGAAACTAATACAGTTCCTCAAACTAATACAGCCCCTCAAACTAATACAGCCCCTCAAACTAATACAGCCCCTCAAACTGATACAGTACCTCAAACTAGTGCAGTTCCTCAAAATAAAACAGTACCTCAATCTAATACAGCCCCTCAAACTAATACAGCTACTGAAACAATTAGAGTCCCTCAAACTATTACCCCCCTTCAAACTAATACAGCTCCTGAAACTAATACAGCCTCTCAAACTAATAGAGTACCTGAAACTAATACTGTAACTGAAACTAATACAGTACCTCAATCCAATACAGCCCCTCAAACTAATACAGACCCTCAAACTAATACAGACCATCAAACTAATACAGTCCCTCCAACTAATACAGACCCTCAAAATAATACAGCTCCTCAAACTAATGCAGTACCTGAAACTAATACAGCCCCTAAAACTAATCCAGCCAATCAAACTAATACAGTAACTGAAACTAATACAGCCCCTCAAACTAATACAGTTCCTCAAACTAATACAGCCCCTCCAAATAATACATCTCCTCAAACTAATGCAGTACCTGAAACTAATACAGCTCCTCAAATTAATTGAGTACCTCAAACTAATACAGTACCTGAAACTAAATCAGCACAGCAAAGTAATACAGCCCCTCAAATTAATACGGTACCTCAAACTAAGACAGACCATCAATCTAATACACTACCTCAAACTAATACAGTTCCTCAAATTAATACAGTACCTCAAAGTAATACAGTACCTAAACCTAATACAGCCCCTCAAACTAATGCAGCTCCTTAATCTAATACACTACCTCAAACTAATACAGGACCTCAATCGAAGACAGTACCTGAAACTAATACAGCCCGTCAAACTAATACAGCTCATCACACTAATAGAGCCCCTCAAAATAATACAGTACCTCAAAGTAATTCATCCCCTCGAAGTAATACAGACCCTCAAACTAATCCAGTCCCTCAAACTAATGCAGCTCCATAAACTAATACACTACCTCAAACTAATACAGACCCTCAAACTAATACAGTCCCTCAAACTAATACAACATCTCAAACTAATACAGCCCCTCAAACTAATACAGTACCTCAAAGTAATTCAGCCCCTAAAATTAATGCAGACCCTCAAACTAATACAGACCCTCAAACTAATACTGCCCCTCAAACTAATACAGCTCCTCAAACTAATACAGCCCCTCAAACTACTACAGCTCCTCAAACTAATACAGCCCCACAAACTAATACAGCTCCTCAAACTAATACAGTACCTCAAACTAATACAGCCCCTCAAACTAATATAGCCCCTCAAACTAACACAGCTGCTCAAACTAATACAGCCCCTCAAATTAATACAGCTTCTCAAACTAATACAGCCCCTCAAACTAATACAGTACCTCAAACTAATGAAGCACCTCAAACTAATACAGCACCTCCAACTAATACAGTCCCTCAAACTAATACTGTACCTCAAACTAATACAGCCCCTCAAATGAATACAGCTCCTCAAACTAATGCAGCCCCTCAAACTAATACAGTACCTCAAACTAATACAGCACCTCAAACTAATACAGCCCCTTACACTAATACAGTACCTCGAACTAATACAGCTCCTCAAACTAATACAGCCCCTCAAACTAATACAGCCCCTCAAGCTAATACAGCCCCTCAAACTAATACAGTACCTCAAACAAATGCAGCCCCTCAAACTAATACAGCTCCTCAAACAAATACAGTCCCTCAAACTAATACAGCCCCTCAAACTAATACTGTCCCTCAAACTAATACAACCCTTCAAACTAATACAGCCACTGAAACTAATACAGCCTCTCAAACTAATAGAGTACCTGAAACTAATACAGTAACTGAAACTAATACTGTACCTCAATCTAATACAGCTTCTCAAACTAATACAGACCGTCACACTAATACAGCCCATCAAACTAACACTGTCCCTCCAACTAATACTGTCCCTCAAATTAATACAGCCCCTCAAACTAATACAGCCCCTCAAACTAATACAGCTCCTCAAACTAATACAGCACCTCAAACTAATACAGTACCTGAAACTAATAGAGTCCCTCAAACTAATACAGTAGCTCAAACTAATACAGCTTCTCAAACTGACACAGTACCTCAAACTAATACAGCCCCTCAAGCTAATACAGTCCCTCAAACTAATACAACCCTTCAAACTAATACAGCCACTGAAACTAATACAGTCTCTCAAACTAATACAGTACCTGAAACTAATACAGTAACTGAAACTAATACAATACCTCAAACTAATACCGCTCCTCCAACGAATAGATTACCTGAAACTAATACAGTACCTGAAACTAATACAGCCCCTCAAACTAATACAGCACCTCAAACTAATACTGCTCCTCAAACTAATACAGTACCTCAAACGAATTCAATACCTAAAATTAATACAGCCCCTCAAACTAACACAGCTCCTCAAACTAAGACAGACCCTCAAACCAGTACAGCACCTCAAACTAATACAGCTCCTCACACTAATATTGCCCCTCAAACTAATAGTGTACCACAAACTAATTCAGAACCTCAAACTAATACAGAACCACTAACAAATACAGTCCCTCAAACTAATACAGCCCATCAAAATAGCACAGTACCTCAAACTAATACAACCCCTCAAACTAATACAGCATCTAAACTAATACAGCTCCTCGAACTAATACAGACCATCAAACTAATAAAGCCCCTGAAACTAATACAGTAACTCAAACTAATACAGTACCTCAAACTAATACAGACCCTCAAACTAATACAGTACTTCAAACTAATACAGACCCTCAAACTAATACAGTACCTCAAACTAATACAGCTCCTCAAAACAATACAGATCCTCAAACTAATACAGTAACTCAAACTAATACAGTACCTCAAACTAATACAGCCCCTCAAACTAATACAGTACTTCAAACTAATACAGACCCTCAAACTAATACAGTACCTCAAACTAATACAGTTCCTCAAATTTATACAGTACTCAAACTAATACAGTACCTCAAACTAATACAGCCCCTCAAACGAATACTGTACCTCAAACTAGTAGTGCCCCTCAAACTTATACAGCTCCTCAAACTAATACTTTACCTCAAACTAATACAGCCACTCAAACTAATACTCTACCTCAAACTAATACAGCTCCTCAAACTAATACAGTCCCTCAAACTAATACAGCCCTCAAACTAATACACCCCATCAAACTAATACAGCCCCTGAAAGTAATACAGCCTCTCAAACTAATAGAGTACCTGAAACTAATACAGTAACTGAAACTAATACAGTACCTCAATATAATACAGTGTCTCAAACTAATACAGACCCTCACACTAATACAGCCCCTCAAACTAATACAGTCCCTCAACTAATATTGTCCCTCAAATTAATACAGCCCCTAAAACTAATGCAGCTCCTCAAACGAATAGATTATTTCAAACTAATACAGTACCTGAAACGAATAGAGCCTCTCAAACTAATACAGTACCTCAAACTAATAGAGCTCCTCAAACTAATACAGTACCTCAAACTAATATAGTAACTCAAACTAATACAGTACCTCTAACGAATACAGCCCCTCAAACTAATACAGTAGCTCAAACTAATACAGCCCCTCAAACTAATACAGTACCTCAAACTAATACAGCACCTCAAACTAATACAGGACCTCAAACGAAAACAATACCACAAACTAATACAGCCCCTCAAACTAATACAGTATCTCAAAATAATACAGCCCCTCAAACTAATACAGCTCCTCAAACTAATACAGTACCTCAAACTAATACAGTACCTCAAACGAAGATAGTACCTCAGCTAATACAGCCGATCAAACTAATACAGCTCCTCAAACTAAGACAGACTCTCAAACCAGTACAGCACCTCAAACTAATACAGCTCCTCACACTAATATTGCCCCTCAAACTAATAGTGTACCTCAACCTAATTCAGAACATCAAACTAATACAGAACCACAAACAAATACAGCTCCTCAAACAAATACAGCCCCTCAAAATAACACAGTACCTCAAACGAATAGAGAAGCTCAAACTAATACCGTACCTCAAACTGTTACAGCCCCTCAAACTAATACAGTACCTCAAACTAATACAGACCCACAAACTAATAGAGCACCTCAAAAGTATGTAGCCCTTCAAACTAATAAAGTACCTCAATCTAATACAGCACCTCAAACTAATAAAGCCCCTGAAACTAATACAGTACATCAAACTAATACAAACCCTCAAACTAATACAGTATCTCAAACTAATACAGCTCCTCAAACTAATTCAGCCCCTC
This sequence comes from Squalus acanthias, assembly GCA_030390025.1. Lineage (NCBI taxonomy): Eukaryota > Metazoa > Chordata > Chondrichthyes > Squaliformes > Squalidae > Squalus > Squalus acanthias. The sequence goes on along the minus strand of CM059452.1, from coordinate 18,532,097 downwards.
AAACTAATACAGCCCCTGAAACTAATACAGCTCTTCAAAGTAATAAAGACCATCAAACTAATACAGCCCCTCAAACTAATACAGTACCTCAAACTAATACAGCACCTCAAACTAATATAGCCCCTGAAACTAATACAGTACTTCAAACTAATACAACCCCTCAAACTAATACAGCTCCTCGAACGAATACAGACCCTCAAACTAATACAGACCCTCAAACTAATACAGCTCCTTAAACCAATACAGATCCTCAAACTAATACAGCTCCTCAAACTAATACAGATCCTCAAACTAATATAGTACCTCAAACTACTAAAGTACCGGAAACTAATTCAGTACCTAAAACTAATACAGCCCCTCAAACTAATACAGTACCTCAAACTAGTACAGACCCTCAAACTAATACAGTACTTCAAACTAATACAGTTCCTCAAACTTATACAGTACCTTAAACTAATGCAGTACCTCAAACTAATACTGTACCTCAAACTAAGACAGCCACTGAAACTAATACTTTACCTCAAACTAGTAGAGCCCCTCGAAATAATACAGCTCCTCAAACTAACACAGTACCTCAAACTAAGACAATACCTCAAACTAATATAGCCCCTCAAACTAATACTCTACCTCAATCTAATACAGACCCTCAAACTAATAAAGTCCCTCAAACTATTACAGATCCTGAAACTAATACAGACCCTCAAACTAATACTGCCCCTCAAACTAATATAGCCCCTCAAACTAATACAGTCCCTCCAACTAATACAGCCCCTCAAATAAATACAGCCCCTAAAACTAATACAGCCCCTCAAACGAATACAGCTCCTCAATCTAATACAGTATCTGAAACTAATACGGCCCCTCAAACTAATACAGCCCCTCAAACTAATACAGCTCCTCAAACTAATACAGTACCTCAAATTAACACAGTACCTCAAAGTAATTCAGCCCCTCAAACTAATACATTACCTGAAACAAATACAGCCCCTCAAAATAATACAGCCCCTCAAACTAATACAGTAACTCAAACTAATACAGCACCTGCAACTAATACAGCCCCTCAAATTAATACAGCACCTCAAACTAATACAGTTTCTCAAAATAATACAGTGTCTCAAACGAATAAAATACCTCAAACTAATACAGTCCCTCAAACTAATACAGTACCTCAAACTAATACAGCCCCTCAAACTAATACAGCTCCTCAAACTAATACAGCCCCTCAAACTAATACAGCTCCTCAAATTAATACAGCACCTCAAACTAATACAGTTTCTCAAAATAATACAGTGTCTCAAACGAATAAAATACCTCAAACTAATACAGTCCCTCAAACTAATACAGTACCTCAAACTAATACAGCCCCTCAAACTAATACAGCTCCTCAAACTAATACAGCCCTCAAAGTAATTCAGCCCCTCAAATTAATACAGACCCTCAAACTAATACCGACCCTCAACTTAATACTGCTTCTCAAACGAATACAGCTCCTCAAACTAATACAGCCCCTCAAACTACAACAGTCCCTCAAACTAATACAGCTCCTGAAATTAATACAGCACCTCAAACTAATACAGTATCTGAAACTAATACAGCCCCTCAAACTAATACAGCCCCTCAAACTAATACAGCTCCTCAAACTAATAAAGTACGTCAAACTAATACAGTACCTCAAACTAATACAGTACCTGAAACTAATACAGCCACTCAAACTAATACAGTACCTAAAACTAAAACAGCTCCTCAAACTAATACAGTAGCTCAAACTAATGCAGTACCTGAAACTAATACAGCCACTCAAACTAATACAGTACCTCAAACTAATACAGTTCCTCAAACTAATACAGTACCTCAAACGAACACAATACCTCAAACTAATACAGCCCCTGAAACTAATACATCCCTCAAACTAATACAGTACCACAAACTAATACATTTCCTCAAACTAATACACTACCTCAAACGAATACAATACCTCAAACCAGTACAGCACCTCAAACTAGTTCAGCTCCTCACACTAATATTGCCCCTCAAACTAATAGTGTACCTCAAACTAATTCAGAACCTCAAACTAATACAGAACCACTAACAAATGCAGCTCCTCAAACTAATACAGCCCCTCAAAATAACACAGTACCTCAAAAGAATAGAGAAGCTCAAACTAATACCGTACCTCAATCTGATACAGCCCCTCAAACTAATACAGTACCTCAAACTAATACAGACCCTCAAACTAATAGAGTATCTCAATCTGATACAGCCCCTCAAACTAATACAGTACCTCAAACTAATACAGCCCCTCAAACTAATACAGATCCACAAACTAATACAGCTCCTCAAAATTATGCAGCCCTTCAAGCTAATAAAGTATCTCAATCTAATACAACACCTCAAACTAATAAAGACCCTGAAACTAATACTGTACATCAAATAATGCAACCCCTCAAACTAATACAGCACCTCAAACTAATACAGCCCCTGAAACTAATACAGTACATCAAACTAATACAAACCCTCAAACTAATACAGCACCTCGAACTAATACAGACCCTCAAACTAATACAACCCCTCAAACAAATACAGCCCCTCAAACTTATACAGCCCCTCAAACTAATACAGCTCCTCAAACTAATACAGCCCCTCAAACTAATACAGTACCTCAAACTAATATGGTACCTCAAACGAATACAATACCTCAAACTAATACAGCCCCTCAAACAAATACAGCCCCTCAAACTTATACAGCCCCTCAAACTAATACAGTACCTCAAACTAATACAGCCCCTCAAACTAATACAGTACCTCAAACTAATATGGTACCTCCTCGAATACAATACCTCAAACTAATACAGCCCCTCAAACTAATACAGTACCTCAAACTAATACAGCCCCTCAAACTAATACAGCTCCTCAAACTAATACTGTACCTCAAACGAAGTCAGTACCTCAGCTAATACAGCCCGTCAAACTAATACAGCTCCTCACACTAATATTGACCCTCAAACTAATAGTGTACCTCAAACTAATTCAGAATCTCAAACTAATACAGAACCACTAACAAATACAGCTCCTCAAACTAATACAGCCCCTCAAACTAATACAGTACCTCAAACTAATACAGTACCTCAAACGAATACAATACCTCAAACTAATACAGTAACTCAAACTAATACAGCTCCTCAAACTAATACGGTACCTCAAACTAATACGGTACCTCAACCTAATACAGTACCTCAAACTAATACAGCCCCTCAAATTAATACAGCTCCTCAAACTAATATTGTACCTCAAACGAAGACAGTACCTCAGCTAATACAGCCCGTCAAACTAATACAGCTCCTCACACTAATATTGCCCCTCAAACTAATAGTGTACCTCAAACTAATTCAGAATCTCAAACTAATACAGAACCACTAACAAATACAGCTCCTCAAACTAATACAGCCCCTCAAACTAGTAAAGCCCCTGAAACTAATCGAGTACCTGAAACTAATACAGTAACTGAAACTAATACAGTACCTCAAACTAATACAGCTCCTCAAATTAATAGAGTACCTCAAACTAATACAGTACCTAAAACTAATATTGCCCCTCAAACTAAAACAGTACCTCAAAGTAATACAGTACCTGAAACTAATTCAGCACCTCAAGCCAATACAGCCCCTCAAACTAATACAGTGCCTCAAACTAATACTGACACTCAAACTAATACACTACCTCAAACTAATACATTTCCTCAAATTAATAGAGTACCTCAAACTAATACAGTCCCTCAAACTAATACCTCCCTTCAAACTAATACATCCCCTGAAACTAATACATGCTCTCAAACTAATAGAGCACCTGAAACTAATACAGTAACTGAAACTAATACAGTACCTCAATCCAATACAGCCCCTCAAACTAATACAGTACCTGAAACTAATATAGCTCCTCAAACTGATACAGCACATCAAACTAATACAGTACCTGAAACGAATTCAGCACCTCAAACTACTGCAGCCGCTCAAACTAATACAGTACCTCAAACTAATACAGACCCTCAAACTAATACACTACCTCAATTTAATACAATACCTCAAACTAATACAGTACCTCAAACTAATACAGCCTCTCAAACTAATACAGCCCCTCAAACTAATACAGTACCTCAAAGTAATACATCCCATTAACTAATGCAGCTCCTTAATCGAATACACTGCCTCAAACTAATACAGTACCTCAAACGAATACAGTCCCTCAAACAAATACAGAACCTGAAACTAATAAAGCCCCTCAAACTAATACAGTATCTCAAACTAATAAAGCTCCTCAAACGAATAGATTACCTCAAACTAATACAGTACCTGAAACTAATAAAGCCCCTCAAACTAATACAGTATCTCAAACTAATAAAGCTCCTCAAACGAATAGATTACCTCAAACTGATACAGCCCCTCAAACTAATACAGTATCTCAAACTAATACAGTACCTCAAACTAATACAGACCCTCAAACTAATAAAGTATCTCAAACTAATACAGTAACTCAAAATGATACAGCCCCTCAAACTAATACAGCCCCTCAAACTAATACAGCCCCTCAAACTAATACAGTTCCTCAAACTAATACAGCTCCTCAAACTAATACACTACCTCAAGTTAATACAGCTCCTTAATCTAATACACTGCCTCAAACCAATACAGTACCTCAAACGAAGACAGTACCTCAAACTATTACAGTCCCTCAAACTAATACAGCTCCTCAAACTAAAACAGCCCCTGAAACTAATACAGCCCCTGAAACTAATACATCTCCTCGAACTAATACAGACCCTCAAACTAAGACAGCCGCTCCATCAAATACAGCCTCTCAAACTAATACAGCCCCTCAAACTGATACAGCACCTCAAACTAATACAGTACCTCAAACTAATACAGTAACTCAAACTAATACAGTACCTCAAAGTAATACAGTACCTCAAACTAATACAGCGCCTCAAACTAATACAGTACCTCAAACTATTACAGCCCCTCAAACTAATACAGTAACTCAAACTAATACGGTACCTCAAACGAATACAACACCTCAAACTAATACAGCCCCTCAAACTAATACAGTACCTCAAACTAATACAGTCCCTCAAAGTAATACAGCTCCTCAAACTAATACTGTACCTCAAACGAAGATAGTACCTCATCTAATACAGCACGTCAAACTAATACAGCTCCTCACACTAATATTGCCCGTCAAACTAATAGTGTACCTCAAACTGATTCAGAACCTCAAACTAATACAGAACCACTAACAAATACAGCTCCTCAAACTAATACGGTCCCTCAAACTAATAAAGTCCCTCAGACAAATACCCCAATCAAACTAACAAAGCCCCTGAAACCAATCGAGTACCTGCAACTGATACAGTAACTGAAACTAATAGAGTATCTCAATACAATACAGCCCCTCAAATTAATACAGCCCCTCAAACTAATACAGTCCCTCCAACTAATGCAGAACCTCCAACTAATACAGCCCCTACAACTAATACAGACCCTCAAACGAATACAGCCCCTCAAACTAATACAGCCCCTCAAATTAATAGAGCTCCTAAAACTAATACAGCCCTCAAACTAATACAGCTCCTCAAATGAATAGAGTACCTCAAACTAATACAGTACCTGAAACTAATATTGCCCCTCAAACTAATACAGTACCTCAAAGTAATACAGTACCTGAAACTAATTCAGCACCTCAAGTATTTTATCCCCTCAAAGTAATACAGACCATCAAACTAATACAGCACATCAAACTAATACAGTACCTCAAACTAATACAGACACTCAAACTAATACACAACCCCAAACTAATACATTTCCTCACATAAATAGTGTACCTCAAACTAATACAGTACCTCAAACTAATAAAACCCCTCAAACTAATACAGTCCCTCAAACTAATACCCCCCTTCAAACTAATACAGCCCCTGAAACTAATGCAGCCCCTCAAACTAATACAGCTCCTCAAACTAAAACAGTCCTTCCAACTAATACAGACCCTCAAACTGATACAGCCCCTCAAACGAATATATCTCCTCAAATTAATACAGTAACTGAAACGAATGCAGCCCCACAAACTAATACAGACCCTCAAACTAAAACAGCTCCTCAATCTAATACAGCTCCTCAAACTAATACAGCCCCTCCAACTAATACAGCTCCTCAAACTAATACAGTACCTGAAACTAATACAGTACCTGAAACTAATACTGCCCCTCAAACTAATACAGTACCTGAAACTAATATAGCTCCTCAAACTAATACAGTACATCAAACTAATACAGTACCTGAAACTAATACAGCACCTCAAACTAATACAGCCCCTCAAACTAATACAGTACCTCAAACTAATACAGACCCTCAAACTAATACACTACCTCAAGTTAATACAGCTCCTTAATCTAATACACTGCCTCAAACCAATACAGTACCTCAAACGAAGACAGTACCTCAAACTATTACAGTCCCTCAAACTAATACAGCTCCTCAAACTAATACAGACCCTCAAACTAATACAGACCCTTAAACTAATACAGCACCTCAGCTAATACAGCTCCTCACACTAATATAGCCCCTCAAACTAATACAGTACCTCAATGTAATTCATCCCCTCAAACAAATACAGACCCTCAAACTAATACAATATTGCAAACTAATACAGACACTCAAACTAATACACTACCTCAAACGAATGCAGTTCCTCAAACTAATACAGCCCCTCAAACTAATACAGTACCTCAAACTAATACAGCCCCTCAAACTAATACAGTACATCAAACTAATACAGTACCTCAAACAAATGCAGCCCCTCAAACTAATACAGCTCCTCAAACAAATACAGTCCCTCAAACTAATACAGCTCCTCAAACAAATACAGTCCCTCAAACTAATACAGCCCCTCAAACAAATACAGTTCCTCAAATTAATGCAGTACCTCAAACTAATACAGTACCTCAAACTATTACAGCCCCTCAAACTAATACAGTATATCAAGCTAATACAGCTCCTCAAAATAATACTGCCGCTCAAACTAATACAGCCCCTCAAACTAACACAGCTCCTCAAACTAATGCAGCCACTCAAACTAATACAGTACCTCAAACAAATGCAGCCCCTCAAACTAATACAGCTCCTCAAGCAAATACAGCTCCTCAAACTAATACAGTACCTCAAACTAATACATCTCCTCAAACTAATACAGTACGTCAAACTAATACAGTACCTCAAACTAATACAGCCCCTCAAACTATAACAGTACCTCAAACTAATGCAGCCCCTCAAACTAATACAGTACCTCAAACTAATACAGTATCTCAAACTAATACAGGACCTCAAAAGGATACAATACCACAAACTAATACAGCCCCTCAAACTGATATAGTACCTCAAACTAATACAGCCCCTCAAACTAATACAGCTCCTCAAACTAATACAGTACCTCAAACTAATACAGTACCTCAAACGAAGACAGTACCACAGCTAATACAGCCGATCAAACTAATACTGCTCGTCAAACTAAGACAGACCCTCAAACATGTACAGCACCTCATAACTAATACAGCTCCTCACAGTAATATTGCCCCTCAAACTAATAGTGTTCCTCAACCTAATTCAGTACCTCAAACTAATACAGAACTACAAACAAATACAGCTCCTCAAACTAATACAGCCCCTCAAAATAACACTGTACCTCAAACGAATGGAGAAGCTCAAACTAATACCGTACCTCAAACTGATGCAGCCCCTCAAACTATTACAGTACCTCAAACTAATACAGACCCACAAACTAATACAGCACCTCAAAATTATGCAGCCCTTCAAACTAATAACGTACCTCAATGTAATACAGCACCTCAAACTAATGAAGCCCCTGAATCTAATACAGTACATCAAACTAATACAACCCCTCAAACTAATACAACCCTCAAACTAATACAGCTCTCAAACTAATACAGCCCCTCAAACTAATACAGCTCCTCAAACCTATACAGACCCTCAAAATAATACAGTACCGGAAAAAAATACAGTACCTCAAACTAATACAGCCCCTCAAACTAATACAGCCCCTCAAACTAATACAGACCCTCAAACTAATACAGACCCTGAAAATAATACAAACCCTCAAACTAAGACTGCCCCTCAAACTAATACAGCTCCGCAAACTGATACAGTCCATCAAACTATTACAGACCCTGAAACTAATACAGACCCTCAAACTAATACTGCCCCTCAAACTAATATAGCCCCTGAAACTAATACAGTCCCTCCAACTAATACAGTCTCTCAACTTATTACAGTCCCTAAAACTAATGCAGCCCCTCAAACGAATACAGACAATCAAACTAATACAGACGCTCAAACTAATACAGTAACTCAAACTAATACAGCTCCTCAAACTAATACAGTACCTCACACTAACACAGTACTTCAAACTAATACAGCTCCTCAAACGAAAAGATTACCTCAAACTAATACAGTACCTGAAACAATTACAGCCCCTCAAACTAATACAGCCCCTCAAACTAATACAGTACCTCAAACTAATACAGCTCCTCAAACTAATACAGTACCTCAAACTAATACAGTACCTCAAACTAATACAGCACCTTAAAACTAATACAGCACCTCAAACTATTATAGCCCCTCAAACTTATACAGTACCTCAAACAAATGCATCCCCTCAAACTAATACAGCTCCTCAAACAAATGCAGCCCCTCAAACTAATACAGCTCCTCAAACTAATGCAGACCCTCAAACTAATACAGCTCCTCAAACTAATACAGTACCTCAAACTAATACAGCCCCTCAAACTAATACACCCCATCAAAATAATTAAGCCCCTGAAACTAATACAGACTCTCAAACTAATAGAGTACCTGAAACTAATACAGTATCTGAAACTAATACCGTACCTCAATCTAATACAGTGTCTCAAACTAATACAGACCCTCACACTAATTCAGCCCCTCAAACTAATACAGCCCCTGAAACTAATACAGCTCGTCAAACTAATAAAGACCATCCAACTAATACAGACCCTCAAACTAATACAGTACCTCAAACTAATGCAGAACCTCAAACTAATAAAGCACCTGAAACTAATACAGTACTTCAAACTAATACAACCCTTCAAACTAAGACAGCTCCTCGAACTAATACAGACCCTCAAACTAATACAGACCCTCAAACTAATACAGCTCCTCAAACCAATACAGACCCTCAAACTAATACAGCTCCTCAAACTAATACAGTACCTCAAACTAATACAGTACCTCAAACTAAGACAATACCTAAAACTAATACAGCCCCTCAAACTAATACAGCCCCTCAAACTAATACAGCTCCTCAAACTAATACTGTCCCTCAAACTATTACAGACCCTGAAACTAATACAGACCCTCAAACTAATACTGCCACTCAAACTAATATAGCCCCTCAAACTAATACAGTCCCTCCAACTAATAGAGGCCCACAAACTAATACAGCTCCTCAAACTAATACAGCCCCTCAACTCTTCCAGACCCTGAAACTAATACAAACCCTCAAACTAATACTGCCCCTCAAACTAATATAGCCCCTCAAACTAATACAGTCCCTCCAACTAATACAGTCCCTCAAATTAATACAGCCCCTAAAACTAATACAGACCCTCAAACGAATACAGACCCTCAAACTAATACAGGCACTCAAACTAATACAGTACCTCAAACTAACACAGTTCCTCAAACTAATACAGCTCCTCAAACGAAAAGATGACATCATACTAACACAGTACCTGAAACAAATACAGTACCTCAAACTAATACAGCTTCTCAAACTAAAACAGTACCTCAAACTAATACAGTTCCTCAAACTAATACAGTAACTCAAACGAATAAAATACCTCAAATTAATTCAGCCCCTCAAATTAATACAGCCCCTCAATATAATACAGCTCCTCAAACTAATGCAGCCCCTCAAACTAATACAGTACCTCAAAGTAATTCAGCCCCTCAAATTAATACAGCCCCTCAAACTAATACAGCTCCGCAAACTAATACAGCCCCTCAAACTAATACAGCTCCTCAAACTAATACAGCTCCTCAAATTAATACAGCCCCTCAAACTAATACGTCTCCTCAAACTAATACAGCCCCTCAAACTAATACAGCACCTCAAACTAATACAGTAACTGAAACTAATACAGTACCTCAATCTAATACAGTGTCTCAAACTAATACAGATCCTCACACTAATACAGTCCCTCAAACTAATACAGACCCTCCAACTAATATTATCCCTCAAATTAATACAACCCCTAAAACTAATACAGCCCCTCAAACGAATACAGCTCCTCAAACTAATACAGTACCTCAAACTAACACAGCTCCTCAAACTAATACAGTACCTCAAACTAATACAGCTCCTCAAATTAATACAGCTCCTCAAACTAATACAGTCCCTCAAACTAATACGTCTCCTCAAACTAATACAGCCCCTCAAACTAATACAGCACCTCAAACTAATACAGTAGCTCAAACTAATACTGTATCTCAAACAAACGCAGCCCCTCAAACTAATACAGCTTCTCAAACTAATACAGACCCTCACACGTATACAGCCCCTCAAACTAATACAGTCCCTCCAACTAATACAGCCCTCAATTTAATACAGCCCCTAAAACTAATACAGCCCCTCAAACGAATACAGCTCCTCAAACTAATACAGTACCTCAAACTAATACAGTACCTGAAACTAATACAGACCTTCAAACTAATACAGTACCTCAAACTAATACAGCTCCTCAAACTAATACAGTAGCTCAAACTAATACAGTACCTGAAACTAATACAGTACCTCAAACTATTACAGTACCTCAAACGAATAAAATACCACAAACTAATGCAACCCCTCAAACTTAAACAGCCCCTCAAACTAATACAGTACCTCAAACTAATACAGTTCCTCCCACTAATACACTACCTCAAACGGATACAATACCGCAAACCTGTACAGCACCTCAAACTAATACAGCTCCTCACACTAATATTGCACCTCAAACTAAAAGTGTACCTCAAACTAATTGAAAACCTTAAACTAATAGAGAACCACAAAATAACACAGTACCTCAAACGAATATAGAAGCTCAAACTAATACCGTACCTCAAACTAATAAAGCCCCTCAAACTAATAGAGTATCTCGAACTAATACAGCCCCTCAAACTAATACAGCCCCTCAAACTAATACAGTTCCTCAAACTAATACAGCCCCTCAAACTAATACAGCCCCTCAAACTAATACAAACCCTCAAACTAATACAGCATCTAAAACTAATACAGCTCCTCAAACTAATAGAGCCCCTCAAACTAATACAGACCCTGAAAATAATACAGCCCCTGAAACTAATACAGACCATCAAACTAATAAGGCCCCTCAAACTAAAACAGTACCTCAAACTAATACAGCACCTCAAACTAATACAGCCCCTGAAAATAATTCATAACATCAAACTAATACAAAACCTCAAACTAATACAGCTCCTCGAACTAATACAGACCCTCAAACTAAGACAGCCACTCAAACAAATACAGCCCCTCAAACTAATACAGCCCCTCAAACTAATACAGCTCCTCAAGCTAATTCAGTACCTGAAACTAATACAGTACCTGAAACTAATACAGCACCTCAAACTAATACAGTACCTCAAACTAATACAGACCCTCAAACTAATACAGTACCTGAAACTAATACAGCCCCTCAAACTAATACAGCCCCTCAAACTAATACAGTACCTCAAACTAATACAGACCCTCAAACTAATACAGTACCTCAAACTAATACAGCCCCTCAAACTAATACAGCTCCTCAAACTAATACAGTACCTCAAAGTAATTCAGCCCCTCAAATTAATACAGTCCCTCAAACTAATAAAGACCTCAACCAAATACTGCCCGTCAAACTAATACAGCTCCGCAAACTAATATAGCTCCTCAAACTAATACAGCCCCTCAAACTAATACAGCCCCTCAAACTAATACAGTCCCTCAAACTAATACAGCCCCTCAAACTAATACAGCTCCTCAAGCTAATTCAGTACCTGAAACTAATACAGTACCTGAAACTAATACAGCACCTCAAACTAACACAGTACCTCAAACTAATACAGTACCTCAAACTAATACAGCCCCTCAAACTAATACAGCTCCTCAAACTAATGCAGCCCCTCAAACTAATACAGTACCTCAAAGTAATTCAGCCCCTCAAATTAATACAGTCCCTCAAACTAATAAAGACCTCAACCAAATACTGCCCGTCAAACTAATACAGCTCCGCAAACTAATACAGCCCCTCAAACTAATACAGCTCCTCAAACTAATACAGCTCCTCAAATTAATACAGCCCCTCAAACTAATACAGCTCCTCAAATTAAAACAGCCCCTCAAACTAATACAGTCCCTCAAACTAATACGTCTCCTCAAACAAATACAGCCCCTCATACTAATATAGCTCCTCAAACTAATACAGCCCCTCAAACTAATACAGCTCCTCAAATTAATACAGCCCCTCAAACTAATACAGTCCTTCAAACTAATACGTCTCCTCAAACTAATACAGCCCCTCAAACTAATACAGCTTCTCAAACTAATACAGACCCTCACACTTATACAGCCCCTCAAACTAATACAGTCCCTCCAACTAATACAGCCCTCAAATTAATACAGCCCCTAAAACTAATACAGCCCCTCAAACGAATACAGCTCCTCAAACTAATACAGTACCTGAAACTAATACAGTACCTGAAACTAATACAGACCTTCAAACTAATACAGTACCTCAAACTAATACAGCTCCTCAAACTAATACAGTAGCTCAAACTAATACAGTACCTGAAACTAATACAGTACCTCAAACTAATACAGTACCTCAAACGAATAAAATACCACAAACTAATGCAGCCCCTCAAACTTAAACAGCCCCTCAAACTAATACAGTACCTCAAACCTGTACAGCACCTCAAACTAATACAGTACCTCAAACTAATACAGTTCCTCCCACTAATACACTACCTCAAACGGATACAATACCGCAAACCTGTACAGCACCTCAAACTAATACAGCTCCTCACACTAATATTGCACCTCAAACTAAAAGTGTACCTCAAACTAATTGAAAACCTCAAACTAATAGAGAACCACAAAATAACACAGTACCTCAAACGAATAGAGAAGCTCAAACTAATACCGTACCTCAAACTAATAAAGCCCCTCAAACTAATACAGTATCTCGTACTAATACAGACCCTAAAACTAATAGAGTATCTCAAACTAATACAGTAACTCAAACTGTTACAGCCCCTCAACTAATACAGCCCCTCAAACTAATACAGTTCCTCAAGCTAATACAGCTCCTCAAAATTATGCAGCCGTTCAAACTAATAAAGTAACTCAATCTAATACAGCCCCTCAAACTTATAAAGCCCCTGAAACTAATACAGTACATCAAACTAATACAAACCCTCAAACTAATACAGCATCTAAAACTAATACAGCTCCTCAAACTAATACAGCTCCTCAAACTAATACAGCCCCTCAAACTAATACAGACCCTGAAAATAATACAGCCCCTGAAACGAATACAGACCATCAAACTAATACAGCCCCTCAAACTAAAACAGTACCTCAAACTACTACAGCACCTCAAACTAATACAGCCCCTGAAACTAATTCATAACATCAAACTAATACAAAACCTCAAACTAATACAGCTCCTCGAACTAATACAGACCCTCAAACTAAGACAGCCACTCAAACAAATACAGCCCCTCAAACTAATACAGCCCCTCAAACTAATACAGCTCCTCAAACTAATTCAGTACCTAAAACTAATACATTACCTCAAACTAATACAGTACCTCAAACTAATACAGTACCTGAAACTAATACAGTACCTGAAACTAATACAGACCCTCAAACTAATACAGTACCTCAAACTAATACAGCTCCTCAAACTAATACAGTAGCTCAAACTAATACAGTACCTGAAACTAATACAGACCCTAAAACTAATACAGTACCTCAAACTAATACAGTACCTCAAACGAATAAAATACCTCAAACTAATGCAGCCCCTCAAACTTAAACAACCCCTCAAACTAGTACAGTACCTCAAACTAACACAGTTCCTCACACTAATACACTACCTCAAACGGATACAATACATCAAACCAGTACAGCACCTCAAACTAATACAGCTCCTCACACTAATATTGCACCTCAAACTAAAAGTGTACCTCAAACTAATTGAAAACCTCAAACTAATAAAGAACCACAAAATAACACAGTACCTCAAACGAATAGAGAAGCTCAAACTAATACCGTACCTCAAACTGATAAAGCCCCTCAAACTAATACAGTATCTCAAACTAATACAGACCCTCAAACTAATACAGCCCCTGAAAATAATCCAGCCCCTGAAACTAATACAGACCTTCAAACTAATACAGCTCCTCCAACTAATACAGCTCCTCAAACTAATACAGCCCCTCAAACTAATACAGCCCCTGAAAATAATACAGCCCCTGAAACTAATACAGACCATCAAAATAATACAGCCCCTCAAACTAAAACAGTACCTCAAACTAATACAGCACCTCAAACGAATACAGCCCCTGAAACTAATTCATAACATCAAACTAATACAAAACCTTAAACTAATACAGCTGCTCGAACTAATACAGACCCTCAAACTAAGACAGCCCCTCAAACAAATACAACCCCTCAAACTAATACAGCACCTCAAACTAATACAGCTCCTCAAACTAATCTAATTCAGAACCACAAACTAATACAGAACCACTAACAAATACAGCTACTCAAACTAATACAGCCCCTCAAAATAACACAGTACATCAAACGAATAGAGAAGCTCAAACTAATAATGTACCTCAAACTAATACAGCCCCTCAAAATAATACAGCCCCTGAAACTAATACAGCCCCTCGAACTAATGCAGCTCCTCGAACTAATACAGACCCTCAAACTAACACAGCCCCTCAAACTAATACAGCTCCTGAAACTAAATCAGCCCGTCAAAGTAATACTGACCCTCAAACTAATACATTACCTCAAACTCATACAGACCCTCAAACTAATACAGTACCTCAAACTAATACAGCAACTCAAATTAATACAGTACATCAAACTAATACAGAGCCTCAAACTAATGCAGTACCTCAATCTAATAAAGACCCTCAAACTAATACAGCACCACTAACTAATACAGCTCCTCAAACTAATACAGCCCCTCAAACTAATACAGTTCCTCAAACTAATACAGCACCTCAAAATTATGCAGCCCTTGAAATTAATACAGCGCCTTATACTAATACAGACCCTCAAACTAGTACAGCTCCTCAAATTAATACAGACCCTCAAAGTAATAGAGTAAGATGTTGAGGCTGCCGCGAAACATGAATGGAGGCTGAATCCATATGTGGAAAACAAGAAACTTTAATTCAACTGCATCGCACAAAAAAATTGCTGCACCGCAAGCTCCCAGAATTCTCTGGGCAAACTCTGAGGCCCCGCCCACACCTGCCTTAAAGGTAAGGTGCCTTAAAGTGAAGGTGCTGGATTTTTTTCCACGGACGGACGAGTGGAAAATGCTCGTTTAGGTGGCGACCGCCACACAGCTCCCCCCAGAATCCGCTTAGGAGGTGTGGACGAGACGGTGTGGTGGTCTGATGGGCCGGCCGGAGCGGCTCTTGTAGGACGCCGGTGGACGTGGAATGGCCGGGCGTGGAGCAGCCGGGTGAAACGGCTTGAGGGCAGGTCGGCCGTGTGGAGGTGGGCGAGCTACAGGGTCCTGCTCACCGGGCAAAGTGTGTGCTGGCTTGAGTCGGTCAACCGACATTTTTTCTGTCCTGTCGCCCACTTGCAGGGTGAAAAATTTGTCCCCAGCCTGTAGCACCTTCTAGGGCGCGTCATACGCGGGTTGAAGGGTTCCGCGGTGGGCGTCTTGACGGACGAAAACAAACCGTGCCTGGTGCAGGCTTAGTGGGACATGTGAGGTGGATTCGCCATGTCGGGCAATGGGCGCCGGGGCGAACTGCAGCGCCGGTGAGGCGAAGTCGTGGCGTTGCTGGTCGGCTGACCAGGGTGTCGTGGCGGTGTGCAGGAACTCGCCGGGTACGCGCAGCGGCTGACCGTACACGAGCTCTGCTGCCGATGCGTGGATGTCTTCTTTAACCGCTGTGCGCAGGCCGAGGAGGACCCACGGAGGTCGGTCGGTTCAGGCGCCATCTTGGAGGCTGGCTCGAAGAGATGCCTTCATGGATCTGTGGAACCGCTCACACAGTCCGTTGGCTGGGGGTGGTACGCTGTGGTGCGGTGAATTGTCACCCCGAGATTGCGTGCGACGGTGGTCCAGAGTTCAGAGGTAAATTGCGGAACTCTGTCCGACGTCATGTCGGAGGGGACGTCGAACCGTGTGACTCAGTTGCTGACGAAATCTCTGGCGATGTCGGCGGTGGTGGTAGAGGTCAGTGGAATTGCCTCAGGCCAGCGTGTGGTGCGGTCAACGATGGTCAGCAAGTGCGTGTGGCCTTGCGACGGCGGCTGTGGCCCGACGATGTCCACGTGGATGTGGTCGAATCTCCGCCAGGGGACGGTAAACTCCTCGAGAGGTGCTTTCGTGTGTTGCTGTACCTTGGCCCGTTGGCAGGCTAGGCAGGAGTTGGCGCAAGTATGCACATCCTTGCGAAGGCCGCGCCAGACATAGCGGTTGGCTGCCAATTTGATGGTTGCGCGGGCGCTGGGGTGGGAGAGGTTGTGGAGAATGTCGAATACCCGGCGGCGCCAGGACGCTGGGAGGACGGGCCGAGGTTGACATAGGGATATGTCGCACTTGACCATGACTGCGGTCGTGCCACAGGCGACGTCGGCCAGGTGTAGCCCTGGTAGGTTGGTGGGTGCGGAGAGCAGGTCAGGGTCGGTCCTCTGGTCTGCTGCGAGTTCAGTGTAGTCGACTGCTAGGTGTGCGGCGTGGATGGCGGGGCGGGAGAGGCAGTCGGCTGCCACATTTTCTCGGCCGGAGACGTGTTGGATGTCCGTGGTGAACACGGACACTGCTGCGAGCTGGTGCTGCTGCCTGGCGGACCAGGGGTCGGTTGTCTTTGGCATTGCGAATGTCAGGGGCTTGTGGTCGAAAAACGCAGTGAAGGGTTGGACCTCGAGCAAAAACCGGAAATACCGGACCGCCAGGAACAGCGCGAGGAGCTCGCGGTCAAAGGTGCTGTACTTGACCTCCGGGGGGCGTAGTTGGCGGCTGAAGAAGGCAAGTGGTTACAAGGTGCCGTCGACCCACTGCTCATACACGGCGTGGACCGCATGGGCGGAGGCGTCCGTGGTGAGCGCAACCCTGGCATTGGGCCATGGGTCCCCGCGCAGTGCGGCGTTGGCGAGCGCTGTCTTGGTGGAATCGAAGGCGGCGGACGAGTCTGCCGTCCATTCGACCGCCATCTTGCCACTCCTGCCCCGGAGGGCTTCATACAGTGGCCTCATGAGGGACGCCGCTTTGGGGATGAAGCGGTTATAGAAATTCACCATCCCGAGGAACTCCTGGAGGCCTTTGATGGTGGTGGGGCGGGGAAATTGTTGGAAGGCCTGCACCTTGGTGGGCAGGGGAATGGCCCCAGCAGGGGTGATGTGGTTGCCGAGGAAGTCGATCTTGTCCAGGCCGAACTGGCATTTGACTGGGTTGAGAATGAGCCTGTGGTCGCTGAGGCGCCCGAACAGGATGCGAAGGTATTCGAGGTGTTCCTGCTTGAAGGAACTGGCTACCAGGATGTCGTCCAGGTCGACGAACAGGAACTTCAGGTCTCGAAGGACCGAGTCCATGAGCCGTTGGAATGCTTGTGCCGCGTTTTTGAGGCCGAAGGGCATCCGCAGGAACTCGAACAGCCCGAAGGGGGTGATTACCGCCGTCTTGGGGACGTCCGCGGGGTGGACGGGGACTTGGTGGTAGCCGCGCACCAGGTCGACCTTGGAAAAGACTGAGCGGCGGGCCAGTCTAGCCGAGAAGTCCTGAATGTGCGGCACGGGGTAACGATCAGGGGTGGTGGCGTCATTGAGGCGGCGGTAATCCCCGCAGGAGCTCCAACCTCTGCCTGGTTTGGGGGCGATGTGGAGTGGGGAGGCCCAAGGACTGTTGGAGCAGCGCATGATGCCGAGCTTTTCCATGGTGGCAAACTCGGTCCGCGCGATCTCCAGTTTGGCCGGGTCCAGCCGGCGGGAGTGGGCGTACACTGGGGGGCCTGTGGTGGGGATTAAGTGTTCCACCCCAAGTTTGGCGGCCTCCGCGGAGAAGGTCGGATTGGTAAGGGCCGGGAATTCAGCCAGGAGTGCCGAGTAGTCATCCGTGGCACGGGCGTGGCACTGTGACGCCAGGTCGGCGGGTTGACGGGGGGCCATGGCGCCCAGGATGGGGGACATGGTGTTCATGTCCACGAGGCGGTGACGAGGGATGTATACCAGTAGGCCATGGGCACACAGGAAATCTGCGCTGATGAGGGAGGAGAGCACCTTGGCAGTGATGAACTCCCATCGGTAGCGGTGACCAGCAAGTTCGAGGGTGACTGTCCGGGTGCCATACATCCGGATTTCCGAGCCATTAGCAGCAGCCAGCGCCGGTCCTCATTCGCCCTTTTGGATGTCGAGGGAGGAGGCCGGGATGATGCCGTGCTGAACTCCAGTGTCGCACAGGAACCGGCGGCCGGTTTTGTCATCCGTGATGAACAGCAGGGAGCCCGCGTGGCCCACGGCCATCGCGGGGGCTGGAACGGGGGCGGACTTGAAAGAGCCGGGAGGTGTGCACCGTTGTGCCCTGGCACCGAACCGTGCGTGGTAGTAACAGTAGCCCGGGTTAGTGGGGCGTGAAGGCCCCGTGGGCCTGGTGACAGGCCCTTGTGGCCGCATGCTGGATGGTGAGGGGTGTGCCCAGTCATTGGCTGCCAGGTCCGGAGTGACGTCGTGGCTGGAGTGAGCGGACAGCAGTTTGTCGGCCTCATCGGCCAGGGCTTCCAGGTTCGTGAGGCCGGACGCCACGATCACTGGGCGGATGCTGAGAGGGAGCTGGTGGATGAACAGCATGCGGAAGAGGGATCCGGGTGGGCTCTCGTCGGTGAGGGAGAGCATTTGGGAGAGGAGGTCTGATGGTGAGGCATCACCGAGGCCTGGAAGGTCGAGGAGGTGGCAGTTTCGCTGATATGCCGAGGCCGTAAATTTTTTAAGGAGCGCTGTCCTGAGATGTGCGTACTTGCCTTCCTCTGGTGGGTTCTGCAGCGTTGTCCAAACCTTTGAAACTGCGGCGCTACCGAGTGATGTAACGAGAAAGTCGTACTTCATCCCATCTGTGGTGATATTTCGCAGCCGGAAGCGAGATTCAGCTTGGAGAAACCAGGCTTCGGGCTGTTTTTCCCAAAACTCCGGCAGTTTCACGGAAACTGCGTTCATGTCCGGCATTGCAGTGCTTGGAATATGATCTGAGCGTCGGGGTCACCAATGTTGAGGCTGCCGCGAAACACGAATTAAGGCTGAATCCATTTGTGTTAAACAGGAGACTTTTTAATCACTGCATGGCAGAAAATGGCAGACTGAAAAGCTCCCAGAATTCTCTGGGTAAAACCTGAGGCCCCGCCCCCTTCTGCCTTAAAAGTAAGGTGCCTTAAAGATAAGGGGCTGGAAATTTGTCCACAGACGGGAAGAGTGGATTATGCCCGTTTTAGGTGGCGCCCCGCCACAGTATATATATTATTTATTCCTGATTGTATTTACTTCTTTTCACTCTCCCGGGCTTTCATTTCCTCGTGGGGACCCGGATTTCTGCGGACTTGGCTTCACTTCTTCCTGTTGGATTGTCCTCATCAAACATGAACGCAGAGCCAGGAAGGGACATCATCAAAAATTGACACTCCCAGGCTGCACCTCTTTCAAAATGGATGTGTGTGTGAGTATAATTTTCTGCAAATTGCAGAGTCTGTGTGAGTGTGCCTGTATGTGAGTGGGTGTCTGTGTTTCTGCAAATTGCAGAGTCTGTGTTAGTGTGCCTGTATTTGCGTGGGTGTTTGTGTTTCTGCAAATAGCCGGGTCTGTGTGAGTGTGTCTTTATGTGCGTGGTTGTCTGTGTTTCTGCTAATTTCAGAGTCTGTTTGATTGTGTGACATGTTACGGTAAATTTTAGTTCAATATGGGTAGGAGGGAGACTGTGTGAGTGAGAGACAGACAGACAGTCAGTGAGAGAGGGAGACATGAAATCAAAAGGCAAGATGCAGAATAGAATGCCTGTTTCTGTAG
This sequence comes from Squalus acanthias, assembly GCA_030390025.1. NCBI lineage: Eukaryota > Metazoa > Chordata > Chondrichthyes > Squaliformes > Squalidae > Squalus > Squalus acanthias. The sequence continues at coordinate 18,511,730 of CM059452.1, read as the reverse complement.
GCCACAAAGTGGAAAGATAAGATACTGAAAAGTGTCTTTTTGGTTTTAATCTTCCAACACAGCAGTCACCCCTTTGCAGTCTGGCCAGGGTGTTTATGTGTGTGAGAGAGAGAGGGCAAAAGCCCCTGTTTGTGTTTGTCTGGTGTCTTATTAACAGCTATTGTTGTATTAAACCCTATTGATTTCATTCTTGCCTGGGGTGCACATGTAATGCTGCTGTGCATCACGTTATTGCACTTTAATTCACTTCACTTCAAGACAGACAGTCAGTCAGTGAGATACTGAAAAATGTCTTTGTGGACTGTCTGACAGTAAAAGCTGCTTTGGGATTTGTGCATTCTTTTTATTCTACTCCACTTAAATCAAGACAAGGCAGACATGCAGGGAGAGAAACACATGAAATCAAGACAATATGCAGAATAGAAATCAAAACAGAAAATGCTGGAAATACTCAGCAGGTCAGGCTGCATCGATGGAGAGAAAGAAAAATTGAGTTAATGTTTTAGCTCGATGACCTTTTGTCAGAACCTTGCCAGAATCTGACAAAAGTTCAGCGAACTGAAACATTAACTCTGTTTTTCTCTCTCTCTGCACAGATGCTGTCTGACCTGCTAAGTATTTCCAGTATTTTCTGTTTTAATTTCAGTGGTCCTGCATCCGCAGTATTTTGCTTTTGATGCAGAATAGAAAGCCTATTTCTGTAGGCCGCAAAATGAAAAGATAAGACACTGAAAAGTATGTTTTGCTATTAAACTGCCAAACACAGCAGAGCAATGAGAGAAATCAACTTAAATTCATTGCTGACAGTGTTGTGTGACAGTTTTGCAGGCAGACCAGTTTCTGTCTGTGTGTGTGTGTGTGTGTGTGTGTGTGCGTGTGAGAGAGACAGAGAGCAAAAGCTGGTGTGTATGCAGGGCCTGTCTGAGTTCATGTTATCTGCCATGTGCATTGGTACTGCATCTCATGTCTGAAGAAGCAGGAAGTATACACCATTAGTTCATGTTGATTTCAATCCATGAGAAGTCGCACAACACCAGGTTATAGTCCAACAGATTTATTTAATTTTACAAGCTTTCGAAGCAGTTCGCTCCTTCGTCAGGTAAGTTAGCAGTGAGAGAATCTCCCAGAATTCACAATTTAAACACAGACAAAATCTATTCACATTTTTCCCTACAACAAAGAGCACAGCCAAGACAATGAGATGTGTCCCAGGGGGTCCAACGTGTCAAACCACCTGCTGGCTGCATATCCTGTCAATTTGTGTTCTTGTGTTAGTCTTTTTAAAAAAAAAAAACACCTGGGAAGACCGGCCATGATGTCAAGTCACGTTCTGTATCGTGACATGAACCCGATATCGCGATTGAGGCCATCCTCATGAGTGCGGAACTTGGCTATCAGTTTCTGCTCTATGATTTTGCGCTGTCGTGTATCTCGAAGGCCGCCTTGGAGAACGCTTACCCGCAGATCCGAGGCTAAATGCCCCTGGCTGCTGAAGTGTTCCCCGACTGGGAGGCAACCCTCCTGCCTGGCGATTGTTGCACGGTGTCCGTTCATACGTTGTCTCAGTTGTCACATCTCATTGTCTTGGCTGTGCTCTTTGTTGTTGGGAAAAATGTGAATAGATTTTGTCTGTGTTTAAATTGTGAATTCTGGGAGATTCTCTCACTGCTAACTTACCTGACGAAGCAGCGAACTGCTTCGAAAGCTTGTAAAATTTAATAAATCTGTTGGACTATAACCTGGTGTTGTGCTACTTCTCATTTTTGTCCACCCCAGTCCAACGCCGGCATCTCCACATCATGATTTCAATCCAGACTGCTCTTCTGTGGGATCTTACTTTGCCTTTATTTCAAGTCTTGAAAAAAGCAAAGCTACATATATACATCAAGACATTTGATGTTTTTCTGGATTGGACTTGATCGGGAATGTTTGTGGGGTGTTTCAGAGCATATCCTTTAGTGGGATATTACTCTTCCCTTAAGCCCAACCCAACCAAACCAAGGCAAAACGTTTGTAAAAGCAAAGTATATATATTATATTTTTTCATTATTTTCAGAATAATACATTTGATTTTTTTCTGAATTGGGCTTATTGCGGAATGTGCTTGAATGTTTTCAGAGCAAAAGCTGCTTTGGGATCTTTCCATTTATTTTTATTCCACTTCACTCAAATGACAGACAGGCAGCCATTGCGTTTATAAAGGTAAACTATATATATTATTATTTATTCCTGATTGTATTTCCTTCCTTTTACCCTCCGGGCTTTCATTTCCTCTCGGGGACCCGGATTTCTGGGGCATCTGCTTCATTTTTCCTGTTGGATTGCCCTCATCAAACATGGCCGCAGAGCCAGGAAGGGACATCATCAAAAATTGTCACTCCCAGGCTGCACTTCTTTCAAAATGGATGTGCGAGTGTGTGTTTCTGCAAATTGCAAGGTCTGTGTGAGTGTGTCTGTATGTGCGTGGGTGTCTGTGTTTCTGCAAATTGCAGTGTCTGTGTGTCATGTTACTGTAAGTTTTAGTTCAATGTGGGTGGGAGGGAGAGTGTGTGAGTGAGAGACAGACAGACAGCCAGTGAGAGAGCGAGACATGAAATCAAACGGCAAGATGCAGATTAGAAAGCCTGTTTCTGTAGGCCACAAAATGAAATGATACGATACAGAAAAGTTTTTTTTTTGTTTTAATTTTCCAACATGGCAGGCATTCTTCAGCAGGTCTGTGTCTGTGTCTGTGTGCGAGAGAGAGCAAAAGCTGCTGCTTGTGTGCGATGTGGCCTGCTGTCTTATTATCTGCCTATGTTGTATTAAACCCTATTGATTTCATTCTTGCCTGGTCCACATCTAAAGTTGCTGTGTGCCACTTAATTGCACATTATTTAACTTCACTTCACTTCAAGACAGACAGTCAGTCAGTGAGATACTGAAAAATGTTTTTTTTGACTGTCTGACGGTAAAAGCTGCTCTGGGATCTTTTCATTCTTTTTATTCTTCTCCACTCAAATCAAGACAAGGCAGGCAGGCAATGAGAGAGACATATGAAATTAAGACAACAGGCAGAATAGAAATCAAAACAGAAAATGCTGGAAATACTCAGCAGGTCAGGCCCCATCTGTGGCGAGAGAGAGAGAGAAACAGAGTTAACGTTTCAGGTCGATGACCTGTCATCAGAACATTGCCAGAATCTCACGAAAGGTCATCGAGCTGAAACATTAACTCTGTTTATCTCTCTCTCCATAGATGCTGCCTGACCTGCTGAGTATTTCCAGCATTTTCTTTTTTAATTTCAAATTTCCAGCATCCGCAGTATTTTTTTTTTGATGCAGAATTGAAGCCTGATTCTGTAGGCCGCAAAATGAAAAGAAAAGATACTGAAAGTGTTTTTTTTTGCTTTTAAACTGCCAAACACAGCAGAGCAATGAGAGAAATCAACTTTCTTTCACTGCTGATAGTGTTGCGTGGCAATGTTGCAGGCAGACTTGTGTATGTGTGTGTGTGTGTGTGTGTGTGCATGTGCGAGAGAGAGAAAGACAGCAAAGGCTGGTGTGTATGCAGGGCTTGTCTGTGTTCAAGTAACCTGCCATGTACATTGGTACTGCAACTCATGTCTGAAGAAAAAGGAAGTATACACCATTAGTTCATGCTGATTTCAATCCAGACTGCTCTGCTGTGGGATCTTACATTGCCTTTATTTGAAGGCTTAAAAAAAGCAAAACTACATATATACATCAAAAATGAGAAGTCGCACAACAGCAGGTTATAGTCCAACAGTTTTATTTGAAATAACGAGCTTTCGGAGCGCTGCTCCTTCGTCAGGTAAAGTGACATCAAGACATTTGATGTTTTTCTGGATTGGACTTGATCGGGGAATGTTTGTGGGGTATTTCAGAGCATATCCTTTAGTGGGATCTTACTCTTCCCTTAAGCCCAACCCAACCAAACCAAGCCAAAACTTTTTTTTTAAAAAGTTAATATATTATATTTTTTTAACATTTTCAGAATAATACATTAGATGTTTTTCTGCACTGAGCTTATTGGGGAATGTGCTTGGGTTTTTTTTCTGAGCAAAAGCATGATGTGGGATCATTCCATTAATTTTATTCCACTCCACTCAGGCAGCCATTGCGTTTATAAAAGTAAAGTATATATATTATTATTTATTCCTGATAGTATTTCCTTCCTTTCACCATCCGGGCTTTCATTTCCTCTCGGGGACCCGGATTTCTGGGGCCTCGACTTCACTTTTTCCTGTTGGATTGCCCTCATCAAACATGGCCGCACAGCCAGGAAGGGACATCATCAAAAATTGTCACTCCCAGGCTGCACCTCTTTCAAAATGGATGTGCGAGTGTGTGTTTCTGCAAATTGCAAGGTCTGTGTGAGTGTGTCTGTATGTGCGTGGGTGTCTGTGTTTCTGCAAATTGCAGTGTCTGTGTGTCATTTTACTGTAAGTTTTAGTTCAATGTGGGTGGGAGGGACAGTGTGTGAGTGAGAGACAGACAGACAGCCAGTGAGAGAGCGAGACATGAAATCAAACAAATACTGAAAAATGTCTTTGTTGACTGTCTGACAGTGAAAGCTGCTCTGGGATCTTTGCTTTCTTTTTATTCCACTCCACTCAAATCAAGACAAGGCAGGCAGGCAATGAGAGAGACACGTGAAATTAAAGACAACAGGCAGAATAGAAATCAAAACAGAAAATGCTGGAAATACTCAGCAGGTCAGGGAGCATCTGTGGCGAGAGAGAGAAACATAGTTAACGTTTCAGGTCAATGACCTCAGAACCTTGCCAGAATCTCACGAAAGGTCATCGAGCTGAAACATTAACTCTGTTTCTGTCTCTCTCTCCATAGATGCTGCCTGACCTGCTGAGTATTTCCAGCATTTTTTTTTAAATTTCAGATTTCCAGCATCCGCAGTATTTTTCTTTTGATGCAGAATAGAAAGCCCCATTCTGTGTTGTTTTGCTTTTAAACTGCCAAACACAGCAGAGCAATGAGAGAAATCAACTTTCTTTCATTGCTGACAGTGTTGTGTGGCAATGTTGCAGGCTGGCCTGTGTGTGAGAGAGAGAAAGACAGCAAAAGCTGGTGTGCATGCAGGGCTTGTCTGTGTCCAAGTTACCTGCCGTGTGCATTGGTACTGCATCTCATGTCTGAAGGAACAGGAATTATACACCAGTAGATTATACTGATTTCATTCCAGACCGCACTGCTGTGGGATCTTACATTGCCTTTCTTTCAAGACTTGTAAAAATCAAAGCTACATATATACAACAAGCCATTTGATTTTTTGCTGGTCTGGAATTTATCGGGGAATGTTTGTGGGAAGTGTCAGAGCATATCCTGCTGTGGGACCTAACTCTCCCTTTAATTCCCAACCCAACCGAGACAAGACAAGACTTTTGTAAAAACAAAGTATATGTATGTTATATTTATTTTATTATTATTTATGAGTAATGCATTTGATGTTTTTCTCGACTGCGCTTTATTGCAGAATGTTTGTGAATCTTTCCATTCATTTTATTCCACTCCATTCAAATCACAGACAGACAGACATTTCGTTTACAGAAGTAAAGTACATATGTTATTATTATTATTTATTCTTTTTTATATTGGCTTATTTTCAGCCTCCCTCCGTGCCCATCTCCTGGATTGCCAATCACCCCCTACATGCATTTTCACCCCCTCCAAAACCCCAGCCCCTTGTGGTCCTGAGCTCCACACTCACTCACTCACACAAAGAAGCCGAGCTGGCGATCTGCAGCCACCATTCCTTCCTTCCTTCCTTCCTGCACCATGTGCTGCCTGCCTGGGTATGTGTGAGCAGCAGCACAGCCCGTGAGCGGCTCCAGACAATGGCACAAAGCAGCGGGGCGGGAGCCCACCCTGCAACACAAGTGGCGCCCATTTAAAATCACATTCCCCCGCCAAGCGCAATTATATTGCAAAGAACTATTCCATTGTAAAGTGCTATTCCATTGCAAAGGACAATAATAAAATCATATAAATTTACCGCATTGAAGGAGGCCATTCGGCCCGTCGAGCCCGTGCCAGCTCTCTGCAAGAGAACCTCGACTAGACCCACTTCCCTTCCCTGTCGCCGTAGCCCTGATATTGTTTCCTTTGCGTACTTATCCAATTCCCTTTTGAAAGCCACGATTGAATCTGCCTTCACCACACTTTCAGTCAGGGCCTTCCAGATCATAACCACTCGTTGCGTAATTTGTATTTCCTCATGTCCTCTTTGGTTCTTCCGCCAATCAGCTTAAAGCTGTGTCCTCTGGTTCTCGACCCTTCCGCCAATGGGAACAGTTTAACCTTTATCTACTCTGTCTGCACACCGCATGATTTTGAACACCTCTATCACATCTCCTCTCAAACATATCTGCTCTAAGGAGAACAATCCCAGCTTCTCCAGTCTATCCACGTAACTGAAGTCCCTCATCCTGGAACCATTCTGGTAAATCTTTTCTGCGTCCTCACAAAGGCATTTACATCCTTCATAAAGAGCGATGCCATGAATTGGACACAATACTGCAGTTGAGACCGAAATAGTGTTTTTTAAAGGTTCATCATAACTACCGTGCTTTTCTACTCTGTGCCTCTATTTATGAAGCCCAGGATCCTGCTTTCTCAACCTACCCTGCCACCTTCAACGATTTGTGCACATATACCCCCAGGTCGCTCTGTTCATGCACCCCCTTTAGAAATGTACCCTTTAATTTATATTGCCTGTTTTCATTCTTCCTACCGAAATGTATCATTCGCATGTTTCTGCGTTAAATTTCATCTGCCAGGTATACACCGATTTCCTCAGGCTGTCTATGTCCTCTTGAAATCTATCACTAACCTCCACACTGTTCACTATACTTCCAAGTTTTGTGTCATCTGCAAATTTTGAAATTGTGCCCTGTATACCAAAGTCCAAGTCATTAATATATATTAAGTAAAGCAGTGGTCCTGGTACCGGCCCCTGTGGAACACCACTGCATAATTTCCTGCAGTCCGAAAAACACTGCTCCCTGTGTGCTGTCACTTAGCCAATTTCGTATCCTTGCTGCCACTGTCCCTTTTATTCCATGAACTTCAACTTTTCTGGCAATCCTATTATGTGGCACTTTATCAAACGCCTTTTGGAAGTCCATGTACACTACATCAACTCTCTCATCGAAAAACTAATCAAGTTAGTTAAACACGATTTGCCTTTAACAAATCTGTGCTGACTTTCCATAGTTAATCCACAGTTGTCCAAGTGACTGTTACTTATGTCCCGGATTATCGTTTCTAAAAGCTTCCCCACTATCAGGGTTAAACTGGCTGGCCTGTAGTTGCTGGGTTTATCCTTACAGCCTTTTTTTGAACAAGGGTGCAACATTTGCTAGTCTCCTTTCATCTGGCATCACCCCTGTATCTAAAGGAGATTGGAAGATTATGGCCAGTACCGCCGCAATTTCCACCATTACCTCCCTCAGTATCCCAGGATGCATCCCATTTGAACATGGTGACGTATATACTTTAAGTACAGACAGCCACTCTAGCACTCCACTTTATCAATTTTTTTTATCGCATTCAGTATCTAAACTACCTCCTCCTTCGCTGTGACTTTGACAGCATTTTCTTCATTGGTAAAGACAGATGAAAATACACATTTCGTACTTCAGCCATGGCATCTGCCTCCGTGCATAGGTTTCCTTTTTGGTCCGTAGTCTCCCCACCCCTCCACTTACTACCCGTTTACTATTTATATGCCTATAGAAGGTTTTTTGATTCCCTTTAACGTCAGCTGTCATTATTTCTCACACTCTCTCTTAGCACACTGTAATTTACCTGAAATTTGGTCCTCTATATCCTTCCCACTAGTTGGTGGCCGATAGAATACACCTAGTAGTGTAATGGCACTTCTACTGTTTCTTATCTCGAACCAAGTAGATTCTGACCTGACCCTTCCAGGACTTCCTCTCTCCCTCACTTTAATATTCTCCTTAATCAATAGCGCCACCACACATCATTTCTTTCCTCCCCTGTCTTTCCTGAACATCAATGGTTAAATTGTTCATGCCTTTGTTCTTTATTTTACAAGTTGTTATTAGATGATGTGGTTGATTACACATCTCCTTCTCACGATTGGAGCGGCGTTCAGATGTATCCCTGCCGGATAGAATTAAAATCCCTGCCTGCTGACTGACTAATGCCTTAAATAGAGCTGGTCAGCTTAATCCATTTAAATGAGAATGTGCATATTGCACAGAATAGCCCAAAACTTACTACCTGTTCCCACTGAAGCTGCATGCCAGCTGATTATTAGAGTTTGGGGTCCACGGGGAAATGACACCAGGTGTCGTTTGGCTTTTGGAGAACCTCAGGATGACGCGGGACTTTAGAAAGTGACAGGTAAAGTGGGCCCTTCATCACAATTATTAAATGAAGCCCATTCACATAGAAAGTACAGAGGCTATTGTTAGAGTAAGGTTTTCAATAAGGTTCTTGAAATTTGAAGTGAGGTGTCATCGGTTTATTCAGCACGCAGTACATGTAATAGTATTAAACACACACTTAAAAGGCACAAATTACAGCCACATCTGATGATGGTTGTTGATGATCCAGTCAAAAGTTTACGGTTCTGAGCACAGTAGCTTCGGCTTTTAACAATTGCAAACATTCATGACAGCTCGTTTTATACATTGCTCTCAGTCCCGCTACGTGGGAATCGATACAATTCTGTATTACATAATTATATTAAGGTGAAAATTCAACTTCTTATGAGGAGAATTAATGTACTTATCCTTTATCAACAACGATAGATGGATGAATACAAATAGGTTGAAGGGATGTTGAGACCGGGCAGGTAAAGTGATTGGAACTAATTGTTAGGGTGGAGGGTAAACACCAACTAGGACTGGGTTTTCTCCTGTCGTAGCACTCCATTGTGATGACCAGTTGAGATTTTCAGTAAATATCTGTGAACAAAGATGTCTAATGTCACATTGACGCGTCAAGTTCCTACTGTCTCCATCATTAGACACGGATCAGGAGACAGGGCCCCGTTCTATTGGTCCAGGAGACAATGGGGGCGGAGTCTGTTGGGGAGACCAGCGCCTGCAACATTCACACCGAGATTACAGAATTACAGATAACCACCATTGTAACACATTGTTTCTACACTAAAGGAAATGTATCTGTTAGTTAAACTGAGCGTCTCATTCCAGTACCTGCGGGGTGAGGTAGTTAACGCTGACACCCATATGTTCTACTCCACTGCTGAAGCTCAATCATGACTCTTCTTTCAGAGTATTACAGAGTATTTACATTAAAGAAACAGGCTATTCGGCCCAACAGCTTTATGCTAGTGTTTATGCTCCACACGAGCCTCCTTCCACCCCTCTTCCTCTAACCACATCACCATATCCTTCCATCGCTTTCTCCCATATGTGTTTATCCAGCTTCCACTTAAATACAACTTTTATTCACCTCAACTACTCCATGTGGTAGCGTGTTCCACATTCTCACCACTCCTTGGTAAAGGTGTTTCTCCTGAAATCCCTCTTGGAATTATTAGTGACTCTTCTATTTATGTCCCGAGTTCAGGTCTCCCCCACAAGTGGACACATATTGCCTACGTCTACCAATGAAATCCTTTCATAATCTCAAAGACCACTATCACGTCATCCCTCAGCCTTTTCTTTCCTAGGGAAAGCTTTCCTGATAGTTATACACTGTCAGTTCTGGCATCATCCCAGTAAATCTTTATTTACACCTTCTCCATTGTCTTTATATCCTTGTTTATAATATGGAGACCGGTAATGTGCACAGAACTCCAAGTGTGGTCTAACCAAGGTTCGATACAAGTTTAATATAACGCAGCTGTTTTGTAACTCCATTCCTCTAGAAATAAGCACTAGTGCTTGGTTTGCTTTATCCGGCTTTATTAACACGCCTCATTAACATCTTGTTATTGTTGATAATGGAGTTATTGACTGAGCTCAGCAAACAATCTCTGATCAATTACACTACAACAACAACTTGAGTTATTGACTGAGCTCAGCAAACAATCTTTGATCAATTACACTACAACAACAACTTGAGTTATTGACTGAGCTCAGCAAACAATCTCTGATCAATTACACTACAACAACAACTTGAGTTATTGACTGAGCTCAGCAAACAATCTCTGATCAATTACACTACAACAACAACTTGAGTTATTGACTGAGCTCAGCAAACAATCTCTGATCAATTACACTACAACAACAACTTGAGTTATTGACTGAGCTCAGCAAACAATCTCTGATCAATTACACTACAACAACAACTTGCATTGATAGGAAATCTCTTTAAATATTGAGCGGGAAGGGCGCTGTTGTAGCGGGAATCGATTATGTTCACCCGGGGACAGCAGAAGACATCAAACACCCGGCACAAAGTAGAGGAAATGTTTTCTGATTCCTGTTCATTTTTACAACAACAATTGGCTTCCGTCCCAACAGAAATACGGTCATTCCAAAATGGAACACGGGCTGTAATGAACTTTATCAAGGACAGGAAGCCTTGGCTTAATGTTACATTTATTTAACCAATATCAGAATCAATGTCCAAGGAGATTTCACCACATTCCTCAGTTCTTCTCTGAATTTATTTTGTGTTGCTGCATAAATACACGTATTTGAACAGGAACTCAAATACATGAGCTTATATCCGGTTTCAGTGGCGATGTGTGCAGGAACTGTTTAATCGCCTCGGTAATGCGCGGTGTTTTTCAGTCTGGTAGTTAAAAAACTGACGATAGCTGTCAGCCTCAACACTATAAATCTGCCCGATACAGGGAACAGTAAAATGATGGATTTCTTTCGGTTCTCGATCTCTGGATCTCTCTGATTCTCACTGCTGTGACCCCGGAGTCCCCTGCGGGCTCTACTGGCCACTAAAATACGTCTGATTGTCAAACAATTAAACAGTAATATCAAAGCAAATAGACTCCACATCATTAAAAATACCTTGTAAACAGGAGAAATTGACACCTGCAGGCGATGGAATATATTACAGTCCGGGGTAAAAACCCCAATTAATATTGTTAATTATTCGATCAGGTTTATCGGCAATCAAATCTGGAATGATTTGTAAACAGATCAGGACAGAGACCGTTGTTATAACCATAGCCGCAGTTCTCACTCTCCAATAATTAGTTTTAAACTTCTGACAACATATGGATACAAATCGGTCAAAGGTGAACAAGATTGTAAAAAACACAAACATATCCAGGCCGGTAGAATGGATGTAAACAATTATCTTACAAACGGCCGGAATGTGGAAAGTGATTTTAACAAATGTGATACACTATTACATTGAGGATCATGACCAGTAGATCTGCTGTTGCCATGGTCACCATGTAGACAGAGATACACTTGGAAAGGCCGCAGTTTCCTCCGGAGAGAATCACCATTGTCAGTAGGTTCGCTGTGAGGAGGAGAGACAGGAGGTCAGTAACGGGGACACTCAGATAAATCTCACAGCTTATTGTGGGGAAATGTTGAGATGTGTTCCTCTTATTTTTAATATAAACTAGCGTTGTCGACATTTTGTTCAAAATAAATGCTTGATTCTACACTCACTATAGAGGGACTGAGAATGACCAACCTTCCAGCATACTTCAGTCAGACCGTGTCAAGGCTGCGCGGGGAGGAGGTTCGCTCGGATTCAGTATCTGGAATGGACACGGAGAGCGATCGCCACCACCACAGAAACCCAAGCACTGATATAGGAGGATATTAAATTTGTGCGATAATGTAAAACCGGCGACATTTGATCAGCCGTCCGTCATACATCTCTCCCGATTGTCATTTCAATCACTGTCGCCCCTGACACTAGACTGAGACTCCATTCACAATCTAACTGTGCGGTCCAGGTCAAACCGGAGTACCTCGCAAGGACGGTGCAGTTACAGATAAAAGTCCCTTAAAGCGAAACCTTGGATGGTTCTGTAACTTGTTCATATTCGAGAGACAATAAAGAAGCGGATTTCCTTACATACATCCAAACACACATTCCATTGCAGTGTGGAGCGCTGAAATCATCCCGCCATGAGGCTGGGACCATGTGATGTACCGAGCCAATTTGATGAGTTACTACAGCGGACCCAGGGAGCAATGGATGGAATTTTACATTTAATCTCATCGGTTTAATTAGCGAGGGGGTTCTCGGGAGCGGCATCCGATGTCAGCTGTATTCAATATAATTTACAAACAATTACTGGAAAGACATGAATACAAAATTAATATTCAGCTGGAACACAAAGCATTATAACCACAAACCGCGACCGCTGCTGCAGACCAGGGGATCACAGGATGGTGAAAATCCCAACCATCGCAAAGAAATGAAGGGACATCTGATCAGTGAACTCCCGGTAAACTAGGGGAGTGAGGAGGAGCTGGAACTCCAAATAGAGAAATACTACTGATTAAAAATGATTTGATTCCTGAACTTACTGTTCATAGAGTTAAACCCATGGGGCTGAGGGTTCAGGAGTGAAACTGTGAGAAAGGCCCTGATGGTTGTGATGCTCCCGAGAGACGACGCATTGGATCCCAGCAGAGGATCGGGCTGTAGATCCCACAGGCCATGGAGGGAGTGCAAGGTACTGAAGGATTCTTTCCCGGCTCTTTAAAGAGAGGAATCATTCCGGACAGACCATGCCGGACACAAAGCGATAGTCCCAGGAATCCCCGACCCAAGGGCACAGCTCTTGGAGTCTGTCCACAGCTGAATGGGACCTTGAGGTCCAGTGTCGATTGATGGAGATTCAACCCCAGCATCAATGGGTCTCAGACCCTCTTCGCCGAATTAACTGATCTCCGGCCACTCTGAGCAAAGCCGAGCCGCTCCAGCCATGGCCAGTGATTCCGACAGGGGAAAGTTGGCATTTTCAGCTCGGAGCAAAGCGCTTTCACCCACTGGTGGACTTTCTGAGTTCAATTGGTTCCAGTCATTCTGCTATAATCTGAATTAACCCAGCATCTCCCGAGGTGTCATTTTCAAACTCTAACACTGTGCTGGGACGGCATTGTAGTGTCGGACAGAGGCAGCACATGGGCCTCAGCAACAGACTCAGAGAGACTCCCAGTACAACATGGTGTAATTCCCCACACCAGCCCCATTGTAGTGTCAACCAATGGCAGCACATGGGCCTCAGTAACAGACTCAGAGAGACTTCCAGTACAACAGGGTTTCATTCCCCACACCAGCCCCATTGTAGTATCGGCCAAATGCAGCACATGGGCCTCAGCAACAGACTCAGAGAGACTCCCGGTACAACATGGTTTCATTCTCCACACCAGCCCCATTGTAGTATCGGCCAAATGCAGCACATGGGCCTCAGCAACAGACTCAGAGAGACTCCCGGTACAACATGGTTTCATTCTCCACACCAGCCCCATTGTAGTATCGGCCAAAGGCAGCACATGGACCTCAGCAACAGATTCAGAGAGCCTCCTAGTACAACAGGGATTTAATCCCCACACCCGTGCCAATGTGGTCACTCTAAGGGGAATTTCCTGCCACTTTTGCGGGGCCAGGATTGTTTTCTGTGGTGCGGGCCGATAATATAAAGAACTGACGCTGATTTTATGAACTAACTGGGACTAGAGAAAGGTCTCTGGTTTCACAGACTAGACCTGGTGTGACCAACACTCACATTGGACAAGACGGCAAAAACCAGGAAGCTTCATCAATGATTGGAAAGGCTGCGAATCCCATCAGTACAGAATGTTTTCAAGATGTGATTCTATCAAGCAATTGGGCGCCGTTTAATTTCTGTCAAAAGGCTCGGTATTTGATGCGGTAATTTGACTGTGGATTCACTGGTATGTAAAGCTCGCCCATACCTCTCCTGGGAGTGAGTGATGCTTACATGTACAAGGATTTCTGTCCTGTATTCATACCATGCTGTGCGTGAGATGGTGAGCTTCATTGGGTAGTGTAAGAGGAGCTGTACGCTGCATTGGCCACATGCTGTATTTGAGTTCACTTTGCTTGATGAACGATAATACAGTGAGATTAACAATGTATCAAAATCCTGTCTACCTGCCCTGTGAGTGTTTGATGGAACAGTTCGAGGGAGCTTGCTGTATGGGAACCGTGCTGTACCTCACCTTGGAGTCTTTGATTGGATAGTATGGAAGGAGCTTTACTCTGTATCTACCCCGTGCTGGACCTGTCGTGAGAGTCTTTGATGGGATAATGTGGTGGGAGCTTTACTCTGTATGTAACCCATGCTATTCCAGACCTGGGAGACTTTGATGGGATAGTGTGGAGGGAGCTTCACTCTATATCTACCCGGTGCTGGACATATTGTGGGAGTCTTTGATGGGATAGTGTGAAGGGAGATTTACTCTGTATGTGACCCGTGCTTGACCTGTCGTGGGAGTCTTTTATCGGCAGTTTAAATATGCTTTACATTGTATGTAACCCATGCTGTACCTGAATTGGCAGTGTTTGATGGGACGGTGTAGAGGTAGTTTTAATCTGCATATATATGTTGCCTTTCAGCAGCAGCAGCAGCAGTCACCCTGTCACGAGCCAGTTGCTGAAGGGCCAGCGATTGTCCACAGGGGCCTTTCACTTGGGTCAGAGGGCTCCGGTCACGGGGAAGGGGAAAGCGCAGGAGGCAGTAGGGTGTCACCTTTTGCAAAATGCACTTCCTTCGATCCTCAGGCACAGATGCGAGGGGGATATCAGTCAATTTTTTAATGTTTGCTGTTATTTAAATGCTGGCGTTGTGTTATTTCGTGAAATTTATATTTGTGACTCATAGCGTATTTAACCATTTCGTTTTATATGTAAAGCCTCCTGTCACTTTATTTCTTTATTCAACTTTATTTTATTAACAATCAATTGAACATTACAACTGTTTAAAAAATTAGAAAATAGCTAGATTTCATCTTGAATGTAAAGCCTTTATTGCGCTAAGTAACGCAAAAAGTCACATTAAACGGTATACATTTTTTATCAACCAATTTATCTTTGCAAATGTTTACAAAGTAGAAAATAGCTAGCTAACAATTTGTATTTCAAGACGAAGATCATCAAAACAGTATAACAAAAGTATTTAATGGTGCAATAAACGTTCACTGTTTCACTTTAAATTGTATCTGTTCTTTTCTGATCCTTGCTGGGGGAGGGGGAGGTAGGAGGTGACACTATCATCACCTCGGAAACGTGTTGGCTACTAGCAGTTCCCTGGCAGCTTTTGGTTTCGGCAGCACTTGGCTCCTCCCCAACAGGCCTGGCCACAAAGAACTTGGCATCCATTTCAGCAGGGAGCTCGTCTGCAGGGTTAGGGCCAGTCCTTCCCGCAGGGCAAAGTTATGCAAAGCACAAAAGGCCACCACAATCCTTGCCACTTTCAGAGGAGAATACTGCAAACCCCCCCCCCCCCCCCCCCCCCATCCTGTCCTGGCAACGGAAGCGTGATTTCAGAACCCCGATTGTCCTCTCCACCACTTGCTGTATGGACCCGTGTGCCTGGTTGTATCTCTCCTGAGCCTCATTATTGGTCCTGCGGTATGGTTTCATCAACCATGGTTTTATCGGGTAGCCCTTGTCGCCCAATATCCATGCGGATCCTGGAGGCAATGTAATGTGGGTGCTATATAATTCTGAGTGACGGAGGACGAAGGAGTCATGAGCATTTCCCCGGTGAACTGCATTCATGTTTAAGATCCTGAGTTGCGCATCACAGTCGATTATTACACTTAATGTATGAAACCCCTTCCTGTTGATGTATGTCAGAGATGCATCAATTGGTGCCTTCAATGCAACATTGGTTCCATCGACGGCCCCAATCACTTTGGGGATGCCAGCAATCCTATAAAATAAAATTGCTCCTCTCCTTTTGCTGCCTAGTGGACAAGTCGAAGTCTATGAACTCAGAAGCCTTGCGGAATATGGCATCTGTGACCTGGTGAAAGCAGGCCCTCGAACACTCTGGGTGATGTTTGAAATGTCACAGGTGCCTGACTGAACTGACCCGCATGCGAGGAAGTTCAGTGCTGTGGCTACCTTCATGGACACTGACAAGCAAGTGAGGGTCTTCTAGCGTGTTTGAAGGTCGTCCTTTAACATGTCACATAGTCGGCAGATTGTCTCTTTGTTGAAGCGCAGCCTGCTCACACAGAACTCCTCTGACATCATCTCACAAGACAGCCTCTCCCTGTACCCTCTCTGGGTGGGTAGTAGTTACTCCTGATTAGGTGGTGGTCATGGTTCCGCAGTCTTCTTTGTTGTTCCCTGGCGTTTTCGATTCTATGGGCCAGAATCACACAACAGATCGGGACAAACTCCTCATGTGGCATGATGCTCCCTCACAGGCTTCCTCTTTAAATAGATCCAGTAACTGTTGAGAAGAAATGGAAAGAGTTGTAAACGTCATATTAATAAAGTGAGTGGTTAGAAATTCACGGCGGGCGGTGATGCGAAACGGGCGGTATCGGATCGGCCGCTCGTCAGACCCGCCTGATCAATATCACCGCCTGAGAACAATTTCTAAGACTTTTAAAACAGTTTACAAAGTCATACATTAATTTGTAAACTGCATAAAAAATGTAACATTTAAAACATTCATATATTTTGTCATAATTTTAAACATGAGTAAATGTGACCAAAATCATTTTTAAACAGTCATTTTCAATTTAAAAAAAAGAAATCTATTTGAATAGAATGCTCACCTTGTCCACAGCGAAAGTTCCTCTTCTAATCACCGACACTCCTCAGAACTAGATCCAAAACCAATGAAATATTTAACAAATTAAAGTTGTTGCAAACTTAAATCAGGCTTTGTATCAAGAACTTTCATAACTTTAAAAGCTAAAACAGTCCGGTTTCCAGCCTCCTGACTTCCACGGCTTCTTCCTGCTTCTTCTTTAGATTGAATGCCGGCTGTAAACCTGCTTTTTTTCTGTCGTTGCAGTTTCGTCAGTAACTGCTGGCCAGTAGTTGGACAAATAGCGCAAATCTACGCCAGATCGCAATTTCTATTTTTTTAGGGCATGCGCTTCGCATGCCTAAACCCGGAACTTGCACGGCCCCTACGGACTCGTGCGCACGTCGTACCCGCCCGTAGGTCCGCAAAACACGGCCCCGTGTAAAGCACTGAAACTGTTGAATTGTAGCTGGCCTCAGCACCAGAAGTTCCATTACCCTTTTCATGCGAACAATCCTATGACAAACATAAAAAGGGCACAGGAATATCCGGGACCTGAATATGTGCGAGACACTGCTCTTTATCCACTAGGTAATGTGGATCATGACGAGCTGTTCCACCTTGTCCAGAACTGTAAAACCAGAGGGCATGGCCTGAGATTGGTGGGGGTAAATTCAAAACGAAATTCTGGAACCGTTATTTCAATGAGCGACGGTCTATCTATGGAACAGACTTGCTCCTAATCTTTAGAATTAAAACTAGAGGACAGGGGAATTCAGCGAAACACGAAAAGCAAAATTACAAATAGAATAAAGGGGAATTTCGGGGAACACTGTAAATGTTTAATTAGAAATGGAGAACAGGAAAATTAAGTGGAAAAAATGAACTGTTAATTAGAAACAGAATAAAGGGAATATAGGGGAACACAGTAATGGCTTAATTAGAAATAGAGGTCAGGGGAATATGGCAACTGATATTAGAAATAGGGAACAGTGGAACACAATCACCCTTCATTTAGATTTAGGGGACAGGGAAAGACAGCAACGGTTCAATTAGAAATAGAGGACAAGGACATTCAGGGGAATAAACTAACTTTCCAATTAGAAATAGAATAAAAGGAGACATGGGGTAACACAGTAAATAACTGTGTATTTAAAAGCGGGGGACTGGGGAGACAGTAACTGTTTATGTAGAAATAGAGGAGATGGGAATGTCAGGGAAACACAATAACTGTTTAATTAGAAATAGAGAAACACAAGGGAATACAACAACTGGCTAATTAGAATCAGGGGACGGGGAATCACAACCGCATCAGATTGAATGTGACCCGGTAATGTAATGGTTAATTATTCATAATAACAACAGAAAACGCTGGAAAAACTCAGCAGGCCAGGCAGCGTCCGTGGAGAGAGGAAGAGAGTTAACGTTTCAGGTCGATGACCTTTCATCAGAACTGGGAAGAGCCGGAAATCAAATAGATTTAAGGCCAGGGTAAAGCTGGGAAAAGGGGGAGGGGATAAAGGAACAAAGGGGGAGATGAAGAGACATTAAGAGACATTAAGAGATATGCAAGGCTAGAGGTGGTGTTAATGTGACAGATTAAGGCTGAATGAAGTGTGAAATCCACTGGCAGAATGAAGGACAGCTGCCAGCTTCTAGGAGGAAAAAAAAAGGTGGGGGGGGTCAAATAAAAGGGTGGATAAAATAAAATATAAATGTGATTGGAGCTGAGGTTATGATCTAAAATTGTTGAACTCGATATTGAGTCCAGAGGGCTGTAGCGTGCCTAAACGAAAGATGAGGTGCTGTTCCTCGAGCTTACGCTTTGCTTCCGTGGAACAGTGTAATTATTCATGCCTTCCCTTTCTATTTTGCCTGTGGAGTTTGGATGATGTGGTTGATTGCAGGTCGCCTTCTCAGGATTGTAGCTGGGTGCAGAACATCGCTGACTGATGGAACTAAAACCTCTGCCGGCTGCCTGACTCGGGCTTTAAATACTACTGGTTGTCCTCATCAGGTAAATGAGAATGTGGCTCTTACACAAAACCACCCGCAACTAATCACCACTTTCTTCAGAAGCTGGAAGCTAGCCGGATTGGCAGAGTCCGGGCTCCGCGGGGCCCTGCAACCAAGAGGAGTTTGGTTTTGGAGAACGTCTGGGTCAAGTGGAACGTTAAAGATTGACGGGTAAAGCGGGCTCTTAATCACAGTTAATAAATGAAGCCCATTCACAATTAAAGTACAAAGGCTATTGTCAGCATAAGCTTTTCAATAATCTTCTTGAACATTGGAGTGAGGTGCCATAGGTTTATTAAGCACATAATACATGTAATAGTACTTACACACACACTTAAAAGGTAGGAATGAGAACCACACGTGATGATGTTGGTGTGCAGACCCAAACATGTCATAGTCCTGAGCTCAGTATCTTAGGCCTTTACCAAACCGAATACTCATTCGAAATTGTTAGTTTTTTGTTAATTTTTCTCACTCCCTGTACTCGATATCCTCACAATTCTGCATTACACAATTATATCAAAGTTAAAATATAACTCCACATAAAGATAATTTAATTGATTTATCTGATCGATAGTTTCACCCTTGACACATATAATTGCAATTGTACCATGTGAAACCTTTAACAGTAAGTCTGTCTGTTTCTGTATCTATTGTACTAATTGGAAATGATGACGGATGTCCAGATGTTTTCCTTTGCAGAACTAACTCTCTTCCCAAACTGTTACCAAATGATTAAAGTTCCCTGAAATTGATGAATCTGTTTGAAATGTCATGAGTTTAATTAAATCGCTTATTACTTCATCCTGAAACTGACCATTGCTGCAGAGTCAGCCCTGGTCCAACAGCCCAGTGGTACTTTAAACAGACCAGTGCTTCCCTGCTTAACAGGAAAAGGCTAAAGGTTAATATTGCTACAATAGAAAGATAAACCAATGCAGTATCACATTAGCAGACTTTAGGTTATTGTGATTAGCGGGGAATGATTATATTGACCCGGGGTAAACGAAATAAAAGTAAAGATTTGTATTTATATAGCTCCTGTCACGACTACCGACCCTTTACATCCAATGAACTACTTTTTGAGGTGCAACCTCTGTTCTAATGGTGGAAACACGGCAGCCAATTTACGCACAGAAGCCCCCACAAACAGCAATTTAAGAATGACCAGATAATTAGTTTTTTAGTGCTGTTGATTGAGGGATAAATATTGGCTAGGACACCTGGGATTAGTCCCTGCTCCTTTTCGAAATAGTGCAAAGGATCGTTTACGTCCACCAGAGAGGGCAGACGGAGTCTCAGTTTAACGTCTAATTCGAAAGACGGCACTTCCGACAGTGCAGCACTCCATCAGCCCTGCACTGGAGTGTCAGCCTAGATTATGGTAGATTATTGAGTCTCTGGAGTGGGACTTGAAGCCACAACCTTCTCACGAGGTTGCTCCCAGCTGAGCCACGGCTGACCCAGGGAAAGCAGCAGACACAAAACACACGGCACAAAAAAGAGGAAAGGTTTTCTGATACCTGTTCATTTTCACAGCAACAATCGGCTTTCGTCCTAACGGTAAGACTGCCATTCTAAAATGGAAGACGGGCTGTCATTTTATTCTACTTAAAGGAAGCTGTTGTTTAATTTTTCATTTTTTTAACCAACATCAGAATCAATGTCCAAGGAGATTTCAGCACCTTCTTCAGCTCTTCCCTGAATTTAGTTTGTGTAGCTGCATAAATTCACGTGTTTGTACAGGAACTCAAATACACGAGCATATATCCGGTTTCAGTGGCGATGTATGCAGGGTCTGTATAATCGGGTCGGTGATGTACGGCCAGGTTGTTAACTACAGAACTCACGGCAGATGTCAGCCACATCAATACAAAACTGGCCGATACAGTAGACAGTAAAATGATGGATTTCCTTCGGCTCTCCATCTCTGGATCGCTCTGATTCTCACCGCTGTGACCCCGGAGTCCCCTGCGAGCTCTACTGGCCACTAAAATACGCCTGACTGTCAAACAATTAAACAGTAATATCAAAACAAAAGGAACGCATGGGTTTAAAATATTTTCTAACTGGGAGTAGGCTACACCTGCAGGCGATGAATAAAAGGCCGCACTGACGCGGAAACCCCAGGGAACACTGTTGATTATTTGTTTGTGTTCAAAGGCAAACAAATAAGGGATGTTCTCTAAATAAATCAGGACAGAGACCGTTGTTATAACCGCGGCCGCAGTTCTCACTGTGCAATACTTTGTTTTAAATTTCTGACAACATAAAGCAATAAAACGGTCAAATGTGAAGGGGACGGTAAACCACACCGACATATCCAGGTTGGTACAAGACATGTACATCATGATCTTACAAACGGCAGTGTAGGACAGGAATGAATATGGGAAGTGTTTACTCAAAATGCGGTACACGATTACATTGATGATCATGACCAGTAGATCTGCTGTTGCCATGGCCACCATGTAGAGAGAGATACATTTGGAAAGGCCGCATTTTCCTCTGGAGAGAATCACCATTGTCAATAGGTTCGCTGTAAGAAAGAGGGACAAGAGTAAGTAATGGGGACAGTCGGATAAATATTACAGCGTATTGTGGGGAGAGGAACCGACGTGTTCCGACTGAGGGTTATGCACTCGGATTATGTTTATAATATAGGCGAGCATTGACATTATATTTTTCAAACGAAAGTAATCATTAAACACTCAATATCGAGGAAGTGGGAATGCGCCGTCATTACAGCACACTTCAGTCAGACTGTGTCAAGACGGTGGGTGAAGGTGGCTGCTGGGAAGGTCGCTCGTATCTAGTATCGGTAATGGTAACGGATAGCGACCCCAACAACACCGACAGCCAGGCACTGATGGCTCAACGGAGGGGAATTTTGAATTTGGGCGACAGTGTAAAACCGGCGACAAAGAATCAGTCTACCATGATGCATCTCTTCCGACTGAATCTCCATCGCTATCGCCACTGACACGATATTCATGCATAAAAACTGAAAATGCTGGCAATACTCAGCAAAACCAGCATCATCTGTGGAGAGGGAAACAAAGTGAACTTTTCATGTCGAAAACTTTCGTTTGAAATCCATTGAGGCTCCATTCAGACTTTAACGGTGCGGTCCAGGTCAAGCCGCTATACCTCGCAGGGACGGTCCAGTTACAGATTAAAGTCCCTTAAAGGACAACCTTGGATAGTTATATAACTTGTTAATTTTCACAGTCAATAAAGAAACGGATTGCCTTACATACATCCGAACACACATTCCATTGCAGTCTGACGCGCTGAAACCATCCCGCCATGAGGCTGGTACCATGTGATGCACCGAGCCAATTTGATGAGTTACGACAGCGGCCCCAGGGAGCAATTGATGGAATTTTACATTTAATCTCATCGGTTTAATTGGCGAGGGGGATCTCGGGAGCGGCATCAGATGTCAGCTCTATTCAATACAATTTACAAACAATTACTGGAAAGATATGAATTCAATAATACATTCAGCTGTGCCACAAACTTTCGATGTAGGTCGAAACTCTGCGCGTTTTCTATTTATAATGGCCCCGAGGAAGCTGCTCGGTAACAGTGCGGGAGCTGGTGGAGCCGCGAAGGTTCTTTGCAGCCGAGGGGAGGGGAGCAGCTCCCTGAGCGGCAATTATTGCTCAAAGTATCTTTCATAGTCCTCTGATGGGTGGAGGTGGCTGCAGTACAAGGAATTCTCAAATTAAAGTAGACAGGGAACAACAGTACAGATTAAATGATTACCATGGACACAAAGCATCACATTATTTAATGATCTATGTACTGTTGGAGGGGCCGGGGAATCAGCCTGGCCCTCCCTCAGTAAGCGGGGCAAAATTGAACTCCCGGTGGCCACGATCGAGCGACCAGAACAGCGCCTCAGCGGCCGCGCTGACTGGTCGGTTTCCCGCTGATATTCACCGACTGATCCCGGTGGATCAATGACTCTGCAATGAGGACATGCTCGGAATCTGTTACATTAACACTGAGATAGTCAACAGTTATTAGACAACAGAATACATTAACTCACCGGGAATGCCAAATGTTGCGAGAATAGGATAGTAAATTTGCATTATCTGTAGAATTGTTGGCAGTTCCATTATAAGAAAATATGCGAAATCTGTCCAGATTTACGGTTCGGACTGGAGTGTATCTGAGATCGGTAAATACTCCTCATTTATGGAACAATCGGAGCCCCGATCAGAAAAACAGGTTACTCAATATTTGGCGTTAGTTACAGTCACTTAACAAACAAGAGGCGATTTTCCGCTTCAGTGCGCCGGGCGGCCAATGGGGAAATGGTACGGAAAGTAATCTCAGAGGGAATGTGCACTGCGCTTGGACCCTGAACGCTGAATGGAACATCCCTCCTGTACTCTGCGTTAGGCTCTTGAGGTCTCAAATTAATTTAGTGAAAACTTCACTCATCCATTGCATAACCTACATTTGTTTTTTTACTGTAATGATACTTAGTGATGACTCCGCTCTAATATTACTGGCAATGATTCATCGCTAACATTACTAGTGATGACTCCTCTCTAACATTGCTGGGGGCGACCCTACTCTAATATTAATGGTAATGACGCTACGCTGGCAGTAATGTTGATCATCCTATTCTACCGTTACTGGTGGTGATAATACTCTAATATTATCACTGGTAACCCAACCCAAAAATTACTGCGGAGGGCCCACTCTAACATTGCTGCTGGCATTCTTACTGTAACATTACTGGTGGTGACCCTACACCAACATAATAGTCTGATACTACTCTAACATTACTGGTGGTAACTCTGCACTAAGATTACTGGCGGTGGCCCTACCCTAACATTACTTGTGGTGACCCTACTCTAACATTACTGGTGTTGACGCTACTCTAACATTACTGGCGGAGGCCCTACTCTAACATTGCTAGTGGTGACCCTACTCTAACATTACTGGTGGTGAGCCTACTCTATCTTTACTGGCGGTGACTCTACTCTAACATTATTGGTGGTGACCCTACTCCAATATTACTGGCGTTGACCATCCTCTACCATTAATGGTGGTGACTCTAATCTCACATTACTGGTGGTGAATCAACTCTAACATTACTGGTGGTGACTCCACTCTAACATTACTGGTGGTGACCCTACTCTAACATTAATGATGCTGACTCTACTCAAACTTTACTGGTGGTGATCCTACTCTAACATTACTGTTGGTGACCCTACGCTAACATTACTGGTGGTGATACTACTCTAACATTACTGGTAGTGAACCTACTCTAACATTACTGGTGTTGACCCAAATCTAGCATTGCTAGTGGTGATCCTACTCAAACATTACTGCTGTTGACCCTACTATAACATTACGGCTGTCGAACCTATTCAAACATTACTGGTGATGACCCTACTTTAATATTACTGATGGTGAACCTGCTCTAACATTAATGGTGGTGATCCTACTCTCACATTACTGGTGGTGACCCTACTCTAACATTACTGCTGGTGACCCTACCCTCAGATTACTGGTGGTGACCCTACTCTAACATTACTGGTGTTGACCATACTGTAACATAACTGACGGAGACCGTACTCAAACAGTACTGGTGGTGACACAACTGTAACATTGCTGGTGGTGACTCTACTATAATATTATTGGTAGTGAATCGAATCTAACATAAATGCTGGTGACCCTACTCTAATCTACCATTACTGGTGGTGACTCTACACTAACATTACTGGTGTTGACCCAAGTCACCCATTGCAGGTGGTGGGCCTACTCTAACATTACTGATAGTATCCCTATTGTAAAATTGCTGTTTATCCCCCTACTCTAACATTAATGCTAATGGCCGTGCACTGGTATGCGTCTTGAGGACTCAATTCTAGCATTGCTGGTATTTATCCTATTATTGGTGATTATACTTTAGCGATACTGGCACTATTTGTTTTTTTTATGGGATGTGCGCGTCGTTGACAAGGCCAACATTTATTGCCCATCCCTAATTGCCCTTGAGAATCTGGTGGTGAGCTGCCTTTTGAACCGTTGCAGTCCGCGACTGAAGGTACTCCTACAGTGCTGTTAGTTAGGGAGTTCCAGGGTTTTGACCCAGCGACGATGAAGGATCGGCGATGTACTTCTAATTCAGGATTATTTGTGACTTGGAGGGGAATTTGCAGGTGGTGGTATTCCCATGCGTCTGCTGCCCGTGTCCTTCTAGTTGGAAGATGTCGCATGTTTGGGAGGTGCTGCCGATGAAGCCTTGGCGAGTTGCTGCAGTGCCTCTTGTAGATGGTAAACACTGCAGCTACGGTTCGCCGGTGGTGGATGGAGTGAATGTTTCAGGTAGTAGATTGGGTGCCAATCAGCGGGCTGCTTTGTCCTGGATGGTGTCGAGCTTCTTGAGTGTTGTTGGAGCTGCATTCATCCAGGCACGTGGAGAGTATTCCATGACACCCCTTACTTGTGCCTTGTAGATGGTAGAAATGCTTTGGGGAGTCAAGAGGTGAGACACACGCCACAGAATACCCAGCCTCTGACCTGCTCTTGTTGCCACAGTATTTATGTGGCTGGTCCAGTTAAGTTTCTGGTCGCTGGTTTCCCCCAGGCTGTTGATGGTGAAGAATTCGGCGATTGTAATGAGGTGAATGTCAAGGGGAGTGGGTAGATTTTCGCTTGCTGGAGATAGTCATTGCCTGGCACCTCTGTGGCGCGAATGTTATGTGCCACTTCTCAGCCCAAGCCTGAACTTCGTCCTGGTCTTGTTGCATGCGGGCATGGACTGCTTCATTTTCTGAGGAGTTGTGAATGGCTCTGAACACTGTGCAGTCATCAGCGAACATCCCCAGTTCTGACCTTTTGTTGGAAGGAAGGTAATTGATGAAGCAGCTGAAGATGGTTGGGCCTAGGACACTGCCCTGAGGAACTCCTGCAGCGATGTCCTGTGACTGTGATGATTGATCTTCAATCACCACAACCATCTTCCTTTGTGGTAGGTATGACTCCAGCCAGTGGAGAGTTTGCAGCCTTTTCCCATTGACTGGCAGTGATCACACTCTAACACTGCCGCTGGTGAATTTATTCTAATGGCATTAATGACTTGTATGAAGGGACCGAGTGTTATGTAGCCAAGTTTGCGGATGATACAAAGATAGGTGAGAAAGCATGTTGTGCAGAGGACTCAAAAAAGCTGCAAAGTGATATGGACAGGCTAATTGAGTGGGCATACATTCGGCAGATGGAGTATAACGTGGGAAAATGAGAAGTTATCCACTTTGGCACGAAAAATAAAAATAGCAAATATTGTTTTAAATGGAGAGAGATTACAAAATGCTACAGTTCAGAGGGACTTGGGGGTCCTTGTGCATAAAACACAAAAAGTTAGCATGCAGGTACAGCAAGTAATCAAAAAGGCAAATGCAATGTCGGCCTTTATTTCACGGGGTTTGGAGTATTAAAGCAGGGAAGTCCTGCTACAACTGTACAGGGTATTGGTGAGACCAAACCTTGAGTACTGCGTACAGTTTTGGTCTCATTATTTCAGGAAAGATATATTTGCATTGGAGACCGTTCAGAGGCAATTCCCTAGGTTAACTACAGAAATGTGGGGGTTGACTTATGAGGAATGGTTGAGCAGGCTGGGCCTATACTCATTGGAATTTTGAAGAATGAGAGCTGATCTTATTGGAAAATGTAAGATACTGAGGGGGCTCGACAAGGTCGACGCAGAGAGGATGTTTCTCCTCGTGGGGAAATCTAGAACTCGGGGGCACAGTTTCGGAATAAAGGGTCGCCCTTTTAGAACTAAGATGAAGAGGAATTTCTTCTCTCCGAGGGTCGTAAATCTGTGGAATTCTCTGCCCCAGAGAGCTGTGGATGCTGGGTTATTATATACATTGAAGCTGGAGATAGACCGATTTTTGCAAGATAAGGGAGTGAAGGGTTATGGTGAGCGGGTAGGGAAGTGTCTTTGAGTCAAAGATCAGCCATGATGTTATTGAATGCCGGAGCAGGCTCGAGGGGCCAAGTGGCCTATTCCTGCTCCTATTTCTTATTTTCTTATAATGTCATTGGTGGTGACCTTAATCTAACATTACTTAAGATGACCGAACTATAAACTTACCGATGGCGGGTCTACACTATCAATACTGGTGGTCAGTCAACTCTAACATCTTTGGCGGTAACCGTATTCTAACATTATTGTTGATGACTATACACTAACATTAGAGGTAATAACGACACTTTAACATTTCTGATGCTAACCCTACTCTACATAAGAACATAAGAATTAGGACCAGATATCAGAGAGTCATAGAGTCATACGGCACAGAACGAGGGCATTCGGCATATTGAGTCCGTGCCGGCTCTCTGTCGATCAATCCAGTCAGTCCCATTCCCCCGCTCTTACCCCGTGGCCCTGCAAGTTTATTTCCCTCAAGTGCCTGTCTAGTTTCCCCTTGAAAACATCGCGTGTCTGCACTTCCTCCACTTCCGTCGGCAGCGAATTCCAGGTCAAAACAACTCGCTGCATAAAAAAAGTTTGTCCTCACATCCCCTCGTATCTCTTGCCCCAAAACTTAAATCTGTGTCCCCTAGTCCTTGTACCATCAATTAATGGGAACAGCTTTTCCAATTCTAGCCTATCCAAACCCGTCATAATCTTGTAACTGCCAGGTCCCTCTGTCCCTGCACACTCTTTAAAATTGTGCCATTAAGTGTAAATTGCCTCTCCCTGTTCCTTCTGCCAAAATGCATCACCTCACACTTCTCTTTATTAGAATCCATCTGCACTTGTCTGTCAATTCTGCTGGCCTTTCTATGTTCTGTTGCAGTCGATAGGTAGCATCCTCACTGTTTGTCACACGCCCAAGTTTGGTGTCATCGGCAAATTTTGAAAATTTGCTCTGTATCCCAATATCCAGGCCATTTATATATATCAAAAAAGCAGTGGCCCCAGCACTGACACTTGGAGAACGTCACTGAGTACCATCGTCCAGTGTGAAAAACACAAATCGCTGTTTTCTGTCCTTAAGCCAATTCCTTAGCCAGGCTGCCACTGACCCACCTATTCCATGAGCCGTAATTTTGTTAACCAGCCTTCTATTTGGTACTTTTTCAAACGCCTTCGGATTATTCATGTCGACAACATCCGTTGCATTCCCTTCTTCAATCATATCTGTTACTTCCCAAAAAATGTAATTAGATTCGTCAGAACGATCTGCCTTTTACAAATCCGTGTTGGCTCTCCTCAGTTAGCTTAAACCACTCCAAGTGCCCGTTATTTTTTTTCCTTGAATATTGTTTCTAAAATTTAACCAACATTGATGTTAAACTGACCGGCCTTTAGTTGCTAGGATTGTCCTTATGCCCATTCTTGAACAATAGTGTCACATTTGCCACTTTCCAAACCTCAGGCACCTCCCCCGCACCTAAGGAATATTGGAAAATAATGGCAAGCCCTTCCACTATCTCCTCCCCCAATTCCCTTAGCAAC
Organism: Squalus acanthias; assembly: GCA_030390025.1. NCBI lineage: Eukaryota > Metazoa > Chordata > Chondrichthyes > Squaliformes > Squalidae > Squalus > Squalus acanthias. The sequence goes on along the minus strand of CM059452.1, from coordinate 18,483,526 downwards.
CTGGGAGGCAAGACATCTGGACCAGGCGAACTCTCCACTCTCAGCATATCCAGCCTTTCGAGTACATCCTGTCTCTCAATTTTCACCGCTTCCATTGCTTCTAACATTTCCACTTCTACCGATATTTTGTCAGCATCCATCACCTTAGTGAACACCGAAACAAAGTATTCATTGCGTATTCTTATCTTGCCCTCTGCCTCTCAGCAAATATTACCTTCTTTATCACTAATAGGCCGCACCCCGCCGCTTACTACCCGCTTACTGCTTACATGCCAGTAGAAGAATTTTGGGTACCTTTATTTGTTAACTGCCATTCTACTCTCATATTATCTCTTTGCCAATCTTATTTTCATCTTCACTTCTGCTCTCAACTTATTTGGTCTAGTTCTCCCTTGAAGAATTCACCTGACATGCATTATACACACTCGTTTTTTGCTTTATCATCTTCTCTATCTCCCTCGTCATCCAAGGAGCTCTTGTTTTGGTTCCTTTTCCGTTCTCTCTTGTTGGAATGCACCTAATCTTTACTTGGAACATCTCCCCCTTAATGATCACCCATTGTTCCATTACAGTTTTTCCTGTCAGTCTTTGGTTCCATTTTACCCTGGCTAGATCCTTTCACATCGCATTAAAGTTAGCCCTATTCCAGTTTAGAAGTTCCACTCTAGATTGTTCCTTGCTCCTCTCCATTGCTAATCTAAATCTTATGATACGATGATCACTCGTACCCAAGTGTTCTCCCACAGAAACTTGGTCGACCTGACCCACCTTATTTCTCAGCGCAAGATCCATCAATGCCTCCTTCCTAGTTGGGCCCAGAACATACTGGTCAAGGACATTCTCCTAAACACATTTCAGAAATTCCTCCCCCTCCTTTCACTTTACCCTAGCATTCTCCCACTCGATATTTCGATAATTAAAATCCCCCAATATCACCACTCTATAGCTCTTGCTTATCTCTGCGATTTACCTGCAGATTTGCTCCGCTACCTTCCTCTCACTATTTGGAGTCATGTAGAATACCTCCCATAGCGTGATCATACCCTTTTTGCTCCACAACTGTAACCAAATTGATTCTGTCCTTGTACCCTCAAGACATCCTCCCTTTCCAACAATACAATTTCTTCCTTAAACAGCACTGCCACCCACCTCCCTTTTTTTCCCCCCTATCTTTTCTGAACACCTTTTACCCTTGAATATTCAGTACCCAGTTCTCACCGTTTTTAAGTTACGTTTCCGTTATTGCCACGACATCTTATTGCCACACGGCTAATTGTGCTTGTAGCTCAGCAACCGTATTCAGCACACTTTGTGCGTTTGCATACATACATTCGAAACCAATGTTTGAATTTTTCATAGTCTTTCTTTGTCATCTAATATGGTGCGACGTCCGGCTCTAGTAGGACTTTCTTCTCTAGTACCATCCAACACACTCACTCTTTTACGCACCTTATGCCTCATTTCTACACCTATATGCTTGTGCCCATCCCTCTGCCAAGCTAGTTTAAACCATCCCCAACAGCTCTTGCAAACCTATCCGGTCCAGACCATATGGCACCTCGAGCCTGCTCCATCATTCAATAATTTCATGGATGATTTTCTACCTCAACTCCACCTTCTCGCCCAGTCCCCATATCCCTTACATAAGATAACATAATGCGTAGGAGCAAGAGTAGGACATTTGAGCCCTCGATCCTGTTCCGCCATTCAATAAGATCATTACTGATCTGATCTTGGCCTCAACTCCACTACCCTGCCCGATCCCCATAACCCTTGACACACTTACCTTTCAAAAATCTGTCTATCTCAACCTTAAATATATTCAATGACCCAGCCTCCACAGCTCTCTGGGGAAGAGAATTCCAAAGATTCACGACCCTCTGAGAGAAGGAATTCCTCCTCGTTACCGACTTAAAAGGGTGCCTCCTTATTCTGAAATTATGCCCCCTAGTTCTAGATTCCCCGACGAGGGGAAACATCCTCTCTGCATCTACCCTGTCAAGCCCCTTCAGAATCTTATATGTTTCAATAAGGTCCCATCTCATTCTTCTAAATTCCAATGAGTATAGGCGCAACCTGCTCAACCTTTCCGCATAAGACAATCCCTTCCTCACCGGAATCAACCTCGTGAACTTTCTCTGAACTGCCTCCAATGCAAATATATCCTTCCTTAAATAAGGAGACCAAAAATGTATGCAGTACTCCAGGTGTGGTCTCAACAATGCCCTGTATAGTTGTAACAGGACTTCCCTGCGTTTATACTCCATTCCCTTTTCAATAAATGACAACATACCATTTGCCTTCGTAATTACTTGCTGTACCTGCATGCTAACTTTTTGTGATTCATGTACAGGGACCCACAGATCATTCTGTACCTCAGCATTTTGAAATCTCTCCCCATTTAAATAATAATTTGTTTTTTTATTTTTCCTACCAAAGTGGATAACCTCGCATTTTCCCACATTAAACTCCATCTGTCAGATTTTTGCCCACTCAGCCTACCTAATCCCTTTGGAGATTCTTTGCGTTTTCCACACAATTTGCTTTCCCACCTATTTTTTGTATCATCAGCAAATTTGACTACATTACACTCAGCCCCTTCATCCAAGTCATTAATATGGATTGTAAATATTTGAGACCCCTGCACGAATCCCTGCGGCACCCCACTAGTTACAGTTTGCCAAACTGAAAATGACCCATTTATCCGAACTCTCTGTTTTCTGTCAGTTAGTCAATCCTCTATCCAAGCTAATATATAATCCCCAACCCCGTGAGCTCTAATCTGGTGTAGTAACCTTTTATATGGCACCTTATCGAATGACTTCTGGAAATCCAAATACAAGACTTCTACTGGTTCCTCTTTATCCACCCTGCTCGTTAAATCCTCAAAGAATTTCAGCAGATTTATCAAACATGATTTCCCTTTCATAAAAAAATACTGACTCTGCTTGACTATATTATGATTTTCTAAATATCCTGCTATCACTTCATTAATGTTGGCTCCAACATTTTCCCAATTACAAATGTAAATCAATCTGGTCGTTAGTTGCCTGCTTTCTGTCTCCCTCCTTAAATAGGGGCGTTACATTTGCGGTTTTCCAGTCATCTGGGACCTCTCCAGAATCCAGTGAATTTTGGTACATTTTAACCAATGCATGCACTATCTCTGCAGCCACCTCTTTTAATACTCTAGGATGCAGTCCATCGGGTCCAGGGTACTTTTCCACCTTTAATCCCATTAGCTTCCTAGTACTCTCTCTCTCTAGTGATAGTGATTGTTTTAAATACTCACACCACCCCAATAGCCCCTTGATTATCCATTTTCGGGATGCTTTTAGATTTTTATACCGTGAAGACCGATACAAAATATTTGTTCAAATCTCTGCAATTTCCCTGTTTCTCATTATTAATTCCCCAGACTCATTCTCCAGGGGTCCAACGTTTACTTTAGCTACCCTCTTCCTTTTTACATACCTGTAGAAACTCCTACTCTCTGTTTTTATATTTCCTGCTGGCTTACTCTCATAAGCTATCATCTCTCTCTATCATTTTGTTAGTCGTCCTTTGCTGGTTTTTAAAAGTTTGCCAATTGCCTTACACTATTCTTCGCAGCCTTGGATGCTTTTGTTTTCAATTTGACTCCATCCCTTGATTCCGCCAGAGACTAAAAATCTATCTATCTCAGCCTTGAATATACTCAACAAAAGTGCCAAAGATAACTTTGTCGCTGCCACGTTATCATAGAGTCCTCGAATGATGCAGCAAAGAAGGAACCCATTTGGCCCATCGTGCCTGTGCAATGACAGCAGACTCCCCAGAATGAGGTCAACGTCCTGCAGATTCTCCCGGTTCCACTCCGGAGAATGTCCTGTCCTCACTGAGTTACACAGTCCGGCTCTACCAGCGGAACTCACTGCGGGAATTGACCCCTGGCCTTTCTGTCACCTCACACTGCATCTTCATTCATCTCAGAACATGGACAATCCCCACAGATCACAGCAGGTGCAGAGTAAAATTACCGCAATATCAATTAGTAGTTTGAGGAGATGTAAGCAGTTCAATTCCGACACCAAAATATCGTTTGCAACTACAAATCTGTTTATTGTGTTCGACCAAGTCCAGATATATACATGTATTCTTTGCTTTTCCACATAACTAGAACTTCACTCTAAAGTCTGTCTCTCTGGTTCCCCAGTGCCATGGAGAGAAGCGCCTGATACCCTCGTTTATTTAATGCAACAGAGACAAACAAATGTATTCGTTCAAAATCAACGTGCAGGAAGACACTTACAGATAAACACAATCAGCGATACAGAGAGTATCGGAAACAACGGGAAATAGACAAGAGATATTGACAAGAACAAAAGCCATCAGAACATTGCCTGAACCCCTGTGGTCAATAAATGGTTTGATGGTTGACTTCCTCATATACCTTGGAATTCTGGAGGACTACGTCCGTGGTTTGTAGAACAAGTTGAACCAATGGGGCGGAGCCAACAGCCACCTCGCTGTAATAAGCGACAAGGCCGGCAACTTTAACCAGATCCGGCTATTTCAGTCGGAAGAGCATCAGACTCTTAATTTTAGAGTCGTTGGTTCGAGCTCCCCGTTGGGTGCAAATTTTTCAACCTTTCATTGTTGATTTCACGGCGACCCCCAGCTCTGAATTCCTGCAGCAGTGTCACTTCGCTAAAAATGCGAATAATGGCCCGAAAATTAGACCTAATACGCGAGAGCACGCACTGTGTACTCTCGCGTTTTAGCTCTCCAATTGCCGGTTTCCAGCATGCTCTGCGCATGCGCGGGAAACCGGCATTTCGTGAACTCAAAAGGGGGCGGTTCCTAAGTGAACCGCGTGCGCGCTACAGGCTGCGCGCACGCAGTGCACTTAGTGCTTTGAACGCGCAGGTAAGCATGGAAGATTTTACACATAAAGAAAGGAGGCGTAAGACCCTCTTTAAACAAGGTAAGTAGTTAAATAAGTATTATTTTAATTTTTTTTAGACAGGTTTATCTTTTTTAGAGACTTTAAAGAAAGGTAAGTTTATTTTTATAACTTATAAAAAGATTTTAAATGTTTTCAAAAATTTAAATTTTTGTTTAAAGTGGTTAATTTATTTAACTATAGTTATTTTATTAATGTGATGGGTTTTTTTTTAATTTAATTGAGGTTTAGCTGTTCTTTTGGGGGTACGTTGTATTCATAGCTTTGACAGTTCTCCTGGTGTGCTGCCATTGTCTCTAACTGAATCACGTGATCCCAGAGCTCGCACGAACTAACTGCGTCTGTGGGTCACGCAAGCACTGCACAGCTGCATGTGGGACTGGCCTTGAAACTAAAGTTCGTGTGAGCCCGGAGGGAAAAGTAGGCGCGCAGTGAGATACGCGGGGAAGCCTTACCCCCGCAGGAACGCTCCGTGTTTAATTTCTGGGCCAATATAATTGCTGGTTTAAGAGTGAAAACTGGCCTCCGGTTCACTGTAACTATCAGATACAACATTGTAGGTGCCGGGTTATCATAGAATGATAGAATGATACAGCAGTGAATGAGGCCATTCGGCCCATCGTGCCTGTGCCGGCTCTTTGACAGAACTATCCCATTAATCCCACTCCCCTGTATTTTTCCGTGCAAGTAACGTACAATAAATGGTAAAACGTTTAAAAGGAACAGGACGTGTTAGGGATTCAGATACACAAAAATTTCTGAGGGGCCTCAAATTTTCGTAAAGGATTCAACCTCCCCTGCTTCATTGCACTTAGCGAGGCAGGTGTGACGTTCCAGTCAAAACTCTGTCCGTACAAAACTGGCTGCAGTCACAGAATTAGAATGGCCACGTCCTGGGGACCAAAAGCAGCCGGTCCAGGTCGAAGAAGAATGAGAGGGAGCTTTTTTTTTACACAGCGAGTTCTTGTGATCTGGAGTGCAATGTCTGACAGGGCGACGGAAGCAGATTCAGCAGTAACTTTAAAAGGAGAACTGGATAAATACTTGAAGGGAAAGATTTACAGGGCTATGAGTAAATAGCAGGGTACTGGGGTTAATGGGATAGCTCTACCAAAAAGCCGGCACAGGCACGAGGGGCCGAATGACTTTGTTCTATGCTGTATAATTAAATAATTCTATGATTCAATTCAAAGGAACCCGGCGAGAATGATCTGATTCAGGAGATTGGGGAGGGACAATTAGGGAGCTCCTTCAGAACATTAATCACTTAACAATCAATTTCCTGTGTGACGAGGGTGTTTTCGATCAGTGAAATGTCTGTAAAATTCAACGGAGGTGAAGGATTGAGAGTTTTTAGTGTGGGACAGAAGTGATGTTGTTTATGGTCACTGAGCCTTCCAGCAGCATTTACGGGGGACCAGAATGAGTGGAACTTTCTCTGGGCCTTCTCCGGGGGAATTCAGGACTATTGAAAGATTTCTCCTTGAGCACAGGTGGCCGAGCGGACTATGGTGCTGCGTTCAGGTCGCAGTCTCCTCTGGGAGTGTGGGTATGAATCCCACTCCAGACATTCGGTCTTTTCACTCCTCCGTGGAGTTGCATTTTATGGAATTAGCTGGAACTGCATCTTCGACATGTTGTTCCTATTTTTGAGCAGGTAACAAGGAGGCAGATGCGGGTAATGCGTATGATGTAGTGTATATGGACTTTAGCAAGGCTTTTGATAAGGTTCCACATGGCAGACTGGTCACGAAGTTAAGAGCCCATGTGATCCAGGGCAAAGTGCCAAGTTGGATTCAAAACTGGCTCGGAGACAGAAAGCAGAGGGTAATGGTTGATGGGTGTTTTTGTGAATGGAAGGCTTTTCCAGTGGGGTTCTGCAGGGCTCAGCACTTGGCCCTTGTTTTTTGTGGTATTTATCAATAATCTAGACTTGAATATAGGGGGTAGGATTAAGACGTTTGCAGATGATACTAAAATCGGCTATGTGGTTGATACTGAAGAAGGGAGCTGTAAACTGCAGGAAGATATCAATAAATTGGTCAGGTGAGCAGAACAATGGTAAATGGAATTCAATCCGGAGAATTGTGAGGTAATGCATTTGTGGAGGGCTAACAAGGAAAGGGAATACAATTTAAATGGTAGGTCACTGAGTAGTGTAGAGGAACAAAGGGACCTTGGAATGCAAGTCCACAGATCCCTGAAGGTAGCAGGCCAGTTAGATAAGGTGGTTAGGAAGGCTTACGAAATGCGTGCCTTTATTAGTCATGTCATAGAATACAATAGCAGGGGGGTTATGCTTCAACTGTATAAAACACTAGTTAGGCCTCAGCTAGAGTACTGCGTGCAGTTCTGGTCACCACATTACAGGAATGTTGTGATTGCACTAGAGAGGGTACAGAGGAGATTTACAAGGATGTTGCCCGGAGTAGAGAATCTTAGCTATGAGGAAAGACTGGATAGGCTGGCTTTGTTTTCCTTGGAACAGAGGAGGTTGAGGGGAGACCTTATTGAGGTGTATTTAAATTATGAGGGGCAAAGATAAAGTGGATAGAAAGTACCTATGTCCCTTAGCAGAGGGGTCAGAACCAGGGGGCACAGATTTAAAGTAATTGGTGGAAAGTTTAGAGGGGATTTGAGGTGAAATTTCTTCACCCAGAGGGTTGTGGGTGGGTCTGGATCTCACTGCCTGAAAGGGTTTTAGAGGAAGGAACCATAACCACATTTATAATGTACTTGGATGTGCACTTGGGATGCTCTAACCTGCAGAACTACGGACCAAGAGCTGGGAAGTGGGATTAGGCTGGATAGCTCTTTGTTGGCAGGCGTGGACATGATGGGCCGAAATGTCCTCCTTCCTTGCTGTAACTTTCTATGATTCTATGATTCTATTATTCCATCAGAAAACTAACCCTGACATTGTTTTCCCGAGAGCAGAGAAGGTTTAGGGGAGACCTAAAAGGGATATTCAAAATTATGAGGTCTTTTGATAGAGCAAGTAGGGAGAAATTGATTTCTTGCCGAGTGGATCGAAAACCAGAGGTCATAGATTATAAATAATTGGCTAAAGAACTCGAGGCGGCTTTAGGAGATTCTTTTCACACAGAGGGTTGTTAAGATCAGTAACACATTACCTGAAAGGATGATGGAATCAGATTCCATAGAAACATTCAAACGGCAATTGTACATTAATTTGAAGAGAACTAATTAGCATGGCTATGGGCTAAATGCTTGGGTGTGGGACTAAATTGGACAGTTCTTTCAAAGAGCTGGCACAGGCAGGACGGGCCGAACGGCCTCATTCTGTGCTGTAAGATTCTATGATTCAATGATTCTATGACTCCGGCCTTTTGTTCATCCCCCTTTCTCTTCACTCTACAAATAGTCTGCGGCTCGCTGCCGGGAATTTCCTTCCCTAACCCTTCCGTCTCCTCCTTTAAGACCCTCTTATAACCGTAAGCTTTGAGGAGTCTTTTGGTCAAAAGTCTTAATGGATCCTTCTTTGGATTGGGCTTCCATTTTTTTGATCACTCCTCTATGAAGCGCATTGGGAGATCTCTAACAAGTGGGGAGGGGCCCAGGGTTTATCAAGCTGTGTGGAACACTTTACTGAACACGTGTGTTTTTTACATTAATGAGGGCATCTGACGCTTCTCTCCCTGACACTGGCGAACTAGTGAGACAGATTTTATAGCAAGGTTCTGTTTCTGTAATGATCAATACTCTGATCAACGCTAGAAAGAGCTTTGTCACCGACGTGATTTGAACACGCAGCTTTCTGATCGGGAATCAGACGCACTACCGAAGCGCCACGAGTTCTACGTTTGCAACAGCGCAGGAATGGTTCTATATATCAATGTTTCTCAAACACCGTTTAATTCCTACCCAGAATCAGCACATCACAGGAAAATAAACTAGGAAACTGCTCAAAATACACAACAGGTCGAGCAGCTTCTGAAAAACAATGAAACTTTTGGCGTCCAGACATTAGTTGGAACTGCAAACAAGGCCGTGTGAAACTATAAACTGTGCGTGTCAAATCAAACAAACACACTGCACAGGAGGAGGACATTCGGCCTGTCGTGCCTGTGCCGGTTTAGAAAGAGCAGCCGTGCTCAGTCCCACAGCCTCGCTTTTTGTCCCTAACCCTGTAAGTTCCTCATCCTCATGTACCTGTGCAACTCCCTTTAAAATCATTGATAGAATCATCTTCCACCACCTTGTGAGGTAGAGCGTTACAGATGCTGACAACTCACTGAGTGGAAAGAAATCTTCTCATCTCCCTCTCGATCTTTGGCCAATGATTTTAAATCTATGACCTCAGGTTATTGACCCACTCGTCCGAGGGAATAGTTTTTCCTCTATCTACTTTATAACTAGCATTATGTATTCAAGTAATCCATATGCTTGATTAACCACATTGTCAACTTGCCCTGCCACCATTAATGATTTGTGTATATGACACCAAGGCCTCTCTGCTCATCTGCACTTTTCAAAATCGTACCATTTATAATGCACTGTCTTTCCATATTAGTCCTACGAAAGTGCATCACTTCACACATTGAACTCCAACTGCCATGTTTCTGCCCGTTTCACCAACCTGCCTATGTCATCCTGAAATCCAGAGCTATCCTCGTCACTGTCTATTATGTTGCCAAGTTTCGTATCATCTGCAAACTGTAGAATGCTGCCCCTACATCCGAGTCTAGATCGTTTATAAAAATTGCAAAGAGTAATGGATCCAAAACTGACCTTGGGAACACCACTGCAAACCAGCTCCCCGTCTGATAAACATCCGTCCAACAACACCCTTAGCTTCCTGTCACTGAGCCAATTCCGTATGCATGCCATCACTTTTCCCTTAATTCCATGGGCTTCCGTCTTCTTAAGAAGATTCCTGTGTGGATGTGATGTTTATCTATAAAGTTCGTGTTTATGTGATGAGTTCGATGCTTTATATGTGTGACAATTCATAGTTTATTATTATAATATGACACACACTACATAAAAATATAAATATAAATAATTGCATCTGTGATACTTCTAAATGCACTTGGGTGTATTTGTGTCCCAGTTATAAATATATTTGTGTGTTATTTGTCATTGTATTTGTGTGTGTCTGTATTAGGTATAAATGTATTTGTGTGTAATTTAATAGTACCATATTGAGAAATAAATACTTACATAAAACATTTGGAATGAAGACAGATGACCCCCAAAAAATGAATAAATTTTACAGATACATGTAAATACATTTGTAAGCAGCAGAGTCATGAAATAAATTTACATGTAAAACAAGTCAAAAATAAATCGGTATCCAACATGGAGAGTTCCCAATTATCTTTAACATTATAGCAATGGTTTGACTCTGTTTTCCCTGGTGGTTTAGTGTTAGGATTCGATGCTTTCACCGCCGTGTCCTGCGTTTGATTCCTGGTCAGGGAATTAAGAGGTGAAAAAGCAGCTTTTAATTAAATGACTTCCTATATTTAATGTGAAAAAATAATATTTTTAATCACCATTAATGAACTGATGAACTTCTTTTGCAGAATGAAAGAAATACTGACTAACCAAGAGTCGATACTTCAATATTTTTCTGTGATGAATTGTTACCCACATCTCATTTCACACACAGTAGTCTGGTTTAAAATATTCATTGCTTCTGACACCAGGAATCTGGTGCAACTTTTGTTAAACTTAACAGGACAGGTCAGTTCTCAGTCAATATATTCTCTGACGTAATATTAATGTTGATGTGGAGGAGAAAATTGATTTGGATCTCCGTGTACACAAATCAGTAAAAGCTAGTGCACAGGAACAAAAAATGATCAAAACGGTCAATGGAATGCTGTCCCTTTTCTGAAAGCGTTTGAATTCAAACATGAGGACTCGATGCTTCCGTTATACATAACCTTGGTCAGACACCATCTCGAGCATTACTTTCAGATTTCGGAACCGAATATCAGGAAATATAAATTAACCTTATAGCAGGTACAGTGCAATCTATCAGAATTATACCAGTGTTTGCAGAGTTAAATATGAGGACAGGTTGCATAAACCTGGTTTGTATTTCCTTGACTTTAAACAGTTGAGGGTTGATCATATCGCAACATTTAAAGTCAAAAAGAGATTCAATAAGGTAGTTATAGAAAAAGTATTTCCTCCAATGGGGAAATGCAGAATAAGAGGGCATCATCCTTGAATTAGAGCTGGGCCAATTAGGAATGAGATCCGGAAGCACTATTTCACACAAACGTTATTGGAAATCTGGAACTCGCCTCTTCAAAAGGTTATGGACGCTGGACAATATAAATTGTGAAGAATTAAATAGAAATAAGTTTATTTAGGTAAGGATATCAGCGGGCATGGAATAAAGGCGCCTAAGTGGATTTAAGATACAGATTATCCATGATGTGATTGAATGGTGGAACAGACTCGAGCTGCTGAATGACCTAATCATGTTCCTCCGTTTCTATGCAAATAAAATAGGACATAGTCAGATTTGCAGATTGGCTGTAAAAGTGTTGGTTGAAATTTAAGGAGAAATGTTCTGTCTCTGAGCTCACAGTGCGTGGAAACACACGTAGGAAAATTCCACAGCAGTGCAAAACCTCAGCTGCTGTGAGCATTTCTGGGCGCCCTACATTGAGACGGTCTCAATCGGGATCTTGGGTTTATGTCACGATACATGACGTGATCCGGACTCGAGTCGTCGTTGGCTTGTTCACAGATGTGATTCCCAGTAAAAAAGTTAACATTTTAAAGTTAATCGTTTTACATACAGACGGCAGCTTTTGACACGTTAGACCCCATGCGATTCCACCTCATTGTCTCAGTTGTATCTTGCTATGTCTTTGATGTGGTACCTTCCTGGCTGACCTGATTAACTTTATCACACCTCGGCAGATAAACAGTCAGGATGATTGAATTCAGTTGTCTGCAATTGTAAGTTACACATGCATTGTTCTCTACCTATATATGCTTTGACGATTCTGTATCTCCTCACTTCACCCGACGAAGGATTTGTAACTCCGAAAGCTTGTGATTTAAAATAAAGCTGTTGGACTATAACCTGGTGTTGTGCGACCTCTGAAGGATGTGAAATCCATGGAGACAGTCAAAATAAATTCACTAACATCATACCAGGGATGAGAGGTTTTAGTTATGAGGAGAAAGAAGGCAAAGTGAACCAAGAACGTTAAGTGAAATTCGGAAAGACGTGTTGAAAAATTCACAAGGCTAGCTGGGTAATTCGGCAACTAAAATTTAATCTCGCCAGCAAAAAATAACTTAGAGATTAAAATATGTTTATTTTAGGATGGGATCTGTTAGTACCTGGAATGCCTCACATGATGATGGAAACAGAATTCATAATAAGATTCTGAAAGAAATCACTCTAATTTTCATTTGAGTTATTTATTTTTAACTGCTTCCATGGTCTTTCTAGGGAGCCTGTTCCAAAGATTGTTTATGATATTGTTTATATAGATTTATATAGAATGTACAGCACATAAACATACCACACGGTCCAACTGGTCCATGTCGGTGTTTATGCTCCACACGAACCTCCTCCCACCTCACTCAACTGAATTTATCAGCATATCCTTCAGTTCCTTTCTTTCTTATGTACTTACCGAGCTTCCCCTTAAATGTATCTAGGTCAGTTGCCACAACTAATCTTTGTAGTAGCGAATTCCACATTCTAACCAGTCTCTTGTTGAATACGTTTCTCCTGGACTCCCTGTTGGCTGTATTAGTGTCAATCTTATACTCATGGCCACTAGTTTAATTCTCCTTACAAGAGGGAATGTCTTCTCTTCGTTTACCCTATCAAACCCATTCATAATTTTAATGACTTCCATCAGGTCACCCGTCAACACTCTCTTGTCCAGAGATAAGAGCCGTGGGTTGTTCAATCTTTCCTGATAGGTATAATCTCTCATTTCTGGCATAAAACCTTTAAATATCTTCTTTACCTATTTCAGTGCTTCCAATTCCTTTTTATAATATGAAAATCAGAGTCTAGCCTCTGAACCACAGTGTAAGTGTAGTGGTACTTCAAAGAATTATAGAATCATAGAAAGTTACAGCACGGAAGGAGGCCATTTCGGCCCCTCTTCTCCGCGCCGGCCAACAAAGATCTATCCAGCCTAATTCCACTTCCCAGCTCTTATGCCGTAGCGCTGCAGGTTAGAGCATCCCAAGTCCACATCCAAGTACTTTTTAAAAAGTGGTTAGTGTTCCTGCCTCGACCACCCTTTCAGGCAGTGAGTTACAGACCCCCACATACCTCAGGGTGAAGAAATGTCCCCTCAAATACCCTCTAAACCTTCCACCAATTACTTTAACTCTGTGCCCCCTGGTTTTGACCCCTCTGCTAAGTGAAATAGGTCCTTTCTACCCACTTTATCTGTGCCCCTCATAATTTTATAAACCTCAATAAGGTCTCCCATCAGCCACCTCTGTTACAAGGAAAACAAACACAACTGGTACTCTAGTTCCAGAGGAGGATGTTTAACTCCAGTGTAATTATAGGTTGCCACTAATATTGGAGGAGAACGGTCAGTTCTATTGTAAGTGTAGGATACCAATAGTACCGGAGTAGCATGCTCACATACACTGTAAGTGTAGGGTAATACTCGTACCGGAGTAGTTTAAGTGTAGAAGTATCCCTAGTGGTGGAGGAGCATGTTCTACTCCTCTGTATGTTTAGCAAACATCTAGTACCGAAGGAGTGCGCTCACCTCTCGTGTAAATATACGCTATCACGAGTACAGGAGGAGCACGGTCATCTCTACTGTAGGTGTAGGGTATAAATAGTACAGGTGGAGCATGGTCATCACTACTGTAGGTGTAGGCTATAAATAGTACATGGAAACATAGAAACATACAAGATAGGAGCAGGCGTAGGCCATTCGGCCCCTCGAGCCTGCTCCGACATTTAATGAGATCATGGCTGATCATCCAAATTCAGTACCCTGTCCCTTATTTCTCCCCATATCCCTTGATCCCTTTAGCCATAAGAAATATATCTAACTCCTTCTTCAATATATTTAATGAATTGGTCTCAAATGCCTTCTGTGGTAGAGAATTTCACTGGTTCACCATACTCTGGGTGAAGAAATTCCTCCTCATCTCAGTTCTAAATGGCTTACCCCTTATCCTTAGACTGTGACCCCTAGTTCTGGACTCCCCCACCATCGGGAACATACTTCCTGCATTTGGTCTGTCTAGTCCTGTTAGAATATTATAAATTTCAATGAGATCCTTCTCATTCTTCTGAACTCTAGCGAATATAAGCCTAATCGACCCAATCTCTCTTCATAAGTCATTCCTGCCATCCCAGGTATCAGTCTGGTGAATCTTCGCTGCACTCCCTCCATGGCAAGAACATCCTTCCTCAGAAAAAGCGACCAAAACTGCACACAATACTCAAGGTGTGGTCTCACAAAGGCCCTGTACAACTGCAGCAAGACATCCTTGCTCCTGTAATTGAATCCTCTCACTATGAAGGCCAAAATACCATTTGCCTTCTTAACCGCCTGCTGCACCTGCATGCTTACCTTCAGCGACTGGTGCACAAGCACACACAGGTCTCGTTGCACTTCCCCTTTTCCCAATTTATGCTGTTCAGATAAGAATCTGCCTTCCTGTTTTTGCAACCAAAGTGGATAACCTCACATTTATCCACATTATACTGCATCTGCCATTCATCTGCCCTATCACCCACCCTGTACAAATCATACTGGAGTTTCTCTGCATCCTCCTGACAGCATACACGCCCACCCAGCTTTGTGTCGTCTGCAAATTGGAGATATTACATCCAGTTCCCTCGTCTAGATCATCAATATATATAGTACAAGAGGAGCACGGTCATCTCTACTGTAGGTGTAGGATATAAATAGTACAGGAGGAGCACGGTCAACTCGACTGTAGATGTAGGGTTTAAATAGTAGAGGAGGAGCAGAGTCATCACTACTGTAGGTGTAGGATATCAATAGTACAGGAGGAGCACTGTGATCTCTACTGTAGGTGTAGGATATAAATGGTACCTGTAGAGGAAGATCATCTCTACTGTAGGTGTAGAATATAAATAGTACAGGCGGAGCAGAGTCATCACTACTGTAGGTGTAGGATATAAATAGTACAGGAGGAGCAGAGTCATCTCTACTGTAGGTGTAGGATATAAATAGTACAGGAGGAGCACAGTCATCTCTACTGTAGGTGTAGGATATAAATAGTACAGGAGGAGCACAGTCATCACTACTGTAGGTGTAGGATATTAATAGTACAGGAGGAGCACAGTCATCACTACTGTAGGTGTAGGATATAAATAGTACAGGAGGAGCACAGTCATCTCTACTGTAGGTGTAGGATATAAATAGTACAGGAGGAGCACAGTCATCACTACTGTAGGTGTAGGATATAAATAGTACAGGAGGAGCACAGTCATCACTACTGTAGGTGTAGGATATAAATAGTACAGGAGGAGCAGAGTCATCACTACTGTAGGTGTAGGATATAAATAGTACAGGAGGAGCAGAGTCATCACTACTGTAGGTGTAGGATATAAATAGTACAGGAGGAGCAGAGTCATCACTACTGTAGGTGTAGGATATAAATAGTACAGGAGGAGCAGAGTCATCACTACTGTAGGTGTAGGATATAAATAGTACAGGAGGAGCACAGTCATCACTACTGTAGGTGTAGGATATAAATAGTACAGGCGGAGCAGAGTCATCACTACTGTAGGTGTAGGATATAAATAGTACAGGCGGAGCAGAGTCATCACTACTGTAGGTGTAGGATATAAATAGTACAGGCGGAGCAGAGTCATCACTACTGTAGGTGTAGGATATAAATAGTACAGGAGGAGCAGAGTCATCACTACTGTAGGTGTAGGATATAAATAGTACAGGAGGAGTACAGTCATCACTACTGTAGGTGTAGGATATAAATAGTACATGCGGAGCACAGTCATCACTACTGTAGGTGTAGGATATAAATAGTACAGGAGGAGCAGAGTCATCTCTACTGTAGGTGTAGGATATAAATAGTACAGGCGGAGCACAGTCATCACTACTGTAGGTGTAGGATATAAATAGTACAGGAGGAGCAGAGTCATCACTACTGTAGGTGTAGGATATAAATAGTACAGGAGGAGCAGAGTCATCACTACTGTAGGTGTAGGATATAAATAGTACAGGAGGAGCACAGTCATCACTACTGTAGGTGTAGGATATAAATAGTACAGGCGGAGCACAGTCATCACTACTGTAGGTGTAGGATATAAATAGTACAGGAGGAGCAGAGTCATCACTACTGTAGGTGTAGGATATAAATAGTACAGGAGGAGCAGAGTCATCTCTACTGTAGGTGTAGGATATAAATAGTACAGGCGGAGCACAGTCATCACTACTGTAGGTGTAGGATATAAATAGTACAGGAGGAGCAGAGTCATCACTACTGTAGGTGTAGGATATAAATAGTACAGGAGGAGCAGAGTCATCACTACTGTAGGTGTAGGATATAAATAGTACAGGAGGAACACAGTCATCCCTACTGTATTGTAGGATATAAATAGTACAGGAGGAGCACAGTCATCACTACTGTAGGTGCAGGATATAAATAGTACAGGAGGAGCAGAGTCATCACTACTGTAGGTGCAGGATATAAATAGTACAGGAGGAGCAGAGTCATCACTACTGTAGGTGTAGGATATAAATAGTACAGGAGGAGCACAGTCATCTCTACTGTAGGTGTAGGATATAAATAGTACAGGCGGAGCACAGTCATCTCTACTGTAGGTGTAGGATATAAATAGTACAGGAGGAGCACAGTCATCACTACTGTAGGTGTAGGATATAAATAGTACAGGAGGAGCAGAGTCATCACTACTGTAGGTGTAGGATATAAATAGTACAGGAGGAGCACGGTCATCTCTACTGTAGGTGTAGGATATAAATAGTACAGGAGGAGCACAGTCATCACTACTGTAGGTGTAGGATATAAATAGTACAGGAGGAGCAGAGTCATCACTACTGTAGGTGTAGGATATAAATAGTACAGGAGGAGCACGGTCATCTCTACTGTAGGTGTAGGATATAAATAGTACAGGAGGAGCAGAGTCATCACTACTGTAGGTGTAGGATATAAATAGTACAGGAGGAGCACAGTCATCACTACTGTAGGTGTAGGATATAAATAGTACAGGAGGAGCAGAGTCATCACTACTGTAGGTGTAGGATATAAATAGTACAGGAGGAGCAGAGTCATCACTACTGTAGGTGTAGGATATAAATAGTACAGGAGGAGCAGAGTCATCTCTACTGTAGGTGTAGGATATAAATAGTACAGGAGGAGCAGAGTCATCACTACTGTAGGTGTAGGATATAAATAGTACAGGAGGAGCACAGTCATCACTACTGTAGGTGTAGGATATAAATAGTACAGGAGGAGCAGAGTCATCTCTACTGTAGGTGTAGGATATAAATAGTACAGGAGGAGCACAGTCATCACTACTGTAGGTGTAGGATATAAATAGTACAGGCGGAGCACAGTCATCTCTACTGTAGGTGTAGGATATAAATAGTACAGGAGGAGCACAGTCATCACTACTGTAGGTGTAGGATATAAATAGTACAGGAGGAGCAGAGTCATCACTACTGTAGGTGTAGGATATAAATAGTACAGGAGGAGCACAGTCATCTCTACTGTAGGTGTAGGATATAAATAGTACAGGAGGAGCACAGTCATCACTACTGTAGGTGTAGGATATAAATAGTACAGGAGGAGCAGAGTCATCTCTACTGTAGGTGTAGGATATAAATAGTACAGGAGGAGCAGAGTCATCACTACTGTAGGTGTAGGATATAAATAGTACAGGAGGAGCAGAGTCATCACTACTGTAGGTGTAGGATATAAATAGTACAGGAGGAGCACAGTCATCTCTACTGTAGGTGTAGGATATAAATAGTACAGGAGGAGCAGAGTCATCACTACTGTAGGTGTAGGATATAAATAGTACAGGAGGAGCAGAGTCATCACTACTGTAGGTGTAGGATATAAATAGTACAGGAGGAGCAGAGTCATCTCTACTGTAGGTGTAGGATATAAATAGTACAGGAGGAGCAGAGTCATCACTACTGTAGGTGTAGGATATAAATAGTACAGGAGGAGCAGAGTCATCTCTACTGTAGGTGTAGGATATAAATAGTACAGGAGGAGCAGAGTCATCACTACTGTAGGTGTAGGATATAAATAGTACAGGAGGAGCAGAGTCATCACTACTGTAGGTGTAGGATATAAATAGTACAGGAGGAGCACAGTCATCTCTACTGTAGGTGTAGGATATAAATAGTACAGGAGGAGCAGAGTCATCACTACTGTAGGTGTAGGATATAAATAGTACAGGAGGAGCACAGTCATCTCTACTGTAGGTGTAGGATATAAATAGTACAGGAGGAGCAGAGTCATCACTACTGTAGGTGTAGGATATAAATAGTACAGGAGGAGCAGAGTCATCACTACTGTAGGTGTAGGATATAAATAGTACAGGAGGAGCAGAGTCATCACTACTGTAGGTGTAGGATATAAATAGTACAGGAGGAGCAGAGTCATCACTACTGTAGGTGTAGGATATAAATAGTACAGGAGGAGCAGAGTCATCACTACTGTAGGTGTAGGATATAAATAGTACAGGAGGAGCACAGTCATCACTACTGTAGGTGTAGGATATAAATAGTACAGGAGGAGCAGAGTCATCACTACTGTAGGTGTAGGATATAAATAGTACAGGAGGAGCAGAGTCATCACTACTGTAGGTGTAGGATATAAATAGTACAGGAGGAGCAGAGTCATCACTACTGTAGGTGTAGGATATAAATAGTACAGGAGGAGCAGAGTCATCACTACTGTAGGTGTAGGATATAAATAGTACAGGAGGAGCAGAGTCATCACTACTGTAGGTGTAGGATATAAATAGTACAGGAGGAGCAGAGTCATCACTACTGTAGGTGTAGGATATAAATAGTACAGGAGGAGCACAGTCATCACTACTGTAGGTGTAGGATATAAATAGTACAGGAGGAGCAGAGTCATCACTACTGTAGGTGTAGGATATAAATAGTACAGGAGGAGCAGAGTCATCACTACTGTAGGTGTAGGATATAAATAGTACAGGAGGAGCAGAGTCATCACTACTGTAGGTGTAGGATATAAATAGTACAGGAGGAGCAGAGTCATCACTACTGTAGGTGTAGGATATAAATAGTACAGGAGGAGCAGAGTCATCACTACTGTAGGTGTAGGATATAAATAGTACAGGAGGAGCAGAGTCATCACTACTGTAGGTGTAGGATATAAATAGTACAGGAGGAGCAGAGTCATCACTACTGTAGGTGTAGGATATAAATAGTACAGGAGGAGCAGAGTCATCACTACTGTAGGTGTAGGATATAAATAGTACAGGAGGAGCAGAGTCATCACTACTGTAGGTGTAGGATATAAATAGTACAGGAGGAGCAGAGTCATCACTACTGTAGGTGTAGGATATAAATAGTACAGGAGGAGCAGAGTCATCACTACTGTAGGTGTAGGATATAAATAGTACAGGAGGAGCAGAGTCATCACTACTGTAGGTGTAGGATATAAATAGTACAGGAGGAGCAGAGTCATCACTACTGTAGGTGTAGGATATAAATAGTACAGGAGGAGCAGAGTCATCACTACTGTAGGTGTAGGATATAAATAGTACAGGAGGAGCAGAGTCATCACTACTGTAGGTGTAGGATATAAATAGTACAGGAGGAGCAGAGTCATCACTACTGTAGGTGTAGGATATAAATAGTACAGGAGGAGCAGAGTCATCACTACTGTAGGTGTAGGATATAAATAGTACAGGAGGAGCAGAGTCATCACTACTGTAGGTGTAGGATATAAATAGTACAGGAGGAGCAGAGTCATCACTACTGTAGGTGTAGGATATAAATAGTACAGGAGGAGCAGAGTCATCTCTACTGTAGGTGTAGGATATAAATAGTACAGGAGGAGCAGAGTCATCACTACTGTAGGTGTAGGATATAAATAGTACAGGAGGAGCAGAGTCATCACTACTGTAGGTGTAGGATATAAATAGTACAGGAGGAGCAGAGTCATCACTACTGTAGGTGTAGGATATAAATAGT
The DNA here is from genome assembly GCA_030390025.1 of Squalus acanthias. Taxonomy (NCBI): domain Eukaryota; kingdom Metazoa; phylum Chordata; class Chondrichthyes; order Squaliformes; family Squalidae; genus Squalus; species Squalus acanthias. Next base: position 18,463,396 of record CM059452.1, on the reverse strand, counting down.
ACAGGAGGAGCAGAGTCATCACTACTGTAGGTGTAGGATATAAATAGTACAGGAGGAGCAGAGTCATCACTACTGTAGGTGTAGGATATAAATAGTACAGGAGGAGCAGAGTCATCACTACTGTAGGTGTAGGATATAAATAGTACAGGAGGAGCAGAGTCATCACTACTGTAGGTGTAGGATATAAATAGTACAGGAGGAGCAGAGTCATCACTACTGTAGGTGTAGGATATAAATAGTACAGGAGGAGCAGAGTCATCACTACTGTAGGTGTAGGATATAAATAGTACAGGAGGAGCAGAGTCATCACTACTGTAGGTGTAGGATATAAATAGTACAGGAGGAGCAGAGTCATCACTACTGTAGGTGTAGGATATAAATAGTACAGGAGGAGCAGAGTCATCACTACTGTAGGTGTAGGATATAAATAGTACAGGAGGAGCAGAGTCATCACTACTGTAGGTGTAGGATATAAATAGTACAGGAGGAGCAGAGTCATCACTACTGTAGGTGTAGGATATAAATAGTACAGGAGGAGCAGAGTCATCACTACTGTAGGTGTAGGATATAAATAGTACAGGAGGAGCACAGTCATCACTACTGTAGGTGTAGGATATAAATAGTACAGGAGGAGCAGAGTCATCACTACTGTAGGTGTAGGATATAAATAGTACAGGAGGAGCACAGTCATCTCTACTGTAGGTGTAGGATATAAATAGTACAGGAGGAGCAGAGTCATCACTACTGTAGGTGTAGGATATAAATAGTACAGGAGGAGCACAGTCATCACTACTGTAGGTGTAGGATATAAATAGTACAGGAGGAGCAGAGTCATCACTACTGTAGGTGTAGGATATAAATAGTACAGGAGGAGCAGAGTCATCACTACTGTAGGTGTAGGATATAAATAGTACAGGAGGAGCAGAGTCATCACTACTGTAGGTGTAGGATATAAATAGTACAGGAGGAGCACAGTCATCACTACTGTAGGTGTAGGATATAAATAGTACAGGAGGAGCAGAGTCATCACTACTGTAGGTGTAGGATATAAATAGTACAGGAGGAGCAGAGTCATCACTACTGTAGGTGTAGGATATAAATAGTACAGGAGGAGCAGAGTCATCACTACTGTAGGTGTAGGATATAAATAGTACAGGAGGAGCAGAGTCATCACTACTGTAGGTGTAGGATATAAATAGTACAGGAGGAGCAGAGTCATCACTACTGTAGGTGTAGGATATAAATAGTACAGGAGGAGCACAGTCATCACTACTGTAGGTGTAGGATATAAATAGTACAGGAGGAGCAGAGTCATCACTACTGTAGGTGTAGGATATAAATAGTACAGGAGGAGCAGAGTCATCACTACTGTAGGTGTAGGATATAAATAGTACAGGAGGAGCAGAGTCATCACTACTGTAGGTGTAGGATATAAATAGTACAGGAGGAGCAGAGTCATCACTACTGTAGGTGTAGGATATAAATAGTACAGGAGGAGCAGAGTCATCACTACTGTAGGTGTAGGATATAAATAGTACAGGAGGAGCAGAGTCATCACTACTGTAGGTGTAGGATATAAATAGTACAGGAGGAGCACAGTCATCACTACTGTAGGTGTAGGATATAAATAGTACAGGAGGAGCAGAGTCATCACTACTGTAGGTGTAGGATATAAATAGTACAGGAGGAGCAGAGTCATCACTACTGTAGGTGTAGGATATAAATAGTACAGGAGGAGCACAGTCATCACTACTGTAGGTGTAGGATATAAATAGTACAGGAGGAGCAGAGTCATCACTACTGTAGGTGTAGGATATAAATAGTACAGGAGGAGCAGAGTCATCACTACTGTAGGTGTAGGATATAAATAGTACAGGAGGAGCACAGTCATCACTACTGTAGGTGTAGGATATAAATAGTACAGGAGGAGCAGAGTCATCACTACTGTAGGTGTAGGATATAAATAGTACAGGAGGAGCACAGTCATCACTACTGTAGGTGTAGGATATAAATAGTACAGGAGGAGCAGAGTCATCACTACTGTAGGTGTAGGATATAAATAGTACAGGAGGAGCAGAGTCATCACTACTGTAGGTGTAGGATATAAATAGTACAGGAGGAGCAGAGTCATCACTACTGTAGGTGTAGGATATAAATAGTACAGGAGGAGCACAGTCATCACTACTGTAGGTGTAGGATATAAATAGTACAGGAGGAGCAGAGTCATCACTACTGTAGGTGTAGGATATAAATAGTACAGGAGGAGCACAGTCATCACTACTGTAGGTGTAGGATATAAATAGTACAGGAGGAGCAGAGTCATCACTACTGTAGGTGTAGGATATAAATAGTACAGGAGGAGCACAGTCATCACTACTGTAGGTGTAGGATATAAATAGTACAGGAGGAGCAGAGTCATCTCTACTGTAGGTGTAGGATATAAATAGTACAGGAGGAGCACAGTCATCACTACTGTAGGTGTAGGATATAAATAGTACAGGAGGAGCACAGTCATCACTACTGTAGGTGTAGGATATAAATAGTACAGGAGGAGCAGAGTCATCTCTACTGTAGGTGTAGGATATAAATAGTACAGGAGGAGCAGAGTCATCACTACTGTAGGTGTAGGATATAAATAGTACAGGAGGAGCACAGTCATCACTACTGTAGGTGTAGGATATAAATAGTACAGGAGGAGCAGAGTCATCACTACTGTAGGTGTAGGATATAAATAGTACAGGAGGAGCACAGTCATCACTACTGTAGGTGTAGGATATAAATAGTACAGGAGGAGCACAGTCATCACTACTGTAGGTGTAGGATATAAATAGTACAGGAGGAGCACAGTCATCACTACTGTAGGTGTAGGATATAAATAGTACAGGAGGAGCACAGTCATCACTACTGTAGGTGTAGGATATAAATAGTACAGGAGGAGCAGAGTCATCACTACTGTAGGTGTAGGATATAAATAGTACAGGAGGAGCACAGTCATCACTACTGTAGGTGTAGGATATAAATAGTACAGGAGGAGCAGAGTCATCACTACTGTAGGTGTAGGATATAAATAGTACAGGAGGAGCACAGTCATCACTACTGTAGGTGTAGGATATAAATAGTACAGGAGGAGCAGAGTCATCACTACTGTAGGTGTAGGATATAAATAGTACAGGAGGAGCACAGTCATCACTACTGTAGGTGTAGGATATAAATAGTACAGGAGGAGCAGAGTCATCACTACTGTAGGTGTAGGATATAAATAGTACAGGAGGAGCAGAGTCATCACTACTGTAGGTGTAGGATATAAATAGTACAGGAGGAGCACAGTCATCTCTACTGTAGGTGTAGGATATAAATAGTACAGGAGGAGCAGAGTCATCTCTACTGTAGGTGTAGGATATAAATAGTACAGGAGGAGCAGAGTCATCACTACTGTAGGTGTAGGATATAAATAGTACAGGAGGAGCACAGTCATCTCTACTGTAGGTGTAGGATATAAATAGTACAGGAGGAGCAGAGTCATCACTACTGTAGGTGTAGGATATAAATAGTACAGGAGGAGCACAGTCATCTCTACTGTAGGTGTAGGATATAAATAGTACAGGAGGAGCAGAGTCATCACTACTGTAGGTGTAGGATATAAATAGTACAGGAGGAGCAGAGTCATCACTACTGTAGGTGTAGGATATAAATAGTACAGGAGGAGCAGAGTCATCACTACTGTAGGTGTAGGATATAAATAGTACAGGCGGAGCACAGTCATCACTACTGTAGGTGTAGGATATAAATAGTACAGGAGGAGCAGAGTCATCACTACTGTAGGTGTAGGATATAAATAGTACAGGAGGAGCAGAGTCATCACTACTGTAGGTGTAGGATATAAATAGTACAGGAGGAGCAGAGTCATCACTACTGTAGGTGTAGGATATAAATAGTACAGGAGGAGCACAGTCATCTCTACTGTAGGTGTAGGATATAAATAGTACAGGAGGAGCAGAGTCATCACTACTGTAGGTGTAGGATATAAATAGTACAGGAGGAGCAGAGTCATCACTACTGTAGGTGTAGGATATAAATAGTACAGGAGGAGCAGAGTCATCACTACTGTAGGTGTAGGATATAAATAGTACAGGAGGAGCAGAGTCATCACTACTGTAGGTGTAGGATATAAATAGTACAGGAGGAGCACAGTCATCTCTACTGTAGGTGTAGGATATAAATAGTACAGGAGGAGCACAGTCATCTCTACTGTAGGTGTAGGATATAAATAGTACAGGAGGAGCACAGTCATCACTACTGTAGGTGTAGGATATAAATAGTACAGGAGGAGCAGAGTCATCACTACTGTAGGTGTAGGATATAAATAGTACAGGAGGAGCACAGTCATCTCTACTGTAGGTGTAGGATATAAATAGTACAGGAGGAGCAGAGTCATCACTACTGTAGGTGTAGGATATAAATAGTACAGGAGGAGCAGAGTCATCACTACTGTAGGTGTAGGATATAAATAGTACAGGAGGAGCACAGTCATCACTACTGTAGGTGTAGGATATAAATAGTACAGGAGGAGCACAGTCATCACTACTGTAGGTGTAGGATATAAATAGTACAGGAGGAGCACAGTCATCACTACTGTAGGTGTAGGATATAAATAGTACAGGAGGAGCAGAGTCATCACTACTGTAGGTGTAGGATATAAATAGTACAGGAGGAGCACAGTCATCACTACTGTAGGTGTAGGATATAAATAGTACAGGAGGAGCAGAGTCATCACTACTGTAGGTGTAGGATATAAATAGTACAGGAGGAGCACAGTCATCTCTACTGTAGGTGTAGGATATAAATAGTACAGGAGGAGCACAGTCATCACTACTGTAGGTGTAGGATATAAATAGTACAGGAGGAGCACAGTCATCACTACTGTAGGTGTAGGATATAAATAGTACAGGAGGAGCACAGTCATCACTACTGTAGGTGTAGGATATAAATAGTACAGGAGGAGCAGAGTCATCACTACTGTAGGTGTAGGATATAAATAGTACAGGAGGAGCAGAGTCATCACTACTGTAGGTGTAGGATATAAATAGTACAGGAGGAGCAGAGTCATCTCTACTGTAGGTGTAGGATATAAATAGTACAGGAGGAGCACAGTCATCACTACTGTAGGTGTAGGATATAAATAGTACAGGAGGAGCAGAGTCATCACTACTGTAGGTGTAGGATATAAATAGTACAGGAGGAGCACAGTCATCACTACTGTAGGTGTAGGATATAAATAGTACAGGAGGAGCACAGTCATCACTACTGTAGGTGTAGGATATAAATAGTACAGGAGGAGCAGAGTCATCACTACTGTAGGTGTAGGATATAAATAGTACAGGAGGAGCAGAGTCATCACTACTGTAGGTGTAGGATATAAATAGTACAGGAGGAGCAGAGTCATCACTACTGTAGGTGTAGGATATAAATAGTACAGGAGGAGCACAGTCATCTCTACTGTAGGTGTAGGATATAAATAGTACAGGAGGAGCAGAGTCATCTCTACTGTAGGTGTAGGATATAAATAGTACAGGAGGAGCAGAGTCATCACTACTGTAGGTGTAGGATATAAATAGTACAGGAGGAGCACAGTCATCACTACTGTAGGTGTAGGATATAAATAGTACAGGAGGAGCAGAGTCATCACTACTGTAGGTGTAGGATATAAATAGTACAGGAGGAGCACAGTCATCTCTACTGTAGGTGTAGGATATAAATAGTACAGGAGGAGCACAGTCATCTCTACTGTAGGTGTAGGATATAAATAGTACAGGAGGAGCACGGTCATCTCTACTGTAGGTGTAGGATATAAATAGTACAGGAGGAGCACAGTCATCTCTACTGTAGGTGTAGGATATAAATAGTACAGGAGGAGCACAGTCATCACTACTGTAGGTGTAGGATATAAATAGTACAGGAGGAGCACAGTCATCACTACTGTAGGTGTAGGATATAAATAGTACAGGAGGAGCAGAGTCATCACTACTGTAGGTGTAGGATATAAATAGTACAGGAGGAGCACAGTCATCACTACTGTAGGTGTAGGATATAAATAGTACAGGAGGAGCAGCAGTCATCACTACTGTAGGTGTAGGATATAAATAGTACAGGAGGAGCACAGTCATCACTACTGTAGGTGTAGGATATAAATAGTACAGGAGGAGCAGAGTCATCACTACTGTAGGTGTAGGATATAAATAGTACAGGAGGAGCACAGTCATCACTACTGTAGGTGTAGGATATAAATAGTACAGGAGGAGCAGAGTCATCACTACTGTAGGTGTAGGATATAAATAGTACAGGAGGAGCACAGTCATCACTACTGTAGGTGTAGGATATAAATAGTACAGGAGGAGCACAGTCATCACTACTGTAGGTGTAGGATATAAATAGTACAGGAGGAGCACAGTCATCACTACTGTAGGTGTAGGATATAAATAGTACAGGAGGAGCACAGTCATCACTACTGTAGGTGTAGGATATAAATAGTACAGGAGGAGCACAGTCATCACTACTGTAGGTGTAGGATATAAATAGTACAGGAGGAGCACAGTCATCACTACTGTAGGTGTAGGATATAAATAGTACAGGAGGAGCACAGTCATCACTACTGTAGGTGTAGGATATAAATAGTACAGGAGGAGCACAGTCATCACTACTGTAGGTGTAGGATATAAATAGTACAGGAGGAGCACAGTCATCACTACTGTAGGTGTAGGATATAAATAGTACAGGAGGAGCACAGTCATCACTACTGTAGGTGTAGGATATAAATAGTACAGGAGGAGCACAGTCATCACTACTGTAGGTGTAGGATATAAATAGTACAGGAGGAGCACAGTCATCACTACTGTAGGTGTAGGATATAAATAGTACAGGAGGAGCACAGTCATCACTACTGTAGGTGTAGGATATAAATAGTACAGGAGGAGCACAGTCATCTCTACTGTAGGTGTAGGATATAAATAGTACAGGAGGAGCACAGTCATCTCTACTGTAGGTGTAGGATATAAATAGTACAGGAGGAGCACAGTCATCACTACTGTAGGTGTAGGATATAAATAGTACAGGAGGAGCACAGTCATCACTACTGTAGGTGTAGGATATAAATAGTACAGGAGGAGCACAGTCATCACTACTGTAGGTGTAGGATATAAATAGTACAGGAGGAGCACAGTCATCACTACTGTAGGTGTAGGATATAAATAGTACAGGAGGAGCAGAGTCATCACTACTGTAGGTGTAGGATATAAATAGTACAGGAGGAGCACAGTCATCACTACTGTAGGTGTAGGATATAAATAGTACAGGAGGAGCACAGTCATCACTACTGTAGGTGTAGGATATAAATAGTACAGGAGGAGCACAGTCATCACTACTGTAGGTGTAGGATATAAATAGTACAGGAGGAGCACAGTCATCACTACTGTAGGTGTAGGATATAAATAGTACAGGAGGAGCAGAGTCATCACTACTGTAGGTGTAGGATATAAATAGTACAGGAGGAGCACAGTCATCACTACTGTAGGTGTAGGATATAAATAGTACAGGAGGAGCACAGTCATCACTACTGTAGGTGTAGGATATAAATAGTACAGGAGGAGCACAGTCATCACTACTGTAGGTGTAGGATATAAATAGTACAGGAGGAGCAGAGTCATCACTACTGTAGGTGTAGGATATAAATAGTACAGGAGGAGCACAGTCATCTCTACTGTAGGTGTAGGATATAAATAGTACAGGAGGAGCAGAGTCATCACTACTGTAGGTGTAGGATATAAATAGTACAGGAGGAGCACAGTCATCACTACTGTAGGTGTAGGATATAAATAGTACAGGAGGAGCACAGTCATCACTACTGTAGGTGTAGGATATAAATAGTACAGGAGGAGCACAGTCATCACTACTGTAGGTGTAGGATATAAATAGTACAGGAGGAGCAGAGTCATCACTACTGTAGGTGTAGGATATAAATAGTACAGGAGGAGCACAGTCATCACTACTGTAGGTGTAGGATATAAATAGTACAGGAGGAGCACAGTCATCACTACTGTAGGTGTAGGATATAAATAGTACAGGAGGAGCACAGTCATCACTACTGTAGGTGTAGGATATAAATAGTACAGGAGGAGCACAGTCATCACTACTGTAGGTGTAGGATATAAATAGTACAGGAGGAGCACAGTCATCACTACTGTAGGTGTAGGATATAAATAGTACAGGAGGAGCACAGTCATCACTACTGTAGGTGTAGGATATAAATAGTACAGGAGGAGCACAGTCATCACTACTGTAGGTGTAGGATATAAATAGTACAGGAGGAGCACAGTCATCACTACTGTAGGTGTAGGATATAAATAGTACAGGAGGAGCACAGTCATCACTACTGTAGGTGTAGGATATAAATAGTACAGGAGGAGCACAGTCATCACTACTGTAGGTGTAGGATATAAATAGTACAGGAGGAGCACAGTCATCACTACTGTAGGTGTAGGATATAAATAGTACAGGAGGAGCACAGTCATCACTACTGTAGGTGTAGGATATAAATAGTACAGGAGGAGCACAGTCATCACTACTGTAGGTGTAGGATATAAATAGTACAGGAGGAGCACAGTCATCACTACTGTAGGTGTAGGATATAAATAGTACAGGAGGAGCACAGTCATCACTACTGTAGGTGTAGGATATAAATAGTACAGGAGGAGCACAGTCATCTCTACTGTAGGTGTAGGATATAAATAGTACAGGAGGAGCACAGTCATCACTACTGTAGGTGTAGGATATAAATAGTACAGGAGGAGCACAGTCATCACTACTGTAGGTGTAGGATATAAATAGTACAGGAGGAGCAGAGTCATCACTACTGTAGGTGTAGGATATAAATAGTACAGGAGGAGCACAGTCATCACTACTGTAGGTGTAGGATATAAATAGTACAGGAGGAGCACAGTCATCACTACTGTAGGTGTAGGATATAAATAGTACAGGAGGAGCAGAGTCATCACTACTGTAGGTGTAGGATATAAATAGTACAGGAGGAGCACAGTCATCACTACTGTAGGTGTAGGATATAAATAGTACAGGAGGAGCACAGTCATCACTACTGTAGGTGTAGGATATAAATAGTACAGGAGGAGCACAGTCATCACTACTGTAGGTGTAGGATATAAATAGTACAGGAGGAGCACAGTCATCACTACTGTAGGTGTAGGATATAAATAGTACAGGAGGAGCACAGTCATCACTACTGTAGGTGTAGGATATAAATAGTACAGGAGGAGCAGAGTCATCACTACTGTAGGTGTAGGATATAAATAGTACAGGAGGAGCAGAGTCATCACTACTGTAGGTGTAGGATATAAATAGTACAGGAGGAGCACAGTCATCACTACTGTAGGTGTAGGATATAAATAGTACAGGAGGAGCACAGTCATCTCTACTGTAGGTGTAGGATATAAATAGTACAGGAGGAGCACAGTCATCTCTACTGTAGGTGTAGGATATAAATAGTACAGGAGGAGCACAGTCATCACTACTGTAGGTGTAGGATATAAATAGTACAGGAGGAGCAGAGTCATCACTACTGTAGGTGTAGGATATAAATAGTACAGGAGGAGCACAGTCATCACTACTGTAGGTGTAGGATATAAATAGTACAGGAGGAGCACAGTCATCACTACTGTAGGTGTAGGATATAAATAGTACAGGAGGAGCACAGTCATCACTACTGTAGGTGTAGGATATAAATAGTACAGGAGGAGCACAGTCATCACTACTGTAGGTGTAGGATATAAATAGTACAGGAGGAGCACAGTCATCACTACTGTAGGTGTAGGATATAAATAGTACAGGAGGAGCACAGTCATCACTACTGTAGGTGTAGGATATAAATAGTACAGGAGGAGCACAGTCATCACTACTGTAGGTGTAGGATATAAATAGTACAGGAGGAGCACAGTCATCACTACTGTAGGTGTAGGATATAAATAGTACAGGAGGAGCACAGTCATCACTACTGTAGGTGTAGGATATAAATAGTACAGGAGGAGCACAGTCATCTCTACTGTAGGTGTAGGATATAAATAGTACAGGAGGAGCACAGTCATCACTACTGTAGGTGTAGGATATAAATAGTACAGGAGGAGCACAGTCATCTCTACTGTAGGTGTAGGATATAAATAGTACAGGAGGAGCACAGTCATCACTACTGTAGGTGTAGGATATAAATAGTACAGGAGGAGCACAGTCATCACTACTGTAGGTGTAGGATATAAATAGTACAGGAGGAGCACAGTCATCACTACTGTAGGTGTAGGATATAAATAGTACAGGAGGAGCACAGTCATCTCTACTGTAGGTGTAGGATATAAATAGTACAGGAGGAGCAGAGTCATCACTACTGTAGGTGTAGGATATAAATAGTACAGGAGGAGCACAGTCATCACTACTGTAGGTGTAGGATATAAATAGTACAGGAGGAGCACAGTCATCACTACTGTAGGTGTAGGATATAAATAGTACAGGAGGAGCACAGTCATCACTACTGTAGGTGTAGGATATAAATAGTACAGGAGGAGCAGAGTCATCACTACTGTAGGTGTAGGATATAAATAGTACAGGAGGAGCACAGTCATCACTACTGTAGGTGTAGGATATAAATAGTACAGGAGGAGCACAGTCATCACTACTGTAGGTGTAGGATATAAATAGTACAGGAGGAGCACAGTCATCACTACTGTAGGTGTAGGATATAAATAGTACAGGAGGAGCACAGTCATCACTACTGTAGGTGTAGGATATAAATAGTACAGGAGGAGCAGAGTCATCACTACTGTAGGTGTAGGATATAAATAGTACAGGAGGAGCAGAGTCATCACTACTGTAGGTGTAGGATATAAATAGTACAGGAGGAGCACAGTCATCACTACTGTAGGTGTAGGATATAAATAGTACAGGAGGAGCACAGTCATCACTACTGTAGGTGTAGGATATAAATAGTACAGGAGGAGCAGAGTCATCACTACTGTAGGTGTAGGATATAAATAGTACAGGAGGAGCACAGTCATCACTACTGTAGGTGTAGGATATAAATAGTACAGGAGGAGCAGAGTCATCACTACTGTAGGTGTAGGATATAAATAGTACAGGAGGAGCACAGTCATCTCTACTGTAGGTGTAGGATATAAATAGTACAGGAGGAGCACAGTCATCACTACTGTAGGTGTAGGATATAAATAGTACAGGAGGAGCACAGTCATCACTACTGTAGGTGTAGGATATAAATAGTACAGGAGGAGCACAGTCATCACTACTGTAGGTGTAGGATATAAATAGTACAGGAGGAGCACAGTCATCACTACTGTAGGTGTAGGATATAAATAGTACAGGAGGAGCAGAGTCATCACTACTGTAGGTGTAGGATATAAATAGTACAGGAGGAGCACAGTCATCTCTACTGTAGGTGTAGGATATAAATAGTACAGGAGGAGCACAGTCATCACTACTGTAGGTGTAGGATATAAATAGTACAGGAGGAGCACAGTCATCACTACTGTAGGTGTAGGATATAAATAGTACAGGAGGAGCACAGTCATCACTACTGTAGGTGTAGGATATAAATAGTACAGGCGGAGCACAGTCATCACTACTGTAGGTGTAGGATATAAATAGTACAGGAGGAGCACAGTCATCACTACTGTAGGTGTAGGATATAAATAGTACAGGAGGAGCACAGTCATCACTACTGTAGGTGTAGGATATAAATAGTACAGGAGGAGCACAGTCATCACTACTGTAGGTGTAGGATATAAATAGTACAGGAGGAGCAGAGTCATCACTACTGTAGGTGTAGGATATAAATAGTACAGGAGGAGCACAGTCATCACTACTGTAGGTGTAGGATATAAATAGTACAGGAGGAGCACAGTCATCACTACTGTAGGTGTAGGATATAAATAGTACAGGAGGAGCACAGTCATCACTACTGTAGGTGTAGGATATAAATAGTACAGGAGGAGCAGAGTCATCACTACTGTAGGTGTAGGATATAAATAGTACAGGAGGAGCAGAGTCATCACTACTGTAGGTGTAGGATATAAATAGTACAGGAGGAGCACGAGTCATCTCTACTGTAGGTGTAGGATATAAATAGTACAGGAGGAGCACAGTCATCACTACTGTAGGTGTAGGATATAAATAGTACAGGAGGAGCACAGTCATCACTACTGTAGGTGTAGGATATAAATAGTACAGGAGGAGCACAGTCATCACTACTGTAGGTGTAGGATATAAATAGTACAGGAGGAGCACAGTCATCACTACTGTAGGTGTAGGATATAAATAGTACAGGAGGAGCAGAGTCATCACTACTGTAGGTGTAGGATATAAATAGTACAGGAGGAGCACAGTCATCACTACTGTAGGTGTAGGATATAAATAGTACAGGAGGAGCAAGTCATCACTACTGTAGGTGTAGGATATAAATAGTACAGGAGGAGCAGAGTCATCACTACTGTAGGTGTAGGATATAAATAGTACAGGAGGAGCAGAGTCATCACTACTGTAGGTGTAGGATATAAATAGTACAGGAGGAGCAGAGTCATCACTACTGTAGGTGTAGGATATAAATAGTACAGGAGGAGCACAGTCATCACTACTGTAGGTGTAGGATATAAATAGTACAGGAGGAGCACAGTCATCACTACTGTAGGTGTAGGATATAAATAGTACAGGAGGAGCACAGTCATCACTACTGTAGGTGTAGGATATAAATAGTACAGGAGGAGCACAGTCATCTCTACTGTAGGTGTAGGATATAAATAGTACAGGAGGAGCACAGTCATCACTACTGTAGGTGTAGGATATAAATAGTACAGGAGGAGCACAGTCATCACTACTGTAGGTGTAGGATATAAATAGTACAGGAGGAGCACAGTCATCACTACTGTAGGTGTAGGATATAAATAGTACAGGAGGAGCACAGTCATCACTACTGTAGGTGTAGGATATAAATAGTACAGGAGGAGCACAGTCATCACTACTGTAGGTGTAGGATATAAATAGTACAGGAGGAGCAGAGTCATCACTACTGTAGGTGTAGGATATAAATAGTACAGGAGGAGCAGAGTCATCACTACTGTAGGTGTAGGATATAAATAGTACAGGAGGAGCACAGTCATCACTACTGTAGGTGTAGGATATAAATAGTACAGGAGGAGCAGAGTCATCACTACTGTAGGTGTAGGATATAAATAGTACAGGAGGAGCACAGTCATCACTACTGTAGGTGTAGGATATAAATAGTACAGGAGGAGCACAGTCATCACTACTGTAGGTGTAGGATATAAATAGTACAGGAGGAGCACAGTCATCACTACTGTAGGTGTAGGATATAAATAGTACAGGAGGAGCACAGTCATCACTACTGTAGGTGTAGGATATAAATAGTACAGGAGGAGCAGAGTCATCACTACTGTAGGTGTAGGATATAAATAGTACAGGAGGAGCACAGTCATCACTACTGTAGGTGTAGGATATAAATAGTACAGGAGGAGCACAGTCATCACTACTGTAGGTGTAGGATATAAATAGTACAGGAGGAGCACAGTCATCACTACTGTAGGTGTAGGATATAAATAGTACAGGAGGAGCAGAGTCATCACTACTGTAGGTGTAGGATATAAATAGTACAGGAGGAGCACAGTCATCTCTACTGTAGGTGTAGGATATAAATAGTACAGGAGGAGCACAGTCATCTCTACTGTAGGTGTAGGATATAAATAGTACAGGAGGAGCACAGTCATCACTACTGTAGGTGTAGGATATAAATAGTACAGGAGGAGCACAGTCATCACTACTGTAGGTGTAGGATATAAATAGTACAGGAGGAGCACGAGTCATCTCTACTGTAGGTGTAGGATATAAATAGTACAGGAGGAGCACAGTCATCACTACTGTAGGTGTAGGATATAAATAGTACAGGAGGAGCACAGTCATCTCTACTGTAGGTGTAGGATATAAATAGTACAGGAGGAGCACAGTCATCACTACTGTAGGTGTAGGATATAAATAGTACAGGAGGAGCACAGTCATCACTACTGTAGGTGTAGGATATAAATAGTACAGGAGGAGCAGAGTCATCACTACTGTAGGTGTAGGATATAAATAGTACAGGAGGAGCAGAGTCATCACTACTGTAGGTGTAGGATATAAATAGTACAGGAGGAGCAGAGTCATCACTACTGTAGGTGTAGGATATAAATAGTACAGGAGGAGCACAGTCATCACTACTGTAGGTGTAGGATATAAATAGTACAGGAGGAGCAGAGTCATCACTACTGTAGGTGTAGGATATAAATAGTACAGGAGGAGCACAGTCATCACTACTGTAGGTGTAGGATATAAATAGTACAGGAGGAGCACAGTCATCACTACTGTAGGTGTAGGATATAAATAGTACAGGAGGAGCACAGTCATCACTACTGTAGGTGTAGGATATAAATAGTACAGGAGGAGCAGAGTCATCACTACTGTAGGTGTAGGATATAAATAGTACAGGAGGAGCAGAGTCATCACTACTGTAGGTGTAGGATATAAATAGTACAGGAGGAGCAGAGTCATCACTACTGTAGGTGTAGGATATAAATAGTACAGGAGGAGCACAGTCATCTCTACTGTAGGTGTAGGATATAAATAGTACAGGAGGAGCACAGTCATCTCTACTGTAGGTGTAGGATATAAATAGTACAGGAGGAGCACAGTCATCACTACTGTAGGTGTAGGATATAAATAGTACAGGAGGAGCACAGTCATCACTACTGTAGGTGTAGGATATAAATAGTACAGGAGGAGCAGAGTCATCACTACTGTAGGTGTAGGATATAAATAGTACAGGAGGAGCAGAGTCATCACTACTGTAGGTGTAGGATATAAATAGTACAGGAGGAGCACGAGTCATCACTACTGTAGGTGTAGGATATAAATAGTACAGGAGGAGCAGAGTCATCACTACTGTAGGTGTAGGATATAAATAGTACAGGAGGAGCAGAGTCATCACTACTGTAGGTGTAGGATATAAATAGTACAGGAGGAGCACAGTCATCACTACTGTAGGTGTAGGATATAAATAGTACAGGAGGAGCAGAGTCATCACTACTGTAGGTGTAGGATATAAATAGTACAGGAGGAGCACAGTCATCACTACTGTAGGTGTAGGATATAAATAGTACAGGAGGAGCACAGTCATCACTACTGTAGGTGTAGGATATAAATAGTACAGGAGGAGCAGAGTCATCACTACTGTAGGTGTAGGATATAAATAGTACAGGAGGAGCAGAGTCATCACTACTGTAGGTGTAGGATATAAATAGTACAGGAGGAGCAGAGTCATCACTACTGTAGGTGTAGGATATAAATAGTACAGGAGGAGCAGAGTCATCACTACTGTAGGTGTAGGATATAAATAGTACAGGAGGAGCACAGTCATCACTACTGTAGGTGTAGGATATAAATAGTACAGGAGGAGCAGAGTCATCACTACTGTAGGTGTAGGATATAAATAGTACAGGAGGAGCACAGTCATCACTACTGTAGGTGTAGGATATAAATAGTACAGGAGGAGCACAGTCATCACTACTGTAGGTGTAGGATATAAATAGTACAGGAGGAGCACAGTCATCACTACTGTAGGTGTAGGATATAAATAGTACAGGAGGAGCAGAGTCATCACTACTGTAGGTGTAGGATATAAATAGTACAGGAGGAGCACAGTCATCACTACTGTAGGTGTAGGATATAAATAGTACAGGAGGAGCACAGTCATCACTACTGTAGGTGTAGGATATAAATAGTACAGGAGGAGCACAGTCATCACTACTGTAGGTGTAGGATATAAATAGTACAGGAGGAGCACAGTCATCACTACTGTAGGTGTAGGATATAAATAGTACAGGAGGAGCAGAGTCATCACTACTGTAGGTGTAGGATATAAATAGTACAGGAGGAGCACAGTCATCACTACTGTAGGTGTAGGATATAAATAGTACAGGAGGAGCAGAGTCATCACTACTGTAGGTGTAGGATATAAATAGTACAGGAGGAGCACAGTCATCACTACTGTAGGTGTAGGATATAAATAGTACAGGAGGAGCAGAGTCATCACTACTGTAGGTGTAGGATATAAATAGTACAGGAGGAGCACAGTCATCACTACTGTAGGTGTAGGATATAAATAGTACAGGAGGAGCACAGTCATCACTACTGTAGGTGTAGGATATAAATAGTACAGGAGGAGCACAGTCATCACTACTGTAGGTGTAGGATATAAATAGTACAGGAGGAGCAGAGTCATCACTACTGTAGGTGTAGGATATAAATAGTACAGGAGGAGCACAGTCATCACTACTGTAGGTGTAGGATATAAATAGTACAGGAGGAGCAGAGTCATCACTACTGTAGGTGTAGGATATAAATAGTACAGGAGGAGCAGAGTCATCACTACTGTAGGTGTAGGATATAAATAGTACAGGAGGAGCACAGTCATCACTACTGTAGGTGTAGGATATAAATAGTACAGGAGGAGCACAGTCATCACTACTGTAGGTGTAGGATATAAATAGTACAGGAGGAGCACAGTCATCACTACTGTAGGTGTAGGATATAAATAGTACAGGAGGAGCAGAGTCATCACTACTGTAGGTGTAGGATATAAATAGTACAGGAGGAGCAGAGTCATCACTACTGTAGGTGTAGGATATAAATAGTACAGGAGGAGCACAGTCATCACTACTGTAGGTGTAGGATATAAATAGTACAGGAGGAGCAGAGTCATCACTACTGTAGGTGTAGGATATAAATAGTACAGGAGGAGCACAGTCATCACTACTGTAGGTGTAGGATATAAATAGTACAGGAGGAGCAGAGTCATCACTACTGTAGGTGTAGGATATAAATAGTACAGGAGGAGCACAGTCATCACTACTGTAGGTGTAGGATATAAATAGTACAGGAGGAGCACAGTCATCACTACTGTAGGTGTAGGATATAAATAGTACAGGAGGAGCACAGTCATCACTACTGTAGGTGTAGGATATAAATAGTACAGGAGGAGCAGAGTCATCACTACTGTAGGTGTAGGATATAAATAGTACAGGAGGAGCAGAGTCATCACTACTGTAGGTGTAGGATATAAATAGTACAGGAGGAGCAGAGTCATCACTACTGTAGGTGTAGGATATAAATAGTACAGGAGGAGCACAGTCATCACTACTGTAGGTGTAGGATATAAATAGTACAGGAGGAGCACAGTCATCACTACTGTAGGTGTAGGATATAAATAGTACAGGAGGAGCACAGTCATCACTACTGTAGGTGTAGGATATAAATAGTACAGGAGGAGCACAGTCATCACTACTGTAGGTGTAGGATATAAATAGTACAGGAGGAGCACAGTCATCACTACTGTAGGTGTAGGATATAAATAGTACAGGAGGAGCACAGTCATCACTACTGTAGGTGTAGGATATAAATAGTACAGGAGGAGCAGAGTCATCACTACTGTAGGTGTAGGATATAAATAGTACAGGAGGAGCACAGTCATCACTACTGTAGGTGTAGGATATAAATAGTACAGGAGGAGCACAGTCATCACTACTGTAGGTGTAGGATATAAATAGTACAGGAGGAGCACAGTCATCACTACTGTAGGTGTAGGATATAAATAGTACAGGAGGAGCACAGTCATCACTACTGTAGGTGTAGGATATAAATAGTACAGGAGGAGCACAGTCATCACTACTGTAGGTGTAGGATATAAATAGTACAGGAGGAGCAGAGTCATCACTACTGTAGGTGTAGGATATAAATAGTACAGGAGGAGCAGAGTCATCACTACTGTAGGTGTAGGATATAAATAGTACAGGAGGAGCACAGTCATCACTACTGTAGGTGTAGGATATAAATAGTACAGGAGGAGCAGAGTCATCACTACTGTAGGTGTAGGATATAAATAGTACAGGAGGAGCAGAGTCATCACTACTGTAGGTGTAGGATATAAATAGTACAGGAGGAGCACAGTCATCACTACTGTAGGTGTAGGATATAAATAGTACAGGAGGAGCACAGTCATCACTACTGTAGGTGTAGGATATAAATAGTACAGGAGGAGCAGAGTCATCACTACTGTAGGTGTAGGATATAAATAGTACAGGAGGAGCAGAGTCATCACTACTGTAGGTGTAGGATATAAATAGTACAGGAGGAGCACAGTCATCACTACTGTAGGTGTAGGATATAAATAGTACAGGAGGAGCACAGTCATCACTACTGTAGGTGTAGGATATAAATAGTACAGGAGGAGCAGAGTCATCACTACTGTAGGTGTAGGATATAAATAGTACAGGAGGAGCACAGTCATCACTACTGTAGGTGTAGGATATAAATAGTACAGGAGGAGCAGAGTCATCACTACTGTAGGTGTAGGATATAAATAGTACAGGAGGAGCACAGTCATCACTACTGTAGGTGTAGGATATAAATAGTACAGGAGGAGCAGAGTCATCACTACTGTAGGTGTAGGATATAAATAGTACAGGAGGAGCACAGTCATCACTACTGTAGGTGTAGGATATAAATAGTACAGGAGGAGCACAGTCATCACTACTGTAGGTGTAGGATATAAATAGTACAGGAGGAGCACAGTCATCACTACTGTAGGTGTAGGATATAAATAGTACAGGAGGAGCACAGTCATCTCTACTGTAGGTGTAGGATATAAATAGTACAGGAGGAGCAGAGTCATCTCTACTGTAGGTGTAGGATATAAATAGTACAGGAGGAGCAGAGTCATCACTACTGTAGGTGTAGGATATAAATAGTACAGGAGGAGCACAGTCATCACTACTGTAGGTGTAGGATATAAATAGTACAGGAGGAGCACAGTCATCACTACTGTAGGTGTAGGATATAAATAGTACAGGAGGAGCACAGTCATCACTACTGTAGGTGTAGGATATAAATAGTACAGGAGGAGCAGAGTCATCACTACTGTAGGTGTAGGATATAAATAGTACAGGAGGAGCAGAGTCATCACTACTGTAGGTGTAGGATATAAATAGTACAGGAGGAGCACAGTCATCACTACTGTAGGTGTAGGATATAAATAGTACAGGAGGAGCAGAGTCATCACTACTGTAGGTGTAGGATATAAATAGTACAGGAGGAGCACAGTCATCACTACTGTAGGTGTAGGATATAAATAGTACAGGAGGAGCACAGTCATCACTACTGTAGGTGTAGGATATAAATAGTACAGGAGGAGCACAGTCATCACTACTGTAGGTGTAGGATATAAATAGTACAGGAGGAGCACAGTCATCACTACTGTAGGTGTAGGATATAAATAGTACAGGAGGAGCACAGTCATCACTACTGTAGGTGTAGGATATAAATAGTACAGGAGGAGCACGAGTCATCACTACTGTAGGTGTAGGATATAAATAGTACAGGAGGAGCAGAGTCATCACTACTGTAGGTGTAGGATATAAATAGTACAGGAGGAGCAGAGTCATCACTACTGTAGGTGTAGGATATAAATAGTACAGGAGGAGCACAGTCATCACTACTGTAGGTGTAGGATATAAATAGTACAGGAGGAGCAGAGTCATCACTACTGTAGGTGTAGGATATAAATAGTACAGGAGGAGCAGAGTCATCACTACTGTAGGTGTAGGATATAAATAGTACAGGAGGAGCACAGTCATCACTACTGTAGGTGTAGGATATAAATAGTACAGGAGGAGCAGCAGTCATCACTACTGTAGGTGTAGGATATAAATAGTACAGGAGGAGCACAGTCATCACTACTGTAGGTGTAGGATATAAATAGTACAGGAGGAGCAGAGTCATCACTACTGTAGGTGTAGGATATAAATAGTACAGGAGGAGCACAGTCATCACTACTGTAGGTGTAGGAT
The DNA here is from genome assembly GCA_030390025.1 of Squalus acanthias. Classification (NCBI taxonomy): domain Eukaryota; kingdom Metazoa; phylum Chordata; class Chondrichthyes; order Squaliformes; family Squalidae; genus Squalus; species Squalus acanthias. The sequence goes on along the minus strand of CM059452.1, from coordinate 18,443,384 downwards.
ATAAATAGTACAGGAGGAGCACAGTCATCACTACTGTAGGTGTAGGATATAAATAGTACAGGAGGAGCACAGTCATCACTACTGTAGGTGTAGGATATAAATAGTACAGGAGGAGCAGAGTCATCACTACTGTAGGTGTAGGATATAAATAGTACAGGAGGAGCACAGTCATCACTACTGTAGGTGTAGGATATAAATAGTACAGGAGGAGCAGAGTCATCACTACTGTAGGTGTAGGATATAAATAGTACAGGAGGAGCAGAGTCATCACTACTGTAGGTGTAGGATATAAATAGTACAGGAGGAGCACAGTCATCACTACTGTAGGTGTAGGATATAAATAGTACAGGAGGAGCAGAGTCATCACTACTGTAGGTGTAGGATATAAATAGTACAGGAGGAGCACAGTCATCACTACTGTAGGTGTAGGATATAAATAGTACAGGAGGAGCACAGTCATCACTACTGTAGGTGTAGGATATAAATAGTACAGGAGGAGCAGAGTCATCACTACTGTAGGTGTAGGATATAAATAGTACAGGAGGAGCAGAGTCATCACTACTGTAGGTGTAGGATATAAATAGTACAGGAGGAGCACAGTCATCACTACTGTAGGTGTAGGATATAAATAGTACAGGAGGAGCACAGTCATCACTACTGTAGGTGTAGGATATAAATAGTACAGGAGGAGCACAGTCATCACTACTGTAGGTGTAGGATATAAATAGTACAGGAGGAGCACAGTCATCACTACTGTAGGTGTAGGATATAAATAGTACAGGAGGAGCACGAGTCATCACTACTGTAGGTGTAGGATATAAATAGTACAGGAGGAGCAGAGTCATCACTACTGTAGGTGTAGGATATAAATAGTACAGGAGGAGCAGAGTCATCACTACTGTAGGTGTAGGATATAAATAGTACAGGAGGAGCACAGTCATCACTACTGTAGGTGTAGGATATAAATAGTACAGGAGGAGCACAGTCATCACTACTGTAGGTGTAGGATATAAATAGTACAGGAGGAGCACAGTCATCACTACTGTAGGTGTAGGATATAAATAGTACAGGAGGAGCAGAGTCATCACTACTGTAGGTGTAGGATATAAATAGTACAGGAGGAGCACAGTCATCACTACTGTAGGTGTAGGATATAAATAGTACAGGAGGAGCAGAGTCATCACTACTGTAGGTGTAGGATATAAATAGTACAGGAGGAGCACAGTCATCACTACTGTAGGTGTAGGATATAAATAGTACAGGAGGAGCAGAGTCATCACTACTGTAGGTGTAGGATATAAATAGTACAGGAGGAGCAGAGTCATCACTACTGTAGGTGTAGGATATAAATAGTACAGGAGGAGCAGAGTCATCACTACTGTAGGTGTAGGATATAAATAGTACAGGAGGAGCACAGTCATCACTACTGTAGGTGTAGGATATAAATAGTACAGGAGGAGCACAGTCATCACTACTGTAGGTGTAGGATATAAATAGTACAGGAGGAGCACAGTCATCACTACTGTAGGTGTAGGATATAAATAGTACAGGAGGAGCAGAGTCATCACTACTGTAGGTGTAGGATATAAATAGTACAGGAGGAGCAGCAGTCATCACTACTGTAGGTGTAGGATATAAATAGTACAGGAGGAGCAGAGTCATCACTACTGTAGGTGTAGGATATAAATAGTACAGGAGGAGCACAGTCATCACTACTGTAGGTGTAGGATATAAATAGTACAGGAGGAGCACAGTCATCACTACTGTAGGTGTAGGATATAAATAGTACAGGAGGAGCACAGTCATCACTACTGTAGGTGTAGGATATAAATAGTACAGGAGGAGCACAGTCATCACTACTGTAGGTGTAGGATATAAATAGTACAGGAGGAGCAGAGTCATCACTACTGTAGGTGTAGGATATAAATAGTACAGGAGGAGCACAGTCATCACTACTGTAGGTGTAGGATATAAATAGTACAGGAGGAGCAGAGTCATCACTACTGTAGGTGTAGGATATAAATAGTACAGGAGGAGCAGAGTCATCACTACTGTAGGTGTAGGATATAAATAGTACAGGAGGAGCAGAGTCATCACTACTGTAGGTGTAGGATATAAATAGTACAGGAGGAGCAGAGTCATCACTACTGTAGGTGTAGGATATAAATAGTACAGGAGGAGCAGAGTCATCACTACTGTAGGTGTAGGATATAAATAGTACAGGAGGAGCACAGTCATCACTACTGTAGGTGTAGGATATAAATAGTACAGGAGGAGCACAGTCATCACTACTGTAGGTGTAGGATATAAATAGTACAGGAGGAGCAGAGTCATCACTACTGTAGGTGTAGGATATAAATAGTACAGGAGGAGCACAGTCATCACTACTGTAGGTGTAGGATATAAATAGTACAGGAGGAGCACAGTCATCACTACTGTAGGTGTAGGATATAAATAGTACAGGAGGAGCACAGTCATCACTACTGTAGGTGTAGGATATAAATAGTACAGGAGGAGCACAGTCATCACTACTGTAGGTGTAGGATATAAATAGTACAGGAGGAGCACGAGTCATCACTACTGTAGGTGTAGGATATAAATAGTACAGGAGGAGCAGAGTCATCACTACTGTAGGTGTAGGATATAAATAGTACAGGAGGAGCACAGTCATCACTACTGTAGGTGTAGGATATAAATAGTACAGGAGGAGCACAGTCATCACTACTGTAGGTGTAGGATATAAATAGTACAGGAGGAGCAGAGTCATCACTACTGTAGGTGTAGGATATAAATAGTACAGGAGGAACACAGTCATCACTACTGTAGGTGTAGGATATAAATAGTACAGGAGGAGCAAGTCATCACTACTGTAGGTGTAGGATATAAATAGTACAGGAGGAGCACAGTCATCACTACTGTAGGTGTAGGATATAAATAGTACAGGAGGAGCAGAGTCATCACTACTGTAGGTGTAGGATATAAATAGTACAGGAGGAGCAGAGTCATCACTACTGTAGGTGTAGGATATAAATAGTACAGGAGGAGCAGAGTCATCACTACTGTAGGTGTAGGATATAAATAGTACAGGAGGAGCACAGTCATCACTACTGTAGGTGTAGGATATAAATAGTACAGGAGGAGCAGAGTCATCACTACTGTAGGTGTAGGATATAAATAGTACAGGAGGAGCACAGTCATCACTACTGTAGGTGTAGGATATAAATAGTACAGGAGGAGCAGAGTCATCACTACTGTAGGTGTAGGATATAAATAGTACAGGAGGAGCAGAGTCATCACTACTGTAGGTGTAGGATATAAATAGTACAGGAGGAGCACAGTCATCACTACTGTAGGTGTAGGATATAAATAGTACAGGAGGAGCACAGTCATCACTACTGTAGGTGTAGGATATAAATAGTACAGGAGGAGCACAGTCATCACTACTGTAGGTGTAGGATATAAATAGTACAGGAGGAGCACAGTCATCACTACTGTAGGTGTAGGATATAAATAGTACAGGAGGAGCACAGTCATCACTACTGTAGGTGTAGGATATAAATAGTACAGGAGGAGCAGAGTCATCACTACTGTAGGTGTAGGATATAAATAGTACAGGAGGAGCAGCAGTCATCACTACTGTAGGTGTAGGATATAAATAGTACAGGAGGAGCAGAGTCATCACTACTGTAGGTGTAGGATATAAATAGTACAGGAGGAGCAGCAGTCATCACTACTGTAGGTGTAGGATATAAATAGTACAGGAGGAGCACAGTCATCACTACTGTAGGTGTAGGATATAAATAGTACAGGAGGAGCAGAGTCATCACTACTGTAGGTGTAGGATATAAATAGTACAGGAGGAGCACAGTCATCACTACTGTAGGTGTAGGATATAAATAGTACAGGAGGAGCAAGTCATCACTACTGTAGGTGTAGGATATAAATAGTACAGGAGGAGCACAGTCATCACTACTGTAGGTGTAGGATATAAATAGTACAGGAGGAGCAGAGTCATCACTACTGTAGGTGTAGGATATAAATAGTACAGGAGGAGCAGAGTCATCACTACTGTAGGTGTAGGATATAAATAGTACAGGAGGAGCACAGTCATCACTACTGTAGGTGTAGGATATAAATAGTACAGGAGGAGCACAGTCATCACTACTGTAGGTGTAGGATATAAATAGTACAGGAGGAGCAGAGTCATCACTACTGTAGGTGTAGGATATAAATAGTACAGGAGGAGCACAGTCATCACTACTGTAGGTGTAGGATATAAATAGTACAGGAGGAGCAGAGTCATCACTACTGTAGGTGTAGGATATAAATAGTACAGGAGGAGCAGAGTCATCACTACTGTAGGTGTAGGATATAAATAGTACAGGAGGAGCACAGTCATCACTACTGTAGGTGTAGGATATAAATAGTACAGGAGGAGCAGTCATCACTACTGTAGGTGTAGGATATAAATAGTACAGGAGGAGCACAGTCATCACTACTGTAGGTGTAGGATATAAATAGTACAGGAGGAGCAGAGTCATCACTACTGTAGGTGTAGGATATAAATAGTACAGGAGGAGCAGAGTCATCACTACTGTAGGTGTAGGATATAAATAGTACAGGAGGAGCACAGTCATCACTACTGTAGGTGTAGGATATAAATAGTACAGGAGGAGCAGCAGTCATCACTACTGTAGGTGTAGGATATAAATAGTACAGGAGGAGCAGAGTCATCACTACTGTAGGTGTAGGATATAAATAGTACAGGAGGAGCAGCAGTCATCACTACTGTAGGTGTAGGATATAAATAGTACAGGAGGAGCACAGTCATCACTACTGTAGGTGTAGGATATAAATAGTACAGGAGGAGCACAGTCATCACTACTGTAGGTGTAGGATATAAATAGTACAGGAGGAGCAGAGTCATCACTACTGTAGGTGTAGGATATAAATAGTACAGGAGGAGCAGAGTCATCACTACTGTAGGTGTAGGATATAAATAGTACAGGAGGAGCAGAGTCATCACTACTGTAGGTGTAGGATATAAATAGTACAGGAGGAGCACAGTCATCACTACTGTAGGTGTAGGATATAAATAGTACAGGAGGAGCACAGTCATCACTACTGTAGGTGTAGGATATAAATAGTACAGGAGGAGCAGAGTCATCACTACTGTAGGTGTAGGATATAAATAGTACAGGAGGAGCAGCAGTCATCACTACTGTAGGTGTAGGATATAAATAGTACAGGAGGAGCAGAGTCATCACTACTGTAGGTGTAGGATATAAATAGTACAGGAGGAGCAGAGTCATCACTACTGTAGGTGTAGGATATAAATAGTACAGGAGGAGCACAGGTCATCACTACTGTAGGTGTAGGATATAAATAGTACAGGAGGAGCAGAGTCATCACTACTGTAGGTGTAGGATATAAATAGTACAGGAGGAGCAGAGTCATCACTACTGTAGGTGTAGGATATAAATAGTACAGGAGGAGCAGAGTCATCACTACTGTAGGTGTAGGATATAAATAGTACAGGAGGAGCAGAGTCATCACTACTGTAGGTGTAGGATATAAATAGTACAGGAGGAGCAGAGTCATCTCTACTGTAGGTGTAGGATATAAATAGTACAGGAGGAGCAGAGTCATCACTACTGTAGGTGTAGGATATAAATAGTACAGGAGGAGCACAGTCATCACTACTGTAGGTGTAGGATATAAATAGTACAGGAGGAGCAGAGTCATCACTACTGTAGGTGTAGGATATAAATAGTACAGGAGGAGCAGAGTCATCACTACTGTAGGTGTAGGATATAAATAGTACAGGAGGAGCACAGTCATCACTACTGTAGGTGTAGGATATAAATAGTACAGGAGGAGCACAGTCATCACTACTGTAGTGTAGGATATAAATAGTACAGGAGGAGCAGAGTCATCACTACTGTAGGTGTAGGATATAAATAGTACAGGAGGAGCAGAGTCATCACTACTGTAGGTGTAGGATATAAATAGTACAGGAGGAGCACAGTCATCACTACTGTAGGTGTAGGATATAAATAGTACAGGAGGAGCAGAGTCATCACTACTGTAGGTGTAGGATATAAATAGTACAGGAGGAGCACAGTCATCACTACTGTAGGTGTAGGATATAAATAGTACAGGAGGAGCACAGTCATCACTACTGTAGGTGTAGGATATAAATAGTACAGGAGGAGCAGAGTCATCACTACTGTAGGTGTAGGATATAAATAGTACAGGAGGAGCAGAGTCATCACTACTGTAGGTGTAGGATATAAATAGTACAGGAGGAGCAGAGTCATCACTACTGTAGGTTGTAGGATATAAATAGTACAGGAGGAGCACGAGTCATCACTACTGTAGTGTAGGATATAAATAGTACAGGAGGAGCAGGAGTCATCACTACTGTAGGTTGTAGGATATAAATAGTACAGGAGGAGCAGAGTCATCACTACTGTAGGTGTAGGATATAAATAGTACAGGAGGAGCAAGAGTCATCACTACTGTAGGTGTAGGATATAAATAGTACAGGAGGAGCACAGTCATCACTACTGTAGGTGTAGGATATAAATAGTACAGGAGGAGCACGAGTCATCACTACTGTAGGTGTAGGATATAAATAGTACAGGAGGAGCAGAGTCATCACTACTGTAGGTGTAGGATATAAATAGTACAGGAGGAGCACAGTCATCACTACTGTAGGTGTAGGATATAAATAGTACAGGAGGAGCAGAGTCATCACTACTGTAGGTGTAGGATATAAATAGTACAGGAGGAGCAAGTCATCACTACTGTAGGTGTAGGATATAAATAGTACAGGAGGAGCAGAGTCATCACTACTGTAGGTGTAGGATATAAATAGTACAGGAGGAGCACAGTCATCACTACTGTAGGTGTAGGATATAAATAGTACAGGAGGAGCACAGTCATCACTACTGTAGGTGTAGGATATAAATAGTACAGGAGGAGCAGAGTCATCACTACTGTAGGTGTAGGATATAAATAGTACAGGAGGAGCAGAGTCATCACTACTGTAGGTGTAGGATAAATTAGTACAGGAGGAGCACAGTCATCACTACTGTAGGTGTAGGATATAAATAGTACAGGAGGAGCACAGTCATCACTACTGTAGGTGTAGGATATAAATAGTACAGGAGGAGCAGAGTCATCACTACTGTAGGTGTAGGATATAAATAGAACAGGAGGAGCACAGTCATCTCTACTGTAGGTGTAGGATATAAATAGTACAGGAGGAGCACAGTCATCACTACTGTAGGTGTAGGATATAAATAGTACAGGAGGAGCACAGTCATCACTACTGTAGGTGTAGGATATAAATATACAGGAGGAGCAGCAGTCATCACTACTGTAGGTGTAGATATAAATAGTACAGGAGGAGCAGAGTCATCACTACTGTAGGTGTAGGATATAAATAGTACAGGAGGAGCAGAGTCATCACTACTGTAGTGTAGGATATAAATAGTACAGGAGGAGCACAGTCATCACTACTGTAGTGTAGATATAAATAGTACAGGAGGGAGCAGAGTCATCACTACTGTAGGTGTAGGATATAAATAGTACAGGAGGAGCAGAGTCATCACTACTGTAGGTGTAGGATATAAATAGTACAGGAGGGAGCAGAGTCATCACTACTGTAGGTGTAGGATATAAATAGTACAGGAGGAGCACAGTCATCACTACTGTAGGTGTAGGATATAAATAGTACAGGAGGAGCAGAGTCATCTCTACTGTAGGTGTAGGATATAAATAGTACAGGAGGAGCACAGTCATCACTACTGTAGGTGTAGGATATAAATAGTACAGGAGGAGCACGAGTCATCACTACTGTAGGTGTAGGATATAAATAGTACAGGAGGAGCACAGTCATCACTACTGTAGGTGTAGGATATAAATAGTACAGGAGGAGCAGAGTCATCACTACTGTAGGTGTAGGATATAAATAGTACAGGAGGAGCAGAGTCATCTCTACTGTAGGTGTAGGATATAAATAGTACAGGAGGAACAGAGTCATCTCTACTGTAGGTGTAGGATATAAATAGTACAGGAGGAGCACAGTCATCACTACTGTAGGTGTAGGATATAAATAGTACAGGAGGAAGCACAGTCATCACTACTGTAGGTGTAGGATATAAATAGTACAGGAGGAGCACAGTCATCACTACTGTAGGTGTAGGATATAATAGTACAGGAGGAGCAGAGTCATCACTACTGTAGGTGTAGGATATAAATAGTACAGGAGGAGCAGAGTCATCACTACTGTAGGTGTAGGATATAAATAGTACAGGAGGAGCACAGTCATCACTACTGTAGGTGTAGGATATAAATAGTACAGGAGGAGCACAGGTCCATCACTACTGTAGGTGTAGGCATATAAATAGTACAGGAGGAGCACGAGTCATCACTACTGTAGGTGTAGGATATAAATAGTACAGGAGGAGCAAGTCATCACTACTGTAGGTGTAGGATATAAATAGTACAGGAGGAGCACAGTCATCACTACTGTAGGTGTAGGATATAAATAGTACAGGAGAGCAGAGTCATCTCTACTGTAGGTGTAGGATATAAATAGTACAGGAGGAGCATAGTCATCACTACTGTAGGTGTAGGATATAAATAGTACAGAGGAGCAGAGTCATCACTACTGTAGGTGTAGGATATAAATAGTACAGGAGGAGCAGATCATCACTACTGTAGGTGTAGGATATAAATAGTACAGGAGGAGCACAGTCATCACTACTGTAGGTGTAGGATATAAATATACAGGAGGAGCACAGTCATCACTACTGTAGGGTGTAGGGATATAAATAGTACAGGAGGAGCAGAGTCATCACTACTGTAGGTGTAGGATATAAATAGTACAGAGGAGCAGAGTCATCACTACTGTAGGTGTAGGATATAAATAGTACAGGAGAGCACAGTCATCACTACTGTAGTGTAGGATATAATAGTACAGGAGGAGCAGAGTCATCACTACTGTAGGTGTAGGATATAAATAGTACAGGAGGACACAGTCATCACTACTGTAGGTGTAGGATATAAATAGTACAGGAGGAGCACAGTCATCACTACTGTAGGTGTAGGATATAAATAGTACAGGAGGAGCAGAGTCATCACTACTGTAGGTTAGGATATAAATAGTACAGGAGGAGCAAGTCATCACTACTGTAGGTGTAGGATATAAATAGTACAGGCGGAGCAGAGTCATCACTACTGTAGGTGTAGGATATAAATAGTACAGGAGGAGCAGAGTCATCACTACTGTAGGTGTAGGATATAAATAGTACAGGAGGAGCAGAGTCATCACTACTGTAGGTGTAGGATATAAATAGTACAGGAGGAGCACAGTCATCACTACTGTAGGTGTAGGATATAAATTAGTACAGGAGGAGCACAGTCATCACTACTGTAGGTGTAGGATATAAATAGTACAGGAGGAGCAGCAGTCATCACTACTGTAGGTGTAGGATATAAATAGTACAGGAGGAGCAGAGTCATCACTACTGTAGGTGTAGGATATAAATAGTACAGGAGGAGCAAGTCATCACTACGTAGGTGTAGGATATAAATAGTACAGGATGGAGCAGCGTCCTCACTACTGTAGGTTGTAGGATATAAATAGTACAGGAGGAGCCAGTCATCACTACTGTAGGTGTAGGATATAAATAGTACAGGAGGAAGCAGAGTCATCACTACTGTAGGTGTAGGATATAAATAGTACAGCAGGAGCACAGTCATCACTACTGTAGGTGTAGGATATAAATAGTACAGGAGGAGCAGAGTCATCACTACTGTAGGTGTAGGATATAAATAGTAACAGGAGGAACACAGTCATCACTACTGTAGGTGTAGGATATAAATAGTACAGGCGGAGCACAGTCATCTCTACTGTAGGTGTAGGATATAAATAGTACAGGAGGAGCAGAGTCATCACTACTGTAGGTGGTAGGATATAAATAGTACAGGAGGAGCAGAGTCATCTCTACTGTAGGTGTAGGATATAAATATTACAGGAGGAGCACAGTCATCAGCTACTGTAGGTGTAGGATATAAATAGTACAGGAGGAGCACAGTCATCTCTACTGTAGGTGTAGGATATAAATAGTACAGGCGGAGCAGCAGTCATCACTACTGTAGGTGTAGGATATAAATAGTACAGGAGGAAGCAGAGTCATCACTACTGTAGGTGTAGGATATAAATAGTACAGGAGGAGCACAGTCATCTCTACTGTAGGTGTAGGATATAAATAGTACAGGAGGAGCACAGTCATCACTACTGTAGGTGTAGGATATAAATAGTACAGGAGGAGCACAGTCATCTCTACTGTAGGTGTAGGATATAAATAGTACAGGAGGAGCACAGTCATCTCTACTGTAGGTGTAGGATATAAATAGTACAGGAGAGCACAGTCATCACTACTGTAGGTGTAGGATATAAATAGTACAGGAGGAGCACAGGTCATCACTACTGTAGGTGTAGGATATAAATAGTACAGGAGGAACACAGTCATCACTACTGTAGGTGTAGGATATAAATAGTACAGGAGGAGCAGAGTCATCACTACTGTAGGTGTAGGATATAAATAGTACAGGAGGAGCAGAGTCATCTCTACTGTAGGTGTAGGATATAAATAGTACAGGAGGAGCAGAGTCATCACTACTGTAGGTGTAGGATATAAATAGTACAGGAGGACACAGTCATCACTACTGTAGGTGTAGGATATAAATAGTACAGGAGGAGCAGAGTCATCACTACTGTAGGTGTAGGATATAAATAGTACAGGAGGAGCAAGGTCATCACTACTGTAGGTGTAGGATATAAATAGTACAGAGGAGCAGAGTCATCACTACTGTAGGTGTAGGATATAAATAGTACAGGAGGAACACAGTCATCACTACTGTAGGTGTAGGATATAATAGTACAGGAGGAGCACAGTCATCACTACTGTAGGTGTAGGATATAAATAGTACAGGAGGAAGCACAGTCATCACTACTGTAGGTGTAGGATATAAATAGTACAGGAGGAGCAGAGTCATCACTACTGTAGGTGTAGGATATAAATAGTACAGGAGGAGCACAGTCATCACTACTGTAGGTGTAGGATATAAATAGTACAGGAGGAGCACAGTCATCACTACTGTAGGTGTAGGATATAAATAGTACAGGAGGATCACAGTCATCACTACTGTAGGTGTAGGATATAAATAGTACAGGAGGAGCACAGTCATCTCTACTGTAGGTGTAGGATATAAATAGTACAGGAGGAGCAGAGTCATCACTACTGTAGGTGTAGGATATAAATAGTACAGGAGGAGCACAGTCATCACTACTGTAGGTGTAGGATATAAATAGTACAGGAGGAGCAGAGTCATCACTACTGTAGGTGTAGGATATAAATAGTACAGGAGGAGCAGAGTCATCACTACTGTAGGTGTAGGATATAAATAGTACAGGAGGACACGGTCATCACTTACTGTAGGTGTAGGATATAAATAGTACAGGAGGAGCACAGTCATCACTACTGTAGGTGTAGGATATAAATAGTACAGGAGGAGCAGAGTCATCACTACTGTAGGTGTAGGATATAAATAGTACAGGAGGAGCAGAGTCATCACTACTGTAGGTGTAGGATATAAATAGTACAGGAGGAGCAGAGTCATCTCTACTGTAGGTGTAGGATATAAATAGTACAGGAGGAGCCACAGTCATCACTACTGTAGGTGTAGGATATAAATAGTACAGGAGGAGCACAGTCATCACTACTGTAGGTGTAGGATATAAATAGTACAGAGGAGCAGGTCAGTCACTACTGTAGTTGTAGGATATAAATAGTACAGGAGGAGCAGAGTCCATCTCTACTGTAGGTGTAGGATATAAATAGTACAGGAGAACAGAGTCATCACTACTGTAGGTGTAGGATATAAATAGTACAGGAGGAGCAGAGTCATCTCTACTGTAGGTGTAGGATATAAATAGTACAGGAGGAACAGAGTCATCACTACTGTTGGTGTAGGATATATAAATAGTACAGGAGGAGCAGAGTCATCACTACTGTAGGTGTAGGTTATAAATAGTACAGGAGGAGCACAGTCATCACTACTGTAGGTGTAGGATATAAATAGTACAGGAGGAGCAGAGTCATCACAACTGTAGGATTAGGATATAAATAGTAAAGGAGGAACAGAGTCATCACTACTGTAGGTGTAGGATATAAATAGTACAGGAGGAGCATAGTCATCACTACTGTAGGTGTAGGATATAAATATACAGGAGGAGCACAGTCATCACTACTGAGGTGTAGGATATAAATAGTACAGGAGGAGCAGAGTCATCACTACTGTAGGTGTAGGATATAAATAGTACAGGAGGAGCAGAGTCATCTCTACAGTAGGTGTAGGATATAAATAGTACAGGAGGAGCAAGTCATCACTACTGTAGGTGTAGGATATAAATAGTACAGGAGGAACACAGTATCTCTACTGTAGGTGGTAGGATATAAATAGTACAGGAGGAGCAGCAGTCATCACTACTGTAGGTGTAGGATATAAATAGTACAGGAGGGCAGAGTCATCACTACTGTAGGTGTAGGATATAAATAGTACAGGAGGAGCACGAGTCATCACTACTGTAGGTTGTAGATATAAATATACAGGAGGAGCACAGTCATCTCTACTGTAGGTGTAGGATATAAATAGTACAGGAGGAGCAGAGTCATCACTACTGTAGGTGTAGGATATAAATAGTACAGGAGGAAGCACAGTCATCACTACTGTAGGTGTAGGATATAATAGTACAGGAGGAAGCAGAGTCATCTCTACTGTAGGTGTAGGATATAAATATTACAGGAGGAGCACAGTCATCTCTACTGTAGGTGTAGGATATATATAGTACAGGAGGAGCAGAGTCATCACTACTGTAGGTGTAGGATATAAATAGTACAGGAGGAGCACAGTCATCACTACTGTAGGTGTAGGATATAAATAGTACAGGAGGAGCAAGTCATCACTACTGTAGGTGTAGGATATAAATAGTACAGGAGGAGCACAGTCATCACTACTGTAGGTGTAGGATATAAATAGTACAGGAGGAGCACAGTCATCACTACTGTAGGTGTAGGATATAAATAGTACAGGAGGAGCACAGTCATCACTACTGTAGGTGTAGGATATAAATAGTACAGGAGGAGCACAGTCATCACTACTGTAGGTGTAGGATATAAATAGTACAGGAGGAGCAGAGTCATCACTACTGTAGGTGTAGGATATAAATAGTACAGGAGGAGCACAGTCATCACTACTGTAGGTGTAGGATATAAATAGTACAGGAGGAGCACAGTCATCACTACTGTAGGTGTAGGATATAAATAGTACAGGAGGAGCAGAGTCATCACTACTGTAGGTGTAGGATATAAATAGTACAGGAGGAGCACAGTCATCACTACTGTAGGTGTAGGATATAAATAGTACAGGAGGAGCACAGTCATCACTACTGTAGGTGTAGGATATAAATAGTACAGGAGGAGGCACAGTCATCACTACTGTAGGTGTAGGATTTAAATAGTACAGGAGGAGCACAGTCATCACTACTGTAGGTGTAGGATATAAATAGTACAGGAGGAGCAAGTCATCTCTACTGTAGGTGTAGGATATAAATTAGTACAGAGGAGCAGAGTCATCACTACTGTAGGTGTAGGATATAATAGTCAGGAGGAGCACAGTCATCACTACTGTAGGTGTAGGATATAAAATAGTACAGGAGGAGCACAGTCATCACTACTGTAGGTGTAGGATATAAATAGTACAGGAGGAGCACAGTCCATCACTACTGTAGGTGTAGGATATAAATAGTACAGGAGGAGCAGAGTCATCTCTACTGTAGGTTGTAGGATATAAATAGTACAGGGGAGCACATCATCACTACTGTAGGTGTAGGATATAAATAGTACAGGAGAGCAGAGTCATCACTACTGTAGGGTGTAGGATATAAATAGTACAGGAGGAGCAGAGTCATCTCTACTGTAGGTGTAGATATAAATAGTACAGGAGGAGCAGAGTCATCACTACTGTTGGTGTAGGATATAAATAGTACAGGAGGAGCACAGTCATCACTACTGTAGGTGTAGGATATAAATATACAGAGGAGGCAGAGTCATCACTACTGTAGGTGTAGGATATAAATAGTACAGGAGGAACACAGTCATCACTACTGTAGGTGTAGGATTAAATAGTACAGGCAGGAGCACAGTCATCACTACTGTAGGTGTAGGATATAAATAGTACAGGAGGAGCAAAGTCATCACTACTGTAGGTGTAGATATAATAGTACAGGAGGATCACAGTCATCACTACTGTAGGTGTAGGATATAAATAGTACAGGAGGAGCACAGTCATCTCTACTGTAGGTGTAGGATATAAATAGTACAGGAGGAGCACAGTCATCACTGACTGTAGGTGTAGGATATAAATAGTACAGGAGGAGCACAGTCATCTCTACTGTAGGTGTGGATATAATAGTACAGGAGGAGCACAGTCATCACTACTGTAGGTGTAGGATATAAATAGTACAGGAGGAGCACAGTCATCACTACTGTAGGTGTAGGATATAAATAGTACAGGAGGAGCACAGTCATCACTACTGTAGGTGTAGGATATAAATAGTACAGGAGGAGCACAGTCATCACTACTGTAGGTGTAGGATATAAATAGTACAGGAGGAGCACAGTCATCACTACTGTAGGTGTAGGATATAAATAGTACAGGAGGAGCACAGTCATCACTACTGTAGGTGTAGGATATAAATAGTACAGGAGGAGCAGAGTCATCACTACTGTAGGTGTAGGATATAAATAGTACAGGAGGAGCACAGTCATCACTACTGTAGGTGTAGGATATAAATAGTACAGGAGGAGCACAGTCATCACTACTGTAGGTGTAGGATATAAATAGTACAGGAGGAGCAGAGTCATCACTACTGTAGGTGTAGGATATAAATAGTACAGGAGGAGCACAGTCATCACTACTGTAGGTGTAGGATATAAATAGTACAGGAGGAGCAGAGTCATCACTACTGTAGGTGTAGGATATAAATAGTACAGGAGGAGCACAGTCATCACTACTGTAGGTGTAGGATATAAATAGTACAGGAGGAGCACAGTCATCACTACTGTAGGTGTAGGATATAAATAGTACAGGAGGAGCACAGTCATCACTACTGTAGGTGTAGGATATAAATAGTACAGGAGGAGCACAGTCATCACTACTGTAGGTGTAGGATATAAATAGTACAGGAGGAGCACAGTCATCACTACTGTAGGTGTAGGATATAAATAGTACAGGAGGAGCACAGTCATCACTACTGTAGGTGTAGGATATAAATAGTACAGGAGGAGCACAGTCATCACTACTGTAGGTGTAGGATATAAATAGTACAGGAGGAGCACAGTCATCACTACTGTAGGTGTAGGATATAAATAGTACAGGAGGAGCACAGTCATCACTACTGTAGGTGTAGGATTAAAATAGTACAGGGAGGAGCAGAGTCATCACTACTGTAGGTGTAGGATAATATATAGTACAGGAGGAGCACAGTCATCTCTACTGTAGGTGTAGGATATAAATAGTACAGAGGAGCACAGTCATCACTACTGTAGGTGTAGGATATAAATAGTACAGGAGGAGCAGAGTCATCAACTACTGTAGGTGTAGGATATAAATAGTACAGGAGGAGGCAGAGTCATCCATACTGTAGGTTGTAGGATATAAATAGTACAGGAGAGCAGAGTCTTCACTACTGTAGGTGTAGGATATAAATAGTACAGGCGGAGCACAGTCCATCACTACTGTAGGTGTAGGATATAAATAGTACAGGAGCACAGTCATCACTACTGTAGGTGTAGGATATAAATAGTACAGGAGGAGCACAGTCATCACTACTGTAGGTGTAGGATATAAATAGTACAGCAGGAGCACAGTCATCACTACTGTAGGTGTAGGATATAAAATAGTACAGGAGGAGCAGAGTCATCACTAATGTAGGTGTAGGATATAAATAGTACAGGCGGAGCACTGTCATCACTACTGTAGGTGTAGGATATAAATAGTACAGGAGGAGCCACAGTCATCACTACTGTAGGTGTAGGATATAAATAGTACAGGCGGACAACAGTCATCACTACTGTAGGTGTAGGATATAAATAGTACAGGAGGAGCAGAGTCATCACTACTGTAGGTGTAGGATAGAAATAGTACAGGAGGAGCAGAGTCATCTCTACTGTAGGTGTAGGATATAAATAGTACAGGAGGAGCACAGTCATCACTACTGTAGGTGTAGATATAAATAGTACAGGAGGAGCAGAGTCATCACTACTGTAGGTGTAGGATATAAATAGTACAGGAGGAGCAGAGTCATCACTACTGTAGGTGTAGGATATAAATAGTACAGGAGGAGCAGAGTCATCACTACTGTAGGTGTAGGATATAAATAGTACAGGAGGAGCACAGTCATCACTACTGTAGGTGTAGGATATAAATAGTACAGGAGGAGCACAGTCATCACTACTGTAGGTGTAGGATATAAATAGTACAGGAGGAGCACAGTCATCACTACTGTAGGTGTAGGATATAAATAGTACAGGAGGAGCACAGTCATCACTACTGTAGGTGTAGGATATAAATAGTACAGGAGGAGCACAGTCATCACTACTGTAGGTGTAGGATATAAATAGTACAGGAGGAGCACAGTCATCACTACTGTAGGTGTAGGATATAAATAGTACAGGAGGAGCACAGTCATCACTACTGTAGGTGTAGGATATAAATAGTACAGGAGGAGCACAGTCATCACTACTGTAGGTGTAGGATATAAATAGTACAGGAGGAGCACAGTCATCACTACTGTAGGTGTAGGATATAAATAGTACAGGAGGAGCACAGTCATCACTACTGTAGGTGTAGGATATAAATAGTACAGGAGGAGCACAGTCATCACTACTGTAGGTGTAGGATATAAATAGTACAGGAGGAGCACAGTCATCACTACTGTAGGTGTAGGATATAAATAGTACAGGAGGAGCACAGTCATCACTACTGTAGGTGTAGGATATAAATAGTACAGGAGGAGCACAGTCATCACTACTGTAGGTGTAGGATATAAATAGTACAGGAGGAGCACAGTCATCACTACTGTAGGTGTAGGATATAAATAGTACAGGAGGAGCACAGTCATCACTACTGTAGGTGTAGGATATAAATAGTACAGGAGGAGCACAGTCATCACTACTGTAGGTGTAGGATATAAATAGTACAGGAGGAGCACAGTCATCACTACTGTAGGTGTAGGATATAAATAGTACAGGAGGAGCAGAGTCATCACTACTGTAGGTGTAGGATATAAATAGTACAGGAGGAGCACAGTCATCACTACTGTAGGTGTAGGATATAAATAGTACAGGAGGAGCACAGTCATCACTACTGTAGGTGTAGGATATAAATAGTACAGGAGGAGCACAGTCATCACTACTGTAGGTGTAGGGATATAAATAGTACAGGAGGAGCAGAGTCATCACTACTGTAGTGTAGGATATAAATAGTACAGGAGGAGCAGAGTCATCACTACTGAAGGTGTAGGATATAAATAGTACAGGAGGAAGCAAGTCACTCTATCTGTAGGTGTAGGATATAAATAGTACAGGAGGAGCACAAGTCATCACTACTGTAGGTGTAGCATATAAATAGTACAGGAGGAGCAGAGTCATCACTACTGTAGGTGTAGGATAAAAATAGTACAGGCGGAAGCAGAGTCATCACTACTGTAGGTGTAGGATATAAATAGTACAGGCGGAGCACAGTCATCACTACTGTAGGTGTAGGATATAAATAGTACGGAGGAGACACAGTCATCTCTACTGTAGGTGTAGATATAAATAGTACAGGAGGAGCAGGTCATCACTACTGTAGGATGTATGATATAAATAGTACAAGGAGGAGCAGGAGTCATCACTACTGTAGGTGTAGGATATAAATAGTACAGGAGGAGCAGAGTCATCACTACTGTAGGTGTAGGATATAAATAGTACAGGAGGAGCACAGTCATCACTACTGTAGGTGTAGGATATAAATAGTACAGGAGGAGCAGTCATCACTACTGTAGGTGTAGGTATAAATAGTACAGGAGGAGCAGAGTATTCACTACTGTAGGTGTAGGATATAAATAGTACAGGAGGAGCACAGTCATCACTACTGTAGGTGTAGGATATAAATAGTACAGGCGTGAGCAGGGTCATCACTACTGTAGGTGTAGGATATAAATAGTACAGGAGGAGCACAGTCATCACTACTGTAGGTGTAGGATATAAATAGTACAGGAGGAGCACAGTCATCACTACTGTAGTTGTAGGATATAAATAGTACAGGAGGAACACAGGTCATCACTACTGTAGGTGTAGGATATAAATAGTACAGGAGGAGCAGAGTCACACTACTGTAGGTGTAGGATATAAATAGTACAGCGGAGCACAGTCTCACTACTGTAGGTGTAGAGTATAAATAGTACAGGCTGAGCACAGTCATCACTACTGTAGGTTGTAGGATATAAATAGTACAGGGAGCACAGTCTCACTACTGTAGGTGTAGGATATAAATAGTACAGCGGAGCACAGTCATCACTACTGTAGGTGTAGGTTATAAATAGTACAGGAGGAGCACGAGTCATCACTACTGTAGGTGTAGGATATAAATAGTACAGGAGGAGCATAGTCATCACTACTGTAGGTGTAGATATAAATAGTAACAGGAGGAGCACAGTCATCACTACTGTGGTGTAGGATAGAAAATAGTACAGGAGGAGCAGAGTCATCACTACTTGCAGGTGTAGGATATAAATAGTACAGGAGAGCACAGGTCATCACTACTGTAGTGTAGGATATAAATAGTACAGGAGGAGCACAGTCATCACTACTGTAGGTGTTAGGATATAAATAGTACGGGAGGAGCAGAGTCATCACTACTGTAGGTGTAGGATATAAATAGTACAGGCGGAGCACAGTCATCACTACTGTAGGTGTAGGAAATATAAAAAGTACAGGAGGAGCAGAGTCATCACTACTGTAGGTGTAGGATATAAATAGTACAGGAGGAGCACAGTCATCACTACTGTAGGTGTAGGATATATAAATAGTACAGGAGAGCACAGTCATCACTACTGTAGGTGTAGGATATAAGAGTACAGGAGGAGCAGAGTCATCTCTACTGTAGGTGTAGGATATAAATAGTACAGGAGGAGCAGCAGTCATCACTCTGTAGGTGTAGGATATAAATAGTACAGGAGGAGCACAGTCATCTCTATGTAGGTGTAGGATATAAATAGTACAGGAGGAGAAGAGTCATCACTACTGTAGGTGTAGGATATAAATAGTACAGGAGGAGCAGAGTCATCTCTACTGTAGGTGTAGGATATAAATAGTACAGGCGGAGCAGAGTCACTCTACTGTAGGTGTAGGATATAAATAGTACAGGAGGAGCAGCAGTCATCTCTACTGTAGGTGTAGGATATAAATAGTACAGGAGGAGCAAGTCATCACTACTGTAGGTGTAGGATATAAATAGTACAGGAGGAGCAGAGTCATCTCTACTGTAGGTGTAGGATATAAATTAGTACAGGAGGAGCACAGTCATCACTACTGTAGGTGTAGGTTATAATAGTACAGGAGGAGCAGGTCATCACTACTGTAGGTGTAGGATTATAAATAGTACAGGAGGAGCACAGTCATCACTACTGTAGGTGTTAGGATATAAATAGTACAGGAGGAGCAGAGTCATCACTACTGTAGGTGTAGATATAAATAGTACAGGAGAGCAAGGGTCATCACTACTGTAGGTGTAGGATATATATAGTACAGGAGGAGCAGAGTCATCACTACTGTAGGTGTAGGATATAAATAGTATAGGCAGGAGCAGCAGTCATCACTACTGTAGGTGTAGGATATAAATAGTACAGGAGGTCACAGGTCATCACTACTGTAGGTGTAGGATATAAATGAACAGGCGGAGCACAGTCATCACTACTGTAGGTGTAGGATATAAATAGTACAGGCGGAGCACAGTCATCACTACTGTAGGTGGTAGGATATAAATAGTACTAGGAGCACAGCATCACTACTGTAGGTGTAGGATATAAATAGTACAGGAGGGAGCAGAGTCATCACTACTGTAGGTGTAGGATATAAAATAGTACAGGCGGAGCACAGTCATCCTACTGTAGGTGTAGGATATAAATAGTACAGGAGGAGCCGAGTCATCACTACTGTAGGTGTAGGATTTAAATAGTACAGGAGGAACAGAGTCCATCACTACTGTAGGTGTAGGATATAAATAGTACAGGAGGAGCAAGTCATCTCTACTGTAGGTGTAGGATATAAATAGTACAGGCGGAGCACAGTCATCACTACTGCTGGTGTAGGATATAAATAGTACAGGAGGAGCAGAGTCATCACTACTGTAGGTGTAGGATATAAATAGTACAGGAGGAGCACAGTCATCACTACTGTAGGTGTAGGATATAAATAGTACAGGAGGAGCACAGTCATCACTACTGTAGGTGTAGGATATAAATAGTACAGGAGGAGCACAGTCATCACTACTGTAGGTGTAGGATATAAATAGTACAGGAGGAGCACAGTCATCACTACTGTAGGTGTAGGATATAAATAGTACAGGAGGAGCACAGTCATCACTACTGTAGGTGTAGGATATAAATAGTACAGGAGGAGCACAGTCATCACTACTGTAGGTGTAGGATATAAATAGTACAGGAGGAGCACAGTCATCACTACTGTAGGTGTAGGATATAAATAGTACAGGAGGAGCACAGTCATCACTACTGTAGGTGTAGGATATAAATAGTACAGGAGGAGCACAGTCATCACTACTGTAGGTGTAGGATATAAATAGTACAGGAGGAGCACAGTCATCACTACTGTAGGTGTAGGATATAAATAGTACAGGAGGAGCACAGTCATCACTACTGTAGGTGTAGGATATAATAGTACAGGAGGAGCACAGTCATCACTACTGTAGGTGTAGGATATAAATAGTACAGGAGGAGCAGAATCATCACTACTGTAGGTGTAGGATATAAATAGTACAGGAGGAGCAGAGTCATCACTACTGTAGGTGTAGGATATAAATAGTACAGGAGGGCACAGGTCATCTCTACTGTAGGTGTAGGATATAAATAGTACAGGAGGAGCACAGTCATCACTACTGTAGGTGTAAGATATAATAGTACAGGAGGAGACAGAGTCATCACTACTGTAGGTGTAGGATATAAATAGTACAGGAGAGCACAGTCATCACTACTGTAGGTGTAGGATATAAATAGTACAGGCGGAGCACAGTCATCACTACTGTAGGTGTAGGATATAAATAGTACAGGAGCAGAGTCATCACTACTGTAGGTGTAGGATATAAATAGTACAGGAGGAGCAGAGTCATCACTACTGTAGGTGTAGGATATAAATAGTACAGGAGGAGCAGAGTCATCACTACTGTAGGTGTAGGATATAAATAGTACAGGAGGAGCACAGTCATCACTACTGTAGGTGTAGGATATAAATAGTACAGGAGGAGCACAGTCATCACTACTGTAGGTGTAGGATATAAATAGTACAGGAGGAGCACAGTCATCACTACTGTAGGTGTAGGATATAAATAGTACAGGAGGAGCACAGTCATCACTACTGTAGGTGTAGGATATAAATAGTACAGGAGGAGCACAGTCATCACTACTGTAGGTGTAGGATATAAATAGTACAGGAGGAGCACAGTCATCACTACTGTAGGTGTAGGATATAAATAGTACAGGAGGAGCAGAGTCATCACTACTGTAGGTGTAGGATATAAATAGTACAGGAGGAGCACAGTCATCACTACTGTAGGTGTAGGATATAAATAGTACAGGAGGAGCAGAGTCATCACTACTGTAGGTGTAGGATATAAATAGTACAGGAGGAGCACAGTCATCACTACTGTAGGTGTAGGATATAAATAGTACAGGAGGAGCACAGTCATCACTACTGTAGGTGTAGGATATAAATAGTACAGGAGGAGCACAGTCATCACTACTGTAGGTGTAGGATATAAATAGTACAGGAGGAGCACAGTCATCACTACTGTAGGTGTAGGATATAAATAGTACAGGAGGAGCACAGTCATCACTACTGTAGGTGTAGGATATAAATAGTACAGGAGGAGCACAGTCATCACTACTGTAGGTGTAGGATATAAATAGTACAGGAGGAGCACAGTCATCACTACTGTAGGTGTAGGATATAAATAGTACAGGAGGAGCACAGTCATCACTACTGTAGGTGTAGGATATAAATAGTACAGGAGGAGCACAGTCATCACTACTGTAGGTGTAGGATATAAATAGTACAGGAGGAGCACAGTCATCACTACTGTAGGTGTAGGATATAAATAGTACAGGAGGAGCACAGTCATCACTACTGTAGGTGTAGGATATAAATAGTACAGGAGGAGCAGAGTCATCACTACTGTAGGTGTAGGATATAAATAGTACAGGAGGAGCACAGTCATCACTACTGTAGGTGTAGGATATAAATAGTACAGGAGGAGCACAGTCATCACTACTGTAGGTGTAGGATATAAATAGTACAGGAGGAGCACAGTCATCACTACTGTAGGTGTAGGATATAAATAGTACAGGAGGAGCACAGTCATCACTACTGTAGGTGTAGGATATAAATAGTACAGGAGGAGCAGAGTCATCACTACTGTAGGTGTAGGATATAAATAGTACAGGAGGAGCACAGTCATCACTACTGTAGGTGTAGGATATAAATAGTACAGGAGGAGCACAGTCATCACTACTGTAGGTGTAGGATATAAATAGTACAGGAGGAGCACAGTCATCACTACTGTAGGTGTAGGATATAAATAGTACAGGAGGAGCAGAGTCATCACTACTGTAGGTGTAGGATATAAATAGTACAGGAGGAGCACAGTCATCACTACTGTAGGTGTAGGATATAAATAGTACAGGAGGAGCACAGTCATCACTACTGTAGGTGTAGGATATAAATAGTACAGGAGGAGCACAGTCATCACTACTGTAGGTGTAGGATATAAATAGTACAGGAGGAGCACAGTCATCACTACTGTAGGTGTAGGATATAAATAGTACAGGAGGAGCACAGTCATCACTACTGTAGGTGTAGGATATAAATAGTACAGGAGGAGCACAGTCATCACTACTGTAGGTGTAGGATATAAATAGTACAGGAGGAGCACAGTCATCACTACTGTAGGTGTAGGATATAAATAGTACAGGAGGAGCACAGTCATCACTACTGTAGGTGTAGGATATAAATAGTACAGGAGGAGCACAGTCATCACTACTGTAGGTGTAGGATATAAATAGTACAGGAGGAGCACAGTCATCACTACTGTAGGTGTAGGATATAAATAGTACAGGAGGAGCACAGTCATCACTACTGTAGGTGTAGGATATAAATAGTACAGGAGGAGCACAGTCATCACTACTGTAGGTGTAGGATATAAATAGTACAGGAGGAGCACAGTCATCACTACTGTAGGTGTAGGATATAAATAGTACAGGAGGAGCACAGTCATCACTACTGTAGGTGTAGGATATAAATAGTACAGGAGGAGCACAGTCATCACTACTGTAGGTGTAGGATATAAATAGTACAGGAGGAGCACAGTCATCACTACTGTAGGTGTAGGATATAAATAGTACAGGAGGAGCACAGTCATCACTACTGTAGGTGTAGGATATAAATAGTACAGGAGGAGCACAGTCATCACTACTGTAGGTGTAGGATATAAATAGTACAGGAGGAGCACAGTCATCACTACTGTAGGTGTAGGATATAAATAGTACAGGAGGAGCACAGTCATCACTACTGTAGGTGTAGGATATAAATAGTACAGGAGGAGCAGAGTCATCACTACTGTAGGTGTAGGATATAAATAGTACAGGAGGAGCAGAGTCATCACTACTGTAGGTGTAGGATATAAATAGTACAGGAGGAGCACAGTCATCACTACTGTAGGTGTAGGATATAAATAGTACAGGAGGAGCACAGTCATCACTACTGTAGGTGTAGGATATAAATAGTACAGGAGGAGCAGAGTCATCACTACTGTAGGTGTAGGATATAAATAGTACAGGAGGAGCACAGTCATCACTACTGTAGGTGTAGGATATAAATAGTACAGGAGGAGAGTCATCACTACTGTAGGTGTAGGATATAAATAGTACAGGAGGAGCACAGTCATCACTACTGTAGGTGTAGGATATAAATAGTACAGGAGGAGCACAGTCATCACTACTGTAGGTGTAGGATATAAATAGTACAGGAGGAGCACAGTCATCACTACTGTAGGTGTAGGATATAAATAGTACAGGAGGAGCACAGTCATCACTACTGTAGGTGTAGGATATAAATAGTACAGGAGGAGCACAGTCATCACTACTGTAGGTGTAGGATATAAATAGTACAGGAGGAGCACAGTCATCACTACTGTAGGTGTAGGATATAAATAGTACAGGAGGAGCACAGTCATCACTACTGTAGGTGTAGGATATAAATAGTACAGGAGGAGCACAGTCATCACTACTGTAGGTGTAGGATATAAATAGTACAGGAGGAGCACAGTCATCACTACTGTAGGTGTAGGATATAAATAGTACAGGAGGAGCACAGTCATCACTACTGTAGGTGTAGGATATAAATAGTACAGGAGGAGCACAGTCATCACTACTGTAGGTGTAGGATATAAATAGTACAGGAGGAGCACAGTCATCACTACTGTAGGTGTAGGATATAAATAGTACAGGAGGAGCACAGTCATCACTACTGTAGGTGTAGGATATAAATAGTACAGGAGGAGCACAGTCATCACTACTGTAGGTGTAGGATATAAATAGTACAGGAGGAGCACAGTCATCACTACTGTAGGTGTAGGATATAAATAGTACAGGAGGAGCAGAGTCATCACTACTGTAGGTGTAGGATATAAATAGTACAGGAGGAGCACAGTCATCACTACTGTAGGTGTAGGATATAAATAGTACAGGAGGAGCAGAGTCATCACTACTGTAGGTGTAGGATATAAATAGTACAGGAGGAGCACAGTCATCACTACTGTAGGTGTAGGATATAAATAGTACAGGAGGAGCACAGTCATCACTACTGTAGGTGTAGGATATAAATAGTACAGGAGGAGCACAGTCATCACTACTGTAGGTGTAGGATATAAATAGTACAGGAGGAGCACAGTCATCACTACTGTAGGTGTAGGATATAAATAGTACAGGAGGAGCACAGTCATCACTACTGTAGGTGTAGGATATAAATAGTACAGGAGGAGCACAGTCATCACTACTGTAGGTGTAGGATATAAATAGTACAGGAGGAGCACAGTCATCACTACTGTAGGTGTAGGATATAAATAGTACAGGAGGAGCAGAGTCATCACTACTGTAGGTGTAGGATATAAATAGTACAGGAGGAGCACAGTCATCACTACTGTAGGTGTAGGATATAAATAGTACAGGAGGAGCACAGTCATCACTACTGTAGGTGTAGGATATAAATAGTACAGGAGGAGCACAGTCATCACTACTGTAGGTGTAGGATATAAATAGTACAGGAGGAGCACAGTCATCACTACTGTAGGTGTAGGATATAAATAGTACAGGAGGAGCACAGTCATCACTACTGTAGGTGTAGGATATAAATAGTACAGGAGGAGCACAGTCATCACTACTGTAGGTGTAGGATATAAATAGTACAGGAGGAGCACAGTCATCACTACTGTAGGTGTAGGATATAAATAGTACAGGAGGAGCACAGTCATCACTACTGTAGGTGTAGGATATAAATAGTACAGGAGGAGCACAGTCATCACTACTGTAGGTGTAGGATATAAATAGTACAGGAG
This sequence comes from Squalus acanthias, assembly GCA_030390025.1. Taxonomy (NCBI): domain Eukaryota; kingdom Metazoa; phylum Chordata; class Chondrichthyes; order Squaliformes; family Squalidae; genus Squalus; species Squalus acanthias. The sequence goes on along the minus strand of CM059452.1, from coordinate 18,417,362 downwards.
GAGCACAGTCATCACTACTGTAGGTGTAGGATATAAATAGTACAGGAGGAGCACAGTCATCACTACTGTAGGTGTAGGATATAAATAGTACAGGAGGAGCACAGTCATCACTACTGTAGGTGTAGGATATAAATAGTACAGGAGGAGCACAGTCATCACTACTGTAGGTGTAGGATATAAATAGTACAGGAGGAGCACAGTCATCACTACTGTAGGTGTAGGATATAAATAGTACAGGAGGAGCACAGTCATCACTACTGTAGGTGTAGGATATAAATAGTACAGGAGGAGCACAGTCATCACTACTGTAGGTGTAGGATATAAATAGTACAGGAGGAGCACAGTCATCACTACTGTAGGTGTAGGATATAAATAGTACAGGAGGAGCACAGTCATCACTACTGTAGGTGTAGGATATAAATAGTACAGGAGGAGCACAGTCATCACTACTGTAGGTGTAGGATATAAATAGTACAGGAGGAGCAGTCATCACTACTGTAGGTGTAGGATATAAATAGTACAGGAGGAGCAGAGTCATCACTACTGTAGGTGTAGGATATAAATAGTACAGGAGGAGCACAGTCATCACTACTGTAGGTGTAGGATATAAATAGTACAGGAGGAGCACAGTCATCACTACTGTAGGTGTAGGATATAAATAGTACAGGAGGAGCACAGTCATCACTACTGTAGGTGTAGGATATAAATAGTACAGGAGGAGCACAGTCATCACTACTGTAGGTGTAGGATATAAATAGTACAGGAGGAGCACAGTCATCACTACTGTAGGTGTAGGATATAAATAGTACAGGAGGAGCACAGTCATCACTACTGTAGGTGTAGGATATAAATAGTACAGGAGGAGCACAGTCATCACTACTGTAGGTGTAGGATATAAATAGTACAGGAGGAGCACAGTCATCACTACTGTAGGTGTAGGATATAAATAGTACAGGAGGAGCACAGTCATCACTACTGTAGGTGTAGGATATAAATAGTACAGGAGGAGCACAGTCATCACTACTGTAGGTGTAGGATATAAATAGTACAGGAGGAGCACAGTCATCACTACTGTAGGTGTAGGATATAAATAGTACAGGAGGAGCACAGTCATCACTACTGTAGGTGTAGGATATAAATAGTACAGGAGGAGCACAGTCATCACTACTGTAGGTGTAGGATATAAATAGTACAGGAGGAGCACAGTCATCACTACTGTAGGTGTAGGATATAAATAGTACAGGAGGAGCACAGTCATCACTACTGTAGGTGTAGGATATAAATAGTACAGGAGGAGCACAGTCATCACTACTGTAGGTGTAGGATATAAATAGTACAGGAGGAGCACAGTCATCACTACTGTAGGTGTAGGATATAAATAGTACAGGAGGAGCACAGTCATCACTACTGTAGGTGTAGGATATAAATAGTACAGGAGGAGCACAGTCATCACTACTGTAGGTGTAGGATATAAATAGTACAGGAGGAGCAGAGTCATCACTACTGTAGGTGTAGGATATAAATAGTACAGGAGGAGCACAGTCATCACTACTGTAGGTGTAGGATATAAATAGTACAGGAGGAGCACAGTCATCACTACTGTAGGTGTAGGATATAAATAGTACAGGAGGAGCACAGTCATCACTACTGTAGGTGTAGGATATAAATAGTACAGGAGGAGCAGAGTCATCACTACTGTAGGTGTAGGATATAAATAGTACAGGAGGAGCACAGTCATCACTACTGTAGGTGTAGGATATAAATAGTACAGGAGGAGCACAGTCATCACTACTGTAGGTGTAGGATATAAATAGTACAGGAGGAGCAGAGTCATCACTACTGTAGGTGTAGGATATAAATAGTACAGGAGGAGCACAGTCATCACTACTGTAGGTGTAGGATATAAATAGTACAGGAGGAGCACAGTCATCACTACTGTAGGTGTAGGATATAAATAGTACAGGAGGAGCACAGTCATCACTACTGTAGGTGTAGGATATAAATAGTACAGGAGGAGCACAGTCATCACTACTGTAGGTGTAGGATATAAATAGTACAGGAGGAGCACAGTCATCACTACTGTAGGTGTAGGATATAAATAGTACAGGAGGAGCAGAGTCATCACTACTGTAGGTGTAGGATATAAATAGTACAGGAGGAGCAGAGTCATCACTACTGTAGGTGTAGGATATAAATAGTACAGGAGGAGCACAGTCATCACTACTGTAGGTGTAGGATATAAATAGTACAGGAGGAGCACAGTCATCACTACTGTAGGTGTAGGATATAAATAGTACAGGAGGAGCACAGTCATCACTACTGTAGGTGTAGGATATAAATAGTACAGGAGGAGCACAGTCATCACTACTGTAGGTGTAGGATATAAATAGTACAGGAGGAGCACAGTCATCACTACTGTAGGTGTAGGATATAAATAGTACAGGAGGAGCACAGTCATCACTACTGTAGGTGTAGGATATAAATAGTACAGGAGGAGCACAGTCATCACTACTGTAGGTGTAGGATATAAATAGTACAGGAGGAGCACAGTCATCACTACTGTAGGTGTAGGATATAAATAGTACAGGAGGAGCACAGTCATCACTACTGTAGGTGTAGGATATAAATAGTACAGGAGGAGCACAGTCATCACTACTGTAGGTGTAGGATATAAATAGTACAGGAGGAGCACAGTCATCACTACTGTAGGTGTAGGATATAAATAGTACAGGAGGAGCACAGTCATCACTACTGTAGGTGTAGGATATAAATAGTACAGGAGGAGCACAGTCATCACTACTGTAGGTGTAGGATATAAATAGTACAGGAGGAGCACAGTCATCACTACTGTAGGTGTAGGATATAAATAGTACAGGAGGAGCACAGTCATCACTACTGTAGGTGTAGGATATAAATAGTACAGGAGGAGCACAGTCATCACTACTGTAGGTGTAGGATATAAATAGTACAGGAGGAGCACAGTCATCACTACTGTAGGTGTAGGATATAAATAGTACAGGAGGAGCACAGTCATCACTACTGTAGGTGTAGGATATAAATAGTACAGGAGGAGCAGAGTCATCACTACTGTAGGTGTAGGATATAAATAGTACAGGAGGAGCACAGTCATCACTACTGTAGGTGTAGGATATAAATAGTACAGGAGGAGCACAGTCATCACTACTGTAGGTGTAGGATATAAATAGTACAGGAGGAGCACAGTCATCACTACTGTAGGTGTAGGATATAAATAGTACAGGAGGAGCACAGTCATCACTACTGTAGGTGTAGGATATAAATAGTACAGGAGGAGCACAGTCATCACTACTGTAGGTGTAGGATATAAATAGTACAGGAGGAGCACAGTCATCACTACTGTAGGTGTAGGATATAAATAGTACAGGAGGAGCACAGTCATCACTACTGTAGGTGTAGGATATAAATAGTACAGGAGGAGCACAGTCATCACTACTGTAGGTGTAGGATATAAATAGTACAGGAGGAGCACAGTCATCACTACTGTAGGTGTAGGATATAAATAGTACAGGAGGAGCACAGTCATCACTACTGTAGGTGTAGGATATAAATAGTACAGGAGGAGCACAGTCATCACTACTGTAGGTGTAGGATATAAATAGTACAGGAGGAGCACAGTCATCACTACTGTAGGTGTAGGATATAAATAGTACAGGAGGAGCAGAGTCATCACTACTGTAGGTGTAGGATATAAATAGTACAGGAGGAGCACAGTCATCACTACTGTAGGTGTAGGATATAAATAGTACAGGAGGAGCACAGTCATCACTACTGTAGGTGTAGGATATAAATAGTACAGGAGGAGCACAGTCATCACTACTGTAGGTGTAGGATATAAATAGTACAGGAGGAGCACAGTCATCACTACTGTAGGTGTAGGATATAAATAGTACAGGAGGAGCACAGTCATCACTACTGTAGGTGTAGGATATAAATAGTACAGGAGGAGCACAGTCATCACTACTGTAGGTGTAGGATATAAATAGTACAGGAGGAGCACAGTCATCACTACTGTAGGTGTAGGATATAAATAGTACAGGAGGAGCAGAGTCATCACTACTGTAGGTGTAGGATATAAATAGTACAGGAGGAGCACAGTCATCACTACTGTAGGTGTAGGATATAAATAGTACAGGAGGAGCACAGTCATCACTACTGTAGGTGTAGGATATAAATAGTACAGGAGGAGCACAGTCATCACTACTGTAGGTGTAGGATATAAATAGTACAGGAGGAGCACAGTCATCACTACTGTAGGTGTAGGATATAAATAGTACAGGAGGAGCACAGTCATCACTACTGTAGGTGTAGGATATAAATAGTACAGGAGGAGCAGAGTCATCACTACTGTAGGTGTAGGATATAAATAGTACAGGAGGAGCACAGTCATCACTACTGTAGGTGTAGGATATAAATAGTACAGGAGGAGCAGAGTCATCACTACTGTAGGTGTAGGATATAAATAGTACAGGAGGAGCACAGTCATCACTACTGTAGGTGTAGGATATAAATAGTACAGGAGGAGCACAGTCATCACTACTGTAGGTGTAGGATATAAATAGTACAGGAGGAGCAGAGTCATCACTACTGTAGGTGTAGGATATAAATAGTACAGGAGGAGCAGAGTCATCACTACTGTAGGTGTAGGATATAAATAGTACAGGAGGAGCAGAGTCATCACTACTGTAGGTGTAGGATATAAATAGTACAGGAGGAGCACAGTCATCACTACTGTAGGTGTAGGATATAAATAGTACAGGAGGAGCAGAGTCATCACTACTGTAGGTGTAGGATATAAATAGTACAGGAGGAGCACAGTCATCACTACTGTAGGTGTAGGATATAAATAGTACAGGAGGAGCAGAGTCATCACTACTGTAGGTGTAGGATATAAATAGTACAGGAGGAGCACAGTCATCACTACTGTAGGTGTAGGATATAAATAGTACAGGAGGAGCACAGTCATCACTACTGTAGGTGTAGGATATAAATAGTACAGGAGGAGCACAGTCATCACTACTGTAGGTGTAGGATATAAATAGTACAGGAGGAGCACAGTCATCACTACTGTAGGTGTAGGATATAAATAGTACAGGAGGAGCACAGTCATCACTACTGTAGGTGTAGGATATAAATAGTACAGGAGGAGCACAGTCATCACTACTGTAGGTGTAGGATATAAATAGTACAGGAGGAGCACAGTCATCACTACTGTAGGTGTAGGATATAAATAGTACAGGAGGAGCACAGTCATCACTACTGTAGGTGTAGGATATAAATAGTACAGGAGGAGCACAGTCATCACTACTGTAGGTGTAGGATATAAATAGTACAGGAGGAGCACAGTCATCACTACTGTAGGTGTAGGATATAAATAGTACAGGAGGAGCACAGTCATCACTACTGTAGGTGTAGGATATAAATAGTACAGGAGGAGCAGAGTCATCACTACTGTAGGTGTAGGATATAAATAGTACAGGAGGAGCACAGTCATCACTACTGTAGGTGTAGGATATAAATAGTACAGGAGGAGCACAGTCATCACTACTGTAGGTGTAGGATATAAATAGTACAGGAGGAGCACAGTCATCACTACTGTAGGTGTAGGATATAAATAGTACAGGAGGAGCACAGTCATCACTACTGTAGGTGTAGGATATAAATAGTACAGGAGGAGCACAGTCATCACTACTGTAGGTGTAGGATATAAATAGTACAGGAGGAGCACAGTCATCACTACTGTAGGTGTAGGATATAAATAGTACAGGAGGAGCAGAGTCATCACTACTGTAGGTGTAGGATATAAATAGTACAGGAGGAGCACAGTCATCACTACTGTAGGTGTAGGATATAAATAGTACAGGAGGAGCACAGTCATCACTACTGTAGGTGTAGGATATAAATAGTACAGGAGGAGCACAGTCATCACTACTGTAGGTGTAGGATATAAATAGTACAGGAGGAGCACAGTCATCACTACTGTAGGTGTAGGATATAAATAGTACAGGAGGAGCACAGTCATCACTACTGTAGGTGTAGGATATAAATAGTACAGGAGGAGCACAGTCATCACTACTGTAGGTGTAGGATATAAATAGTACAGGAGGAGCACAGTCATCACTACTGTAGGTGTAGGATATAAATAGTACAGGAGGAGCACAGTCATCACTACTGTAGGTGTAGGATATAAATAGTACAGGAGGAGCACAGTCATCACTACTGTAGGTGTAGGATATAAATAGTACAGGAGGAGCACAGTCATCACTACTGTAGGTGTAGGATATAAATAGTACAGGAGGAGCACAGTCATCACTACTGTAGGTGTAGGATATAAATAGTACAGGAGGAGCACAGTCATCACTACTGTAGGTGTAGGATATAAATAGTACAGGAGGAGCACAGTCATCACTACTGTAGGTGTAGGATATAAATAGTACAGGAGGAGCACAGTCATCACTACTGTAGGTGTAGGATATAAATAGTACAGGAGGAGCACAGTCATCACTACTGTAGGTGTAGGATATAAATAGTACAGGAGGAGCACAGTCATCACTACTGTAGGTGTAGGATATAAATAGTACAGGAGGAGCACAGTCATCACTACTGTAGGTGTAGGATATAAATAGTACAGGAGGAGCACAGTCATCACTACTGTAGGTGTAGGATATAAATAGTACAGGAGGAGCACAGTCATCACTACTGTAGGTGTAGGATATAAATAGTACAGGAGGAGCACAGTCATCACTACTGTAGGTGTAGGATATAAATAGTACAGGAGGAGCACAGTCATCACTACTGTAGGTGTAGGATATAAATAGTACAGGAGGAGCAGAGTCATCACTACTGTAGGTGTAGGATATAAATAGTACAGGAGGAGCACAGTCATCACTACTGTAGGTGTAGGATATAAATAGTACAGGAGGAGCACAGTCATCACTACTGTAGGTGTAGGATATAAATAGTACAGGAGGAGCACAGTCATCACTACTGTAGGTGTAGGATATAAATAGTACAGGAGGAGCACAGTCATCACTACTGTAGGTGTAGGATATAAATAGTACAGGAGGAGCACAGTCATCACTACTGTAGGTGTAGGATATAAATAGTACAGGAGGAGCAGAGTCATCACTACTGTAGGTGTAGGATATAAATAGTACAGGAGGAGCACAGTCATCACTACTGTAGGTGTAGGATATAAATAGTACAGGAGGAGCAGAGTCATCACTACTGTAGGTGTAGGATATAAATAGTACAGGAGGAGCACAGTCATCACTACTGTAGGTGTAGGATATAAATAGTACAGGAGGAGCACAGTCATCACTACTGTAGGTGTAGGATATAAATAGTACAGGAGGAGCAGAGTCATCACTACTGTAGGTGTAGGATATAAATAGTACAGGAGGAGCACAGTCATCACTACTGTAGGTGTAGGATATAAATAGTACAGGAGGAGCACAGTCATCACTACTGTAGGTGTAGGATATAAATAGTACAGGAGGAGCACAGTCATCACTACTGTAGGTGTAGGATATAAATAGTACAGGAGGAGCACAGTCATCACTACTGTAGGTGTAGGATATAAATAGTACAGGAGGAGCACAGTCATCACTACTGTAGGTGTAGGATATAAATAGTACAGGAGGAGCACAGTCATCACTACTGTAGGTGTAGGATATAAATAGTACAGGAGGAGCACAGTCATCACTACTGTAGGTGTAGGATATAAATAGTACAGGAGGAGCACAGTCATCACTACTGTAGGTGTAGGATATAAATAGTACAGGAGGAGCAGAGTCATCACTACTGTAGGTGTAGGATATAAATAGTACAGGAGGAGCACAGTCATCACTACTGTAGGTGTAGGATATAAATAGTACAGGAGGAGCACAGTCATCACTACTGTAGGTGTAGGATATAAATAGTACAGGAGGAGCACAGTCATCACTACTGTAGGTGTAGGATATAAATAGTACAGGAGGAGCACAGTCATCACTACTGTAGGTGTAGGATATAAATAGTACAGGAGGAGCACAGTCATCACTACTGTAGGTGTAGGATATAAATAGTACAGGAGGAGCACAGTCATCACTACTGTAGGTGTAGGATATAAATAGTACAGGAGGAGCACAGTCATCACTACTGTAGGTGTAGGATATAAATAGTACAGGAGGAGCAGAGTCATCACTACTGTAGGTGTAGGATATAAATAGTACAGGAGGAGCACAGTCATCACTACTGTAGGTGTAGGATATAAATAGTACAGGAGGAGCACAGTCATCACTACTGTAGGTGTAGGATATAAATAGTACAGGAGGAGCACAGTCATCACTACTGTAGGTGTAGGATATAAATAGTACAGGAGGAGCACAGTCATCACTACTGTAGGTGTAGGATATAAATAGTACAGGAGGAGCACAGTCATCACTACTGTAGGTGTAGGATATAAATAGTACAGGAGGAGCACAGTCATCACTACTGTAGGTGTAGGATATAAATAGTACAGGAGGAGCACAGTCATCACTACTGTAGGTGTAGGATATAAATAGTACAGGAGGAGCACAGTCATCACTACTGTAGGTGTAGGATATAAATAGTACAGGAGGAGCACAGTCATCACTACTGTAGGTGTAGGATATAAATAGTACAGGAGGAGCACAGTCATCACTACTGTAGGTGTAGGATATAAATAGTACAGGAGGAGCAGAGTCATCACTACTGTAGGTGTAGGATATAAATAGTACAGGAGGAGCACAGTCATCACTACTGTAGGTGTAGGATATAAATAGTACAGGAGGAGCAGAGTCATCACTACTGTAGGTGTAGGATATAAATAGTACAGGAGGAGCACAGTCATCACTACTGTAGGTGTAGGATATAAATAGTACAGGAGGAGCACAGTCATCACTACTGTAGGTGTAGGATATAAATAGTACAGGAGGAGCACAGTCATCACTACTGTAGGTGTAGGATATAAATAGTACAGGAGGAGCACAGTCATCACTACTGTAGGTGTAGGATATAAATAGTACAGGAGGAGCACAGTCATCACTACTGTAGGTGTAGGATATAAATAGTACAGGAGGAGCACAGTCATCACTACTGTAGGTGTAGGATATAAATAGTACAGGAGGAGCACAGTCATCACTACTGTAGGTGTAGGATATAAATAGTACAGGAGGAGCACAGTCATCACTACTGTAGGTGTAGGATATAAATAGTACAGGAGGAGCACAGTCATCACTACTGTAGGTGTAGGATATAAATAGTACAGGAGGAGCACAGTCATCACTACTGTAGGTGTAGGATATAAATAGTACAGGAGGAGCACAGTCATCACTACTGTAGGTGTAGGATATAAATAGTACAGGAGGAGCACAGTCATCACTACTGTAGGTGTAGGATATAAATAGTACAGGAGGAGCAGAGTCATCACTACTGTAGGTGTAGGATATAAATAGTACAGGAGGAGCAGAGTCATCACTACTGTAGGTGTAGGATATAAATAGTACAGGAGGAGCACAGTCATCACTACTGTAGGTGTAGGATATAAATAGTACAGGAGGAGCACAGTCATCACTACTGTAGGTGTAGGATATAAATAGTACAGGAGGAGCACAGTCATCACTACTGTAGGTGTAGGATATAAATAGTACAGGAGGAGCACAGTCATCACTACTGTAGGTGTAGGATATAAATAGTACAGGAGGAGCACAGTCATCACTACTGTAGGTGTAGGATATAAATAGTACAGGAGGAGCACAGTCATCACTACTGTAGGTGTAGGATATAAATAGTACAGGAGGAGCACAGTCATCACTACTGTAGGTGTAGGATATAAATAGTACAGGAGGAGCACAGTCATCACTACTGTAGGTGTAGGATATAAATAGTACAGGAGGAGCACAGTCATCACTACTGTAGGTGTAGGATATAAATAGTACAGGAGGAGCACAGTCATCACTACTGTAGGTGTAGGATATAAATAGTACAGGAGGAGCACAGTCATCACTACTGTAGGTGTAGGATATAAATAGTACAGGAGGAGCACAGTCATCACTACTGTAGGTGTAGGATATAAATAGTACAGGAGGAGCACAGTCATCACTACTGTAGGTGTAGGATATAAATAGTACAGGAGGAGCACAGTCATCACTACTGTAGGTGTAGGATATAAATAGTACAGGAGGAGCAGAGTCATCACTACTGTAGGTGTAGGATATAAATAGTACAGGAGGAGCACAGTCATCACTACTGTAGGTGTAGGATATAAATAGTACAGGAGGAGCACAGTCATCACTACTGTAGGTGTAGGATATAAATAGTACAGGAGGAGCACAGTCATCACTACTGTAGGTGTAGGATATAAATAGTACAGGAGGAGCACAGTCATCACTACTGTAGGTGTAGGATATAAATAGTACAGGAGGAGCACAGTCATCACTACTGTAGGTGTAGGATATAAATAGTACAGGAGGAGCACAGTCATCACTACTGTAGGTGTAGGATATAAATAGTACAGGAGGAGCAGAGTCATCACTACTGTAGGTGTAGGATATAAATAGTACAGGAGGAGCACAGTCATCACTACTGTAGGTGTAGGATATAAATAGTACAGGAGGAGCACAGTCATCACTACTGTAGGTGTAGGATATAAATAGTACAGGAGGAGCACAGTCATCACTACTGTAGGTGTAGGATATAAATAGTACAGGAGGAGCACAGTCATCACTACTGTAGGTGTAGGATATAAATAGTACAGGAGGAGCAGAGTCATCACTACTGTAGGTGTAGGATATAAATAGTACAGGAGGAGCACAGTCATCACTACTGTAGGTGTAGGATATAAATAGTACAGGAGGAGCACAGTCATCACTACTGTAGGTGTAGGATATAAATAGTACAGGAGGAGCACAGTCATCACTACTGTAGGTGTAGGATATAAATAGTACAGGAGGAGCACAGTCATCACTACTGTAGGTGTAGGATATAAATAGTACAGGAGGAGCACAGTCATCACTACTGTAGGTGTAGGATATAAATAGTACAGGAGGAGCAGAGTCATCACTACTGTAGGTGTAGGATATAAATAGTACAGGAGGAGCAGAGTCATCACTACTGTAGGTGTAGGATATAAATAGTACAGGAGGAGCAGAGTCATCACTACTGTAGGTGTAGGATATAAATAGTACAGGAGGAGCACAGTCATCACTACTGTAGGTGTAGGATATAAATAGTACAGGAGGAGCACAGTCATCACTACTGTAGGTGTAGGATATAAATAGTACAGGAGGAGCAGAGTCATCACTACTGTAGGTGTAGGATATAAATAGTACAGGAGGAGCACAGTCATCACTACTGTAGGTGTAGGATATAAATAGTACAGGAGGAGCACAGTCATCACTACTGTAGGTGTAGGATATAAATAGTACAGGAGGAGCAGAGTCATCACTACTGTAGGTGTAGGATATAAATAGTACAGGAGGAGCACAGTCATCACTACTGTAGGTGTAGGATATAAATAGTACAGGAGGAGCACAGTCATCACTACTGTAGGTGTAGGATATAAATAGTACAGGAGGAGCACAGTCATCACTACTGTAGGTGTAGGATATAAATAGTACAGGAGGAGCACAGTCATCACTACTGTAGGTGTAGGATATAAATAGTACAGGAGGAGCACAGTCATCACTACTGTAGGTGTAGGATATAAATAGTACAGGAGGAGCACAGTCATCACTACTGTAGGTGTAGGATATAAATAGTACAGGAGGAGCACAGTCATCACTACTGTAGGTGTAGGATATAAATAGTACAGGAGGAGCACAGTCATCACTACTGTAGGTGTAGGATATAAATAGTACAGGAGGAGCACAGTCATCACTACTGTAGGTGTAGGATATAAATAGTACAGGAGGAGCACAGTCATCACTACTGTAGGTGTAGGATATAAATAGTACAGGAGGAGCAGAGTCATCACTACTGTAGGTGTAGGATATAAATAGTACAGGAGGAGCAGAGTCATCACTACTGTAGGTGTAGGATATAAATAGTACAGGAGGAGCACAGTCATCACTACTGTAGGTGTAGGATATAAATAGTACAGGAGGAGCACAGTCATCACTACTGTAGGTGTAGGATATAAATAGTACAGGAGGAGCACAGTCATCACTACTGTAGGTGTAGGATATAAATAGTACAGGAGGAGCACAGTCATCACTACTGTAGGTGTAGGATATAAATAGTACAGGAGGAGCACAGTCATCACTACTGTAGGTGTAGGATATAAATAGTACAGGAGGAGCACAGTCATCACTACTGTAGGTGTAGGATATAAATAGTACAGGAGGAGCACAGTCATCACTACTGTAGGTGTAGGATATAAATAGTACAGGAGGAGCACAGTCATCACTACTGTAGGTGTAGGATATAAATAGTACAGGAGGAGCACAGTCATCACTACTGTAGGTGTAGGATATAAATAGTACAGGAGGAGCACAGTCATCACTACTGTAGGTGTAGGATATAAATAGTACAGGAGGAGCACAGTCATCACTACTGTAGGTGTAGGATATAAATAGTACAGGAGGAGCAGAGTCATCACTACTGTAGGTGTAGGATATAAATAGTACAGGAGGAGCACAGTCATCACTACTGTAGGTGTAGGATATAAATAGTACAGGAGGAGCACAGTCATCACTACTGTAGGTGTAGGATATAAATAGTACAGGAGGAGCACAGTCATCACTACTGTAGGTGTAGGATATAAATAGTACAGGAGGAGCACAGTCATCACTACTGTAGGTGTAGGATATAAATAGTACAGGAGGAGCACAGTCATCACTACTGTAGGTGTAGGATATAAATAGTACAGGAGGAGCACAGTCATCACTACTGTAGGTGTAGGATATAAATAGTACAGGAGGAGCACAGTCATCACTACTGTAGGTGTAGGATATAAATAGTACAGGAGGAGCACAGTCATCACTACTGTAGGTGTAGGATATAAATAGTACAGGAGGAGCACAGTCATCACTACTGTAGGTGTAGGATATAAATAGTACAGGAGGAGCACAGTCATCACTACTGTAGGTGTAGGATATAAATAGTACAGGAGGAGCAGAGTCATCACTACTGTAGGTGTAGGATATAAATAGTACAGGAGGAGCAGAGTCATCACTACTGTAGGTGTAGGATATAAATAGTACAGGAGGAGCACAGTCATCACTACTGTAGGTGTAGGATATAAATAGTACAGGAGGAGCACAGTCATCACTACTGTAGGTGTAGGATATAAATAGTACAGGAGGAGCACAGTCATCACTACTGTAGGTGTAGGATATAAATAGTACAGGAGGAGCAGAGTCATCACTACTGTAGGTGTAGGATATAAATAGTACAGGAGGAGCACAGTCATCACTACTGTAGGTGTAGGATATAAATAGTACAGGAGGAGCACAGTCATCACTACTGTAGGTGTAGGATATAAATAGTACAGGAGGAGCACAGTCATCACTACTGTAGGTGTAGGATATAAATAGTACAGGAGGAGCACAGTCATCACTACTGTAGGTGTAGGATATAAATAGTACAGGAGGAGCAGAGTCATCACTACTGTAGGTGTAGGATATAAATAGTACAGGAGGAGCACAGTCATCACTACTGTAGGTGTAGGATATAAATAGTACAGGAGGAGCACAGTCATCACTACTGTAGGTGTAGGATATAAATAGTACAGGAGGAGCACAGTCATCACTACTGTAGGTGTAGGATATAAATAGTACAGGAGGAGCACAGTCATCACTACTGTAGGTGTAGGATATAAATAGTACAGGAGGAGCACAGTCATCACTACTGTAGGTGTAGGATATAAATAGTACAGGAGGAGCACAGTCATCACTACTGTAGGTGTAGGATATAAATAGTACAGGAGGAGCACAGTCATCACTACTGTAGGTGTAGGATATAAATAGTACAGGAGGAGCACAGTCATCACTACTGTAGGTGTAGGATATAAATAGTACAGGAGGAGCACAGTCATCACTACTGTAGGTGTAGGATATAAATAGTACAGGAGGAGCAGAGTCATCACTACTGTAGGTGTAGGATATAAATAGTACAGGAGGAGCACAGTCATCACTACTGTAGGTGTAGGATATAAATAGTACAGGAGGAGCACAGTCATCACTACTGTAGGTGTAGGATATAAATAGTACAGGAGGAGCACAGTCATCACTACTGTAGGTGTAGGATATAAATAGTACAGGAGGAGCACAGTCATCACTACTGTAGGTGTAGGATATAAATAGTACAGGAGGAGCACAGTCATCACTACTGTAGGTGTAGGATATAAATAGTACAGGAGGAGCAGAGTCATCACTACTGTAGGTGTAGGATATAAATAGTACAGGAGGAGCAGAGTCATCACTACTGTAGGTGTAGGATATAAATAGTACAGGAGGAGCACAGTCATCACTACTGTAGGTGTAGGATATAAATAGTACAGGAGGAGCACAGTCATCACTACTGTAGGTGTAGGATATAAATAGTACAGGAGGAGCACAGTCATCACTACTGTAGGTGTAGGATATAAATAGTACAGGAGGAGCACAGTCATCACTACTGTAGGTGTAGGATATAAATAGTACAGGAGGAGCACAGTCATCACTACTGTAGGTGTAGGATATAAATAGTACAGGAGGAGCAGAGTCATCACTACTGTAGGTGTAGGATATAAATAGTACAGGAGGAGCACAGTCATCACTACTGTAGGTGTAGGATATAAATAGTACAGGAGGAGCACAGTCATCACTACTGTAGGTGTAGGATATAAATAGTACAGGAGGAGCACAGTCATCACTACTGTAGGTGTAGGATATAAATAGTACAGGAGGAGCAGAGTCATCACTACTGTAGGTGTAGGATATAAATAGTACAGGAGGAGCACAGTCATCACTACTGTAGGTGTAGGATATAAATAGTACAGGAGGAGCACAGTCATCACTACTGTAGGTGTAGGATATAAATAGTACAGGAGGAGCAGAGTCATCACTACTGTAGGTGTAGGATATAAATAGTACAGGAGGAGCACAGTCATCACTACTGTAGGTGTAGGATATAAATAGTACAGGAGGAGCACAGTCATCACTACTGTAGGTGTAGGATATAAATAGTACAGGAGGAGCACAGTCATCACTACTGTAGGTGTAGGATATAAATAGTACAGGAGGAGCACAGTCATCACTACTGTAGGTGTAGGATATAAATAGTACAGGAGGAGCACAGTCATCACTACTGTAGGTGTAGG
Source organism: Squalus acanthias (assembly GCA_030390025.1). Lineage (NCBI taxonomy): Eukaryota > Metazoa > Chordata > Chondrichthyes > Squaliformes > Squalidae > Squalus > Squalus acanthias. The sequence goes on along the minus strand of CM059452.1, from coordinate 18,402,022 downwards.
ATATAAATAGTACAGGAGGAGCACAGTCATCACTACTGTAGGTGTAGGATATAAATAGTACAGGAGGAGCACAGTCATCACTACTGTAGGTGTAGGATATAAATAGTACAGGAGGAGCAGAGTCATCACTACTGTAGGTGTAGGATATAAATAGTACAGGAGGAGCACAGTCATCACTACTGTAGGTGTAGGATATAAATAGTACAGGAGGAGCAGAGTCATCACTACTGTAGGTGTAGGATATAAATAGTACAGGAGGAGCACAGTCATCACTACTGTAGGTGTAGGATATAAATAGTACAGGAGGAGCACAGTCATCACTACTGTAGGTGTAGGATATAAATAGTACAGGAGGAGCACAGTCATCACTACTGTAGGTGTAGGATATAAATAGTACAGGAGGAGCACAGTCATCACTACTGTAGGTGTAGGATATAAATAGTACAGGAGGAGCACAGTCATCACTACTGTAGGTGTAGGATATAAATAGTACAGGAGGAGCACAGTCATCACTACTGTAGGTGTAGGATATAAATAGTACAGGAGGAGCACAGTCATCACTACTGTAGGTGTAGGATATAAATAGTACAGGAGGAGCAGAGTCATCACTACTGTAGGTGTAGGATATAAATAGTACAGGAGGAGCACAGTCATCACTACTGTAGGTGTAGGATATAAATAGTACAGGAGGAGCACAGTCATCACTACTGTAGGTGTAGGATATAAATAGTACAGGAGGAGCAGAGTCATCACTACTGTAGGTGTAGGATATAAATAGTACAGGAGGAGCAGAGTCATCACTACTGTAGGTGTAGGATATAAATAGTACAGGAGGAGCACAGTCATCACTACTGTAGGTGTAGGATATAAATAGTACAGGAGGAGCACAGTCATCACTACTGTAGGTGTAGGATATAAATAGTACAGGAGGAGCACAGTCATCACTACTGTAGGTGTAGGATATAAATAGTACAGGAGGAGCACAGTCATCACTACTGTAGGTGTAGGATATAAATAGTACAGGAGGAGCACAGTCATCACTACTGTAGGTGTAGGATATAAATAGTACAGGAGGAGCACAGTCATCACTACTGTAGGTGTAGGATATAAATAGTACAGGAGGAGCACAGTCATCACTACTGTAGGTGTAGGATATAAATAGTACAGGAGGAGCACAGTCATCACTACTGTAGGTGTAGGATATAAATAGTACAGGAGGAGCACAGTCATCACTACTGTAGGTGTAGGATATAAATAGTACAGGAGGAGCACAGTCATCACTACTGTAGGTGTAGGATATAAATAGTACAGGAGGAGCACAGTCATCACTACTGTAGGTGTAGGATATAAATAGTACAGGAGGAGCACAGTCATCACTACTGTAGGTGTAGGATATAAATAGTACAGGAGGAGCACAGTCATCACTACTGTAGGTGTAGGATATAAATAGTACAGGAGGAGCACAGTCATCACTACTGTAGGTGTAGGATATAAATAGTACAGGAGGAGCACAGTCATCACTACTGTAGGTGTAGGATATAAATAGTACAGGAGGAGCACAGTCATCACTACTGTAGGTGTAGGATATAAATAGTACAGGAGGAGCACAGTCATCACTACTGTAGGTGTAGGATATAAATAGTACAGGAGGAGCACAGTCATCACTACTGTAGGTGTAGGATATAAATAGTACAGGAGGAGCACAGTCATCACTACTGTAGGTGTAGGATATAAATAGTACAGGAGGAGCACAGTCATCACTACTGTAGGTGTAGGATATAAATAGTACAGGAGGAGCACAGTCATCACTACTGTAGGTGTAGGATATAAATAGTACAGGAGGAGCAGAGTCATCACTACTGTAGGTGTAGGATATAAATAGTACAGGAGGAGCAGAGTCATCACTACTGTAGGTGTAGGATATAAATAGTACAGGAGGAGCACAGTCATCACTACTGTAGGTGTAGGATATAAATAGTACAGGAGGAGCAGAGTCATCACTACTGTAGGTGTAGGATATAAATAGTACAGGAGGAGCACAGTCATCACTACTGTAGGTGTAGGATATAAATAGTACAGGAGGAGCACAGTCATCACTACTGTAGGTGTAGGATATAAATAGTACAGGAGGAGCACAGTCATCACTACTGTAGGTGTAGGATATAAATAGTACAGGAGGAGCACAGTCATCACTACTGTAGGTGTAGGATATAAATAGTACAGGAGGAGCACAGTCATCACTACTGTAGGTGTAGGATATAAATAGTACAGGAGGAGCACAGTCATCACTACTGTAGGTGTAGGATATAAATAGTACAGGAGGAGCAGTCATCACTACTGTAGGTGTAGGATATAAATAGTACAGGAGGAGCACAGTCATCACTACTGTAGGTGTAGGATATAAATAGTACAGGAGGAGCAGAGTCATCACTACTGTAGGTGTAGGATATAAATAGTACAGGAGGAGCACAGTCATCACTACTGTAGGTGTAGGATATAAATAGTACAGGAGGAGCAGAGTCATCACTACTGTAGGTGTAGGATATAAATAGTACAGGAGGAGCACAGTCATCACTACTGTAGGTGTAGGATATAAATAGTACAGGAGGAGCACAGTCATCACTACTGTAGGTGTAGGATATAAATAGTACAGGAGGAGCACAGTCATCACTACTGTAGGTGTAGGATATAAATAGTACAGGAGGAGCACAGTCATCACTACTGTAGGTGTAGGATATAAATAGTACAGGAGGAGCAGAGTCATCACTACTGTAGGTGTAGGATATAAATAGTACAGGAGGAGCACAGTCATCACTACTGTAGGTGTAGGATATAAATAGTACAGGAGGAGCAGAGTCATCACTACTGTAGGTGTAGGATATAAATAGTACAGGAGGAGCAGAGTCATCACTACTGTAGGTGTAGGATATAAATAGTACAGGAGGAGCACAGTCATCACTACTGTAGGTGTAGGATATAAATAGTACAGGAGGAGCAGAGTCATCACTACTGTAGGTGTAGGATATAAATAGTACAGGAGGAGCAGAGTCATCACTACTGTAGGTGTAGGATATAAATAGTACAGGAGGAGCACAGTCATCACTACTGTAGGTGTAGGATATAAATAGTACAGGAGGAGCACAGTCATCACTACTGTAGGTGTAGGATATAAATAGTACAGGAGGAGCACAGTCATCACTACTGTAGGTGTAGGATATAAATAGTACAGGAGGAGCACAGTCATCACTACTGTAGGTGTAGGATATAAATAGTACAGGAGGAGCACAGTCATCACTACTGTAGGTGTAGGATATAAATAGTACAGGAGGAGCAGAGTCATCACTACTGTAGGTGTAGGATATAAATAGTACAGGAGGAGCAGAGTCATCACTACTGTAGGTGTAGGATATAAATAGTACAGGAGGAGCAGAGTCATCACTACTGTAGGTGTAGGATATAAATAGTACAGGAGGAGCAGAGTCATCACTACTGTAGGTGTAGGATATAAATAGTACAGGAGGAGCACAGTCATCACTACTGTAGGTGTAGGATATAAATAGTACAGGAGGAGCAGAGTCATCACTACTGTAGGTGTAGGATATAAATAGTACAGGAGGAGCAGAGTCATCACTACTGTAGGTGTAGGATATAAATAGTACAGGAGGAGCACAGTCATCACTACTGTAGGTGTAGGATATAAATAGTACAGGAGGAGCACAGTCATCACTACTGTAGGTGTAGGATATAAATAGTACAGGAGGAGCAGAGTCATCACTACTGTAGGTGTAGGATATAAATAGTACAGGAGGAGCACAGTCATCACTACTGTAGGTGTAGGATATAAATAGTACAGGAGGAGCACAGTCATCACTACTGTAGGTGTAGGATATAAATAGTACAGGAGGAGCACAGTCATCACTACTGTAGGTGTAGGATATAAATAGTACAGGAGGAGCACAGTCATCACTACTGTAGGTGTAGGATATAAATAGTACAGGAGGAGCAGAGTCATCACTACTGTAGGTGTAGGATATAAATAGTACAGGAGGAGCACAGTCATCACTACTGTAGGTGTAGGATATAAATAGTACAGGAGGAGCAGAGTCATCACTACTGTAGGTGTAGGATATAAATAGTACAGGAGGAGCAGAGTCATCACTACTGTAGGTGTAGGATATAAATAGTACAGGAGGAGCACAGTCATCACTACTGTAGGTGTAGGATATAAATAGTACAGGAGGAGCAGAGTCATCACTACTGTAGGTGTAGGATATAAATAGTACAGGAGGAGCACAGTCATCACTACTGTAGGTGTAGGATATAAATAGTACAGGAGGAGCACAGTCATCACTACTGTAGGTGTAGGATATAAATAGTACAGGAGGAGCACAGTCATCACTACTGTAGGTGTAGGATATAAATAGTACAGGAGGAGCACAGTCATCACTACTGTAGGTGTAGGATATAAATAGTACAGGAGGAGCACAGTCATCACTACTGTAGGTGTAGGATATAAATAGTACAGGAGGAGCACAGTCATCACTACTGTAGGTGTAGGATATAAATAGTACAGGAGGAGCAGAGTCATCACTACTGTAGGTGTAGGATATAAATAGTACAGGAGGAGCACAGTCATCACTACTGTAGGTGTAGGATATAAATAGTACAGGAGGAGCAGAGTCATCACTACTGTAGGTGTAGGATATAAATAGTACAGGAGGAGCACAGTCATCACTACTGTAGGTGTAGGATATAAATAGTACAGGAGGAGCAGAGTCATCACTACTGTAGGTGTAGGATATAAATAGTACAGGAGGAGCACAGTCATCACTACTGTAGGTGTAGGATATAAATAGTACAGGAGGAGCACAGTCATCACTACTGTAGGTGTAGGATATAAATAGTACAGGAGGAGCACAGTCATCACTACTGTAGGTGTAGGATATAAATAGTACAGGAGGAGCACAGTCATCACTACTGTAGGTGTAGGATATAAATAGTACAGGAGGAGCACAGTCATCACTACTGTAGGTGTAGGATATAAATAGTACAGGAGGAGCACAGTCATCACTACTGTAGGTGTAGGATATAAATAGTACAGGAGGAGCACAGTCATCACTACTGTAGGTGTAGGATATAAATAGTACAGGAGGAGCACAGTCATCACTACTGTAGGTGTAGGATATAAATAGTACAGGAGGAGCACAGTCATCACTACTGTAGGTGTAGGATATAAATAGTACAGGAGGAGCAGAGTCATCACTACTGTAGGTGTAGGATATAAATAGTACAGGAGGAGCACAGTCATCACTACTGTAGGTGTAGGATATAAATAGTACAGGAGGAGCACAGTCATCACTACTGTAGGTGTAGGATATAAATAGTACAGGAGGAGCACAGTCATCACTACTGTAGGTGTAGGATATAAATAGTACAGGAGGAGCACAGTCATCACTACTGTAGGTGTAGGATATAAATAGTACAGGAGGAGCACAGTCATCACTACTGTAGGTGTAGGATATAAATAGTACAGGAGGAGCACAGTCATCACTACTGTAGGTGTAGGATATAAATAGTACAGGAGGAGCAGAGTCATCACTACTGTAGGTGTAGGATATAAATAGTACAGGAGGAGCAGAGTCATCACTACTGTAGGTGTAGGATATAAATAGTACAGGAGGAGCAGAGTCATCACTACTGTAGGTGTAGGATATAAATAGTACAGGAGGAGCAGAGTCATCACTACTGTAGGTGTAGGATATAAATAGTACAGGAGGAGCACAGTCATCACTACTGTAGGTGTAGGATATAAATAGTACAGGAGGAGCACAGTCATCACTACTGTAGGTGTAGGATATAAATAGTACAGGAGGAGCAGAGTCATCACTACTGTAGGTGTAGGATATAAATAGTACAGGAGGAGCACAGTCATCACTACTGTAGGTGTAGGATATAAATAGTACAGGAGGAGCACAGTCATCACTACTGTAGGTGTAGGATATAAATAGTACAGGAGGAGCACAGTCATCACTACTGTAGGTGTAGGATATAAATAGTACAGGAGGAGCAGAGTCATCACTACTGTAGGTGTAGGATATAAATAGTACAGGAGGAGCACAGTCATCACTACTGTAGGTGTAGGATATAAATAGTACAGGAGGAGCACAGTCATCACTACTGTAGGTGTAGGATATAAATAGTACAGGAGGAGCACAGTCATCACTACTGTAGGTGTAGGATATAAATAGTACAGGAGGAGCACAGTCATCACTACTGTAGGTGTAGGATATAAATAGTACAGGAGGAGCACAGTCATCACTACTGTAGGTGTAGGATATAAATAGTACAGGAGGAGCACAGTCATCACTACTGTAGGTGTAGGATATAAATAGTACAGGAGGAGCACAGTCATCACTACTGTAGGTGTAGGATATAAATAGTACAGGAGGAGCACAGTCATCACTACTGTAGGTGTAGGATATAAATAGTACAGGAGGAGCACAGTCATCACTACTGTAGGTGTAGGATATAAATAGTACAGGAGGAGCACAGTCATCACTACTGTAGGTGTAGGATATAAATAGTACAGGAGGAGCACAGTCATCACTACTGTAGGTGTAGGATATAAATAGTACAGGAGGAGCACAGTCATCACTACTGTAGGTGTAGGATATAAATAGTACAGGAGGAGCACAGTCATCACTACTGTAGGTGTAGGATATAAATAGTACAGGAGGAGCACAGTCATCACTACTGTAGGTGTAGGATATAAATAGTACAGGAGGAGCACAGTCATCACTACTGTAGGTGTAGGATATAAATAGTACAGGAGGAGCAGAGTCATCACTACTGTAGGTGTAGGATATAAATAGTACAGGAGGAGCACAGTCATCACTACTGTAGGTGTAGGATATAAATAGTACAGGAGGAGCACAGTCATCACTACTGTAGGTGTAGGATATAAATAGTACAGGAGGAGCAGAGTCATCACTACTGTAGGTGTAGGATATAAATAGTACAGGAGGAGCAGAGTCATCACTACTGTAGGTGTAGGATATAAATAGTACAGGAGGAGCAGAGTCATCACTACTGTAGGTGTAGGATATAAATAGTACAGGAGGAGCAGAGTCATCACTACTGTAGGTGTAGGATATAAATAGTACAGGAGGAGCACAGTCATCACTACTGTAGGTGTAGGATATAAATAGTACAGGAGGAGCACAGTCATCACTACTGTAGGTGTAGGATATAAATAGTACAGGAGGAGCAGAGTCATCACTACTGTAGGTGTAGGATATAAATAGTACAGGAGGAGCAGAGTCATCACTACTGTAGGTGTAGGATATAAATAGTACAGGAGGAGCACAGTCATCACTACTGTAGGTGTAGGATATAAATAGTACAGGAGGAGCAGAGTCATCACTACTGTAGGTGTAGGATATAAATAGTACAGGAGGAGCACAGTCATCACTACTGTAGGTGTAGGATATAAATAGTACAGGAGGAGCAGAGTCATCACTACTGTAGGTGTAGGATATAAATAGTACAGGAGGAGCAGAGTCATCACTACTGTAGGTGTAGGATATAAATAGTACAGGAGGAGCACAGTCATCACTACTGTAGGTGTAGGATATAAATAGTACAGGAGGAGCAGAGTCATCACTACTGTAGGTGTAGGATATAAATAGTACAGGAGGAGCACAGTCATCACTACTGTAGGTGTAGGATATAAATAGTACAGGAGGAGCAGAGTCATCACTACTGTAGGTGTAGGATATAAATAGTACAGGAGGAGCACAGTCATCACTACTGTAGGTGTAGGATATAAATAGTACAGGAGGAGCACAGTCATCACTACTGTAGGTGTAGGATATAAATAGTACAGGAGGAGCACAGTCATCACTACTGTAGGTGTAGGATATAAATAGTACAGGAGGAGCACAGTCATCACTACTGTAGGTGTAGGATATAAATAGTACAGGAGGAGCACAGTCATCACTACTGTAGGTGTAGGATATAAATAGTACAGGAGGAGCACAGTCATCACTACTGTAGGTGTAGGATATAAATAGTACAGGAGGAGCACAGTCATCACTACTGTAGGTGTAGGATATAAATAGTACAGGAGGAGCACAGTCATCACTACTGTAGGTGTAGGATATAAATAGTACAGGAGGAGCACAGTCATCACTACTGTAGGTGTAGGATATAAATAGTACAGGAGGAGCACAGTCATCACTACTGTAGGTGTAGGATATAAATAGTACAGGAGGAGCACAGTCATCACTACTGTAGGTGTAGGATATAAATAGTACAGGAGGAGCACAGTCATCACTACTGTAGGTGTAGGATATAAATAGTACAGGAGGAGCACAGTCATCACTACTGTAGGTGTAGGATATAAATAGTACAGGAGGAGCAGAGTCATCACTACTGTAGGTGTAGGATATAAATAGTACAGGAGGAGCACAGTCATCACTACTGTAGGTGTAGGATATAAATAGTACAGGAGGAGCAGAGTCATCACTACTGTAGGTGTAGGATATAAATAGTACAGGAGGAGCACAGTCATCACTACTGTAGGTGTAGGATATAAATAGTACAGGAGGAGCACAGTCATCACTACTGTAGGTGTAGGATATAAATAGTACAGGAGGAGCAGAGTCATCACTACTGTAGGTGTAGGATATAAATAGTACAGGAGGAGCACAGTCATCACTACTGTAGGTGTAGGATATAAATAGTACAGGAGGAGCAGAGTCATCACTACTGTAGGTGTAGGATATAAATAGTACAGGAGGAGCAGAGTCATCACTACTGTAGGTGTAGGATATAAATAGTACAGGAGGAGCACAGTCATCACTACTGTAGGTGTAGGATATAAATAGTACAGGAGGAGCACAGTCATCACTACTGTAGGTGTAGGATATAAATAGTACAGGAGGAGCAGAGTCATCACTACTGTAGGTGTAGGATATAAATAGTACAGGAGGAGCACAGTCATCACTACTGTAGGTGTAGGATATAAATAGTACAGGAGGAGCAGAGTCATCACTACTGTAGGTGTAGGATATAAATAGTACAGGAGGAGCACAGTCATCACTACTGTAGGTGTAGGATATAAATAGTACAGGAGGAGCACAGTCATCACTACTGTAGGTGTAGGATATAAATAGTACAGGAGGAGCAGAGTCATCACTACTGTAGGTGTAGGATATAAATAGTACAGGAGGAGCAGAGTCATCACTACTGTAGGTGTAGGATATAAATAGTACAGGAGGAGCAGAGTCATCACTACTGTAGGTGTAGGATATAAATAGTACAGGAGGAGCACAGTCATCACTACTGTAGGTGTAGGATATAAATAGTACAGGAGGAGCAGAGTCATCACTACTGTAGGTGTAGGATATAAATAGTACAGGAGGAGCACAGTCATCACTACTGTAGGTGTAGGATATAAATAGTACAGGAGGAGCACAGTCATCACTACTGTAGGTGTAGGATATAAATAGTACAGGAGGAGCACAGTCATCACTACTGTAGGTGTAGGATATAAATAGTACAGGAGGAGCAGAGTCATCACTACTGTAGGTGTAGGATATAAATAGTACAGGAGCACAGTCATCACTACTGTAGGTGTAGGATATAAATAGTACAGGAGGAGCAGAGTCATCACTACTGTAGGTGTAGGATATAAATAGTACAGGAGGAGCACAGTCATCACTACTGTAGGTGTAGGATATAAATAGTACAGGAGGAGCACAGTCATCACTACTGTAGGTGTAGGATATAAATAGTACAGGAGGAGCACAGTCATCACTACTGTAGGTGTAGGATATAAATAGTACAGGAGGAGCACAGTCATCACTACTGTAGGTGTAGGATATAAATAGTACAGGAGGAGCACAGTCATCACTACTGTAGGTGTAGGATATAAATAGTACAGGAGGAGCACAGTCATCACTACTGTAGGTGTAGGATATAAATAGTACAGGAGGAGCACAGTCATCACTACTGTAGGTGTAGGATATAAATAGTACAGGAGGAGCAGAGTCATCACTACTGTAGGTGTAGGATATAAATAGTACAGGAGGAGCAGAGTCATCACTACTGTAGGTGTAGGATATAAATAGTACAGGAGGAGCAGAGTCATCACTACTGTAGGTGTAGGATATAAATAGTACAGGAGGAGCAGAGTCATCACTACTGTAGGTGTAGGATATAAATAGTACAGGAGGAGCACAGTCATCACTACTGTAGGTGTAGGATATAAATAGTACAGGAGGAGCAGAGTCATCACTACTGTAGGTGTAGGATATAAATAGTACAGGAGGAGCACAGTCATCACTACTGTAGGTGTAGGATATAAATAGTACAGGAGGAGCAGAGTCATCACTACTGTAGGTGTAGGATATAAATAGTACAGGAGGAGCACAGTCATCACTACTGTAGGTGTAGGATATAAATAGTACAGGAGGAGCACAGTCATCACTACTGTAGGTGTAGGATATAAATAGTACAGGAGGAGCAGAGTCATCACTACTGTAGGTGTAGGATATAAATAGTACAGGAGGAGCAGAGTCATCACTACTGTAGGTGTAGGATATAAATAGTACAGGAGGAGCAGAGTCATCACTACTGTAGGTGTAGGATATAAATAGTACAGGAGGAGCACAGTCATCACTACTGTAGGTGTAGGATATAAATAGTACAGGAGGAGCAGAGTCATCACTACTGTAGGTGTAGGATATAAATAGTACAGGAGGAGCAGAGTCATCACTACTGTAGGTGTAGGATATAAATAGTACAGGAGGAGCAGAGTCATCACTACTGTAGGTGTAGGATATAAATAGTACAGGAGGAGCACAGTCATCACTACTGTAGGTGTAGGATATAAATAGTACAGGAGGAGCAGAGTCATCACTACTGTAGGTGTAGGATATAAATAGTACAGGAGGAGCACAGTCATCACTACTGTAGGTGTAGGATATAAATAGTACAGGAGGAGCACAGTCATCACTACTGTAGGTGTAGGATATAAATAGTACAGGAGGAGCACAGTCATCACTACTGTAGGTGTAGGATATAAATAGTACAGGAGGAGCACAGTCATCACTACTGTAGGTGTAGGATATAAATAGTACAGGAGGAGCACAGTCATCACTACTGTAGGTGTAGGATATAAATAGTACAGGAGGAGCACAGTCATCACTACTGTAGGTGTAGGATATAAATAGTACAGGAGGAGCACAGTCATCACTACTGTAGGTGTAGGATATAAATAGTACAGGAGGAGCAGAGTCATCACTACTGTAGGTGTAGGATATAAATAGTACAGGAGGAGCACAGTCATCACTACTGTAGGTGTAGGATATAAATAGTACAGGAGGAGCACAGTCATCACTACTGTAGGTGTAGGATATAAATAGTACAGGAGGAGCACAGTCATCACTACTGTAGGTGTAGGATATAAATAGTACAGGAGGAGCAGAGTCATCACTACTGTAGGTGTAGGATATAAATAGTACAGGAGGAGCAGAGTCATCACTACTGTAGGTGTAGGATATAAATAGTACAGGAGGAGCACAGTCATCACTACTGTAGGTGTAGGATATAAATAGTACAGGAGGAGCACAGTCATCACTACTGTAGGTGTAGGATATAAATAGTACAGGAGGAGCACAGTCATCACTACTGTAGGTGTAGGATATAAATAGTACAGGAGGAGCAGAGTCATCACTACTGTAGGTGTAGGATATAAATAGTACAGGAGGAGCACAGTCATCACTACTGTAGGTGTAGGATATAAATAGTACAGGAGGAGCAGAGTCATCACTACTGTAGGTGTAGGATATAAATAGTACAGGAGGAGCACAGTCATCACTACTGTAGGTGTAGGATATAAATAGTACAGGAGGAGCACAGTCATCACTACTGTAGGTGTAGGATATAAATAGTACAGGAGGAGCACAGTCATCACTACTGTAGGTGTAGGATATAAATAGTACAGGAGGAGCAGAGTCATCACTACTGTAGGTGTAGGATATAAATAGTACAGGAGGAGCACAGTCATCACTACTGTAGGTGTAGGATATAAATAGTACAGGAGGAGCACAGTCATCATCTACTGTAGGTGTAGGATATAAATAGTACAGGAGGAGCAGAGTCATCACTACTGTAGGTGTAGGATATAAATAGTACAGGAGGAGCACAGTCATCACTACTGTAGGTGTAGGATATAAATAGTACAGGAGGAGCACAGTCATCACTACTGTAGGTGTAGGATATAAATAGTACAGGAGGAGCAGAGTCATCACTACTGTAGGTGTAGGATATAAATAGTACAGGAGGAGCACAGTCATCACTACTGTAGGTGTAGGATATAAATAGTACAGGAGGAGCACAGTCATCACTACTGTAGGTGTAGGATATAAATAGTACAGGAGGAGCACAGTCATCACTACTGTAGGTGTAGGATATAAATAGTACAGGAGGAGCACAGTCATCACTACTGTAGGTGTAGGATATAAATAGTACAGGAGGAGCACAGTCATCACTACTGTAGGTGTAGGATATAAATAGTACAGGAGGAGCAGAGTCATCACTACTGTAGGTGTAGGATATAAATAGTACAGGAGGAGCAGAGTCATCACTACTGTAGGTGTAGGATATAAATAGTACAGGAGGAGCAGAGTCATCACTACTGTAGGTGTAGGATATAAATAGTACAGGAGGAGCACAGTCATCACTACTGTAGGTGTAGGATATAAATAGTACAGGAGGAGCACAGTCATCACTACTGTAGGTGTAGGATATAAATAGTACAGGAGGAGCACAGTCATCACTACTGTAGGTGTAGGATATAAATAGTACAGGAGGAGCACAGTCATCACTACTGTAGGTGTAGGATATAAATAGTACAGGAGGAGCAGAGTCATCACTACTGTAGGTGTAGGATATAAATAGTACAGGAGGAGCACAGTCATCACTACTGTAGGTGTAGGATATAAATAGTACAGGAGGAGCAGAGTCATCACTACTGTAGGTGTAGGATATAAATAGTACAGGAGGAGCAGAGTCATCACTACTGTAGGTGTAGGATATAAATAGTACAGGAGGAGCAGAGTCATCACTACTGTAGGTGTAGGATATAAATAGTACAGGAGGAGCAGAGTCATCACTACTGTAGGTGTAGGATATAAATAGTACAGGAGGAGCAGAGTCATCACTACTGTAGGTGTAGGATATAAATAGTACAGGAGGAGCACAGTCATCACTACTGTAGGTGTAGGATATAAATAGTACAGGAGGAGCAGAGTCATCACTACTGTAGGTGTAGGATATAAATAGTACAGGAGGAGCACAGTCATCACTACTGTAGGTGTAGGATATAAATAGTACAGGAGGAGCACAGTCATCACTACTGTAGGTGTAGGATATAAATAGTACAGGAGGAGCACAGTCATCACTACTGTAGGTGTAGGATATAAATAGTACAGGAGGAGCACAGTCATCACTACTGTAGGTGTAGGATATAAATAGTACAGGAGGAGCAGAGTCATCACTACTGTAGGTGTAGGATATAAATAGTACAGGAGGAGCACAGTCATCACTACTGTAGGTGTAGGATATAAATAGTACAGGAGGAGCAGAGTCATCACTACTGTAGGTGTAGGATATAAATAGTACAGGAGGAGCAGAGTCATCACTACTGTAGGTGTAGGATATAAATAGTACAGGAGGAGCACAGTCATCACTACTGTAGGTGTAGGATATAAATAGTACAGGAGGAGCAGAGTCATCACTACTGTAGGTGTAGGATATAAATAGTACAGGAGGAGCACAGTCATCACTACTGTAGGTGTAGGATATAAATAGTACAGGAGGAGCAGAGTCATCACTACTGTAGGTGTAGGATATAAATAGTACAGGAGGAGCAGAGTCATCACTACTGTAGGTGTAGGATATAAATAGTACAGGAGGAGCAGAGTCATCACTACTGTAGGTGTAGGATATAAATAGTACAGGAGGAGCACAGTCATCACTACTGTAGGTGTAGGATATAAATAGTACAGGAGGAGCAGAGTCATCACTACTGTAGGTGTAGGATATAAATAGTACAGGAGGAGCACAGTCATCACTACTGTAGGTGTAGGATATAAATAGTACAGGAGGAGCACAGTCATCACTACTGTAGGTGTAGGATATAAATAGTACAGGAGGAGCATAGTCATCACTACTGTAGGTGTAGGATATAAATAGTACAGGAGGAGCAGAGTCATCACTACTGTAGGTGTAGGATATAAATAGTACAGGAGGAGCACAGTCATCACTACTGTAGGTGTAGGATATAAATAGTACAGGAGGAGCACAGTCATCACTACTGTAGGTGTAGGATATAAATAGTACAGGAGGAGCACAGTCATCACTACTGTAGGTGTAGGATATAAATAGTACAGGAGGGGCACAGTCATCACTACTGTAGGTGTAGGATATAAATAGTACAGGAGGAGCAGAGTCATCACTACTGTAGGTGTAGGATATAAATAGTACAGGAGGAGCAGAGTCATCACTACTGTAGGTGTAGGATATAAATAGTACAGGAGGAGCACAGTCATCACTACTGTAGGTGTAGGATATAAATAGTACAGGAGGAGCAGAGTCATCACTACTGTAGGTGTAGGATATAAATAGTACAGGAGGAGCACAGTCATCACTACTGTAGGTGTAGGATATAAATAGTACAGGAGGAGCAGAGTCATCACTACTGTAGGTGTAGGATATAAATAGTACAGGAGGAGCACAGTCATCACTACTGTAGGTGTAGGATATAAATAGTACAGGAGGAGCAGAGTCATCACTACTGTAGGTGTAGGATATAAATAGTACAGGAGGAGCAGAGTCATCACTACTGTAGGTGTAGGATATAAATAGTACAGGAGGAGCACAGTCATCACTACTGTAGGTGTAGGATATAAATAGTACAGGAGGAGCAGAGTCATCACTACTGTAGGTGTAGGATATAAATAGTACAGGAGGAGCAGAGTCATCACTACTGTAGGTGTAGGATATAAATAGTACAGGAGGAGCAGAGTCATCACTACTGTAGGTGTAGGATATAAATAGTACAGGAGGAGCACAGTCATCACTACTGTAGGTGTAGGATATAAATAGTACAGGAGGAGCAGAGTCATCACTACTGTAGGTGTAGGATATAAATAGTACAGGAGGAGCACAGTCATCACTACTGTAGGTGTAGGATATAAATAGTACAGGAGGGAGCAGAGTCATCACTACTGTAGGTGTAGGATATAAATAGTACAGGAGGAGCACAGTCATCACTACTGTAGGTGTAGGATATAAATAGTACAGGAGGAGCACAGTCATCACTACTGTAGGTGTAGGATATAAATAGTACAGGAGGAGCACAGTCATCACTACTGTAGGTGTAGGATATAAATAGTACAGGAGGAGCAGAGTCATCACTACTGTAGGTGTAGGATATAAATAGTACAGGAGGAGCACAGTCATCTCTACTGTAGGTGTAGGATATAAATAGTACAGGAGCAGAGTCATCACTACTGTAGGTGTAGGATATAAATAGTACAGGAGGAGCACAGTCATCACTACTGTAGGTGTAGGATATAAATAGTACAGGAGGAGCACAGTCATCACTACTGTAGGTGTAGGATATAAATAGTACAGGAGGAGCAGAGTCATCACTACTGTAGGTGTAGGATATAAATAGTACAGGAGGAGCAGAGTCATCACTACTGTAGGTGTAGGATATAAATAGTACAGGAGGAGCAGAGTCATCACTACTGTAGGTGTAGGATATAAATAGTACAGGAGGAGCAGAGTCATCACTACTGTAGGTGTAGGATATAAATAGTACAGGAGGAGCAGAGTCATCACTACTGTAGGTGTAGGATATAAATAGTACAGGAGGAGCACAGTCATCACTACTGTAGGTGTAGGATATAAATAGTACAGGAGGAGCACAGTCATCACTACTGTAGGTGTAGGATATAAATAGTACAGGAGGAGCACAGTCATCACTACTGTAGGTGTAGGATATAAATAGTACAGGAGGAGCACAGTCATCACTACTGTAGGTGTAGGATATAAATAGTACAGGAGGAGCACAGTCATCACTACTGTAGGTGTAGGATATAAATAGTACAGGAGGAGCAGAGTCATCACTACTGTAGGTGTAGGATATAAATAGTACAGGAGGAGCAGAGTCATCACTACTGTAGGTGTAGGATATAAATAGTACAGGAGGAGCACAGTCATCTACTGTAGGTGTAGGATATAAATAGTACAGGAGGAGCAGAGTCATCACTACTGTAGGTGTAGGATATAAATAGTACAGGAGGAGCAGAGTCATCACTACTGTAGGTGTAGGATATAAATAGTACAGGAGGAGCAGAGTCATCACTACTGTAGGTGTAGGATATAAATAGTACAGGAGGAGCAGAGTCATCACTACTGTAGGTGTAGGATATAAATAGTACAGGAGGAGCAGAGTCATCACTACTGTAGGTGTAGGATATAAATAGTACAGGAGGAGCAGAGTCATCACTACTGTAGGTGTAGGATATAAATAGTACAGGAGGAGCACAGTCATCACTACTGTAGGTGTAGGATATAAATAGTACAGGAGGAGCACAGTCATCACTACTGTAGGTGTAGGATATAAATAGTACAGGAGGAGCAGAGTCATCACTACTGTAGGTGTAGGATATAAATAGTACAGGAGGAGCAGAGTCATCACTACTGTAGGTGTAGGATATAAATAGTACAGGAGGAGCACAGTCATCACTACTGTAGGTGTAGGATATAAATAGTACAGGAGGAGCACAGTCATCACTACTGTAGGTGTAGGATATAAATAGTACAGGAGGAGCAGAGTCATCACTACTGTAGGTGTAGGATATAAATAGTACAGGAGGAGCAGAGTCATCACTACTGTAGGTGTAGGATATAAATAGTACAGGAGGAGCAGAGTCATCACTACTGTAGGTGTAGGATATAAATAGTACAGGAGGAGCACAGTCATCACTACTGTAGGTGTAGGATATAAATAGTACAGGAGGAGCAGAGTCATCACTACTGTAGGTGTAGGATATAAATAGTACAGGAGGAGCACAGTCATCACTACTGTAGGTGTAGGATATAAATAGTACAGGAGGAGCACAGTCATCACTACTGTAGGTGTAGGATATAAATAGTACAGGAGGAGCACAGTCATCACTACTGTAGGTGTAGGATATAAATAGTACAGGAGGAGCAGAGTCATCACTACTGTAGGTGTAGGATATAAATAGTACAGGAGGAGCACAGTCATCACTACTGTAGGTGTAGGATATAAATAGTACAGGAGGAGCAGAGTCATCACTACTGTAGGTGTAGGATATAAATAGTACAGGAGGAGCAGAGTCATCACTACTGTAGGTGTAGGATATAAATAGTACAGGAGGAGCAGAGTCATCACTACTGTAGGTGTAGGATATAAATAGTACAGGAGGAGCAGAGTCATCACTACTGTAGGTGTAGGATATAAATAGTACAGGAGGAGCAGTACAAGGGGGGATATAAATAGGAGGAGCACAGTCATCACTACTGTAGGTGTAGGATATAAATAGTACAGGAGGAGCAGAGTCAACTACTGTAGGTGTAGGATATAAATAGTACAGGAGGAGCACAGTCATCACTACTGTAGGTGTAGGATATAAATAGTACAGGAGGAGCACAGTCATCACTACTGTAGGTGTAGGATATAAATAGTACAGGAGGAGCACAGTCATCACTACTGTAGGTGTAGGATATAAATAGTACAGGAGGAGCAGAGTCATCACTACTGTAGGTGTAGGATATAAATAGTACAGGGAGGAGCCAGTCATCACTACTGTAGGTGTAGGATATAAATAGTACAGGAGGAGCACAGTCATCACTACTGTAGGTGTAGGATATAAATAGTACAGGAGGAGCAGAGTCATCACTACTGTAGGTGTAGGATATAAATAGTACAGGAGGAGCAGAGTCATCACTACTGTAGGTGTAGGATATAAATAGTACAGGAGGAGCAGAGTCATCACTACTGTAGGTGTAGGATATAAATAGTACAGGAGGAGCACAGTCATCACTACTGTAGGTGTAGGATATAAATAGTACAGGAGGAGCACAGTCATCACTACTGTAGGTGTAGGATATAAATAGTACAGGAGGAGCACAGTCATCACTACTGTAGGTGTAGGATATAAATAGTACAGGAGGAGCAGAGTCATCACTACTGTAGGTGTAGGATATAAATAGTACAGGAGGAGCACAGTCATCACTACTGTAGGTGTAGGATATAAATAGTACAGGAGGAGCAGAGTCATCACTACTGTAGGTGTAGGATATAAATAGTACAGGAGGAGCACAGTCATCACTACTGTAGGTGTAGGATATAAATAGTACAGGAGGAGCACAGTCATCACTACTGTAGGTGTAGGATATAAATAGTACAGGAGGAGCAGAGTCATCACTACTGTAGGTGTAGGATATAAATAGTACAGGAGGAGCACAGTCATCACTACTGTAGGTGTAGGATATAAATAGTACAGGAGGAGCACAGTCATCACTACTGTAGGTGTAGGATATAAATAGTACAGGAGGAGCAGAGTCATCACTACTGTAGGTGTAGGATATAAATAGTACAGGAGGAGCAGAGTCATCACTACTGTAGGTGTAGGATATAAATAGTACAGGAGGAGCAGAGTCATCACTACTGTAGGTGTAGGATATAAATAGTACAGGAGGAGCACAGTCATCACTACTGTAGGTGTAGGATATAAATAGTACAGGAGGAGCACGATCATCACTACTGTAGGTGTAGGATATAAATAGTACAGGAGGAGCACAGTCATCACTACTGTAGGTGTAGGATATAAATAGTACAGGAGGAGCAGAGTCATCACTACTGTAGGTGTAGGATATAAATAGTACAGGAGGAGCACAGTCATCACTACTGTAGGTGTAGGATATAAATAGTACAGGAGGAGCACAGTCATCACTACTGTAGGTGTAGGATATAAATAGTACAGGAGGAGCACAGTCATCACTACTGTAGGTGTAGGATATAAATAGTACAGGAGGAGCACAGTCATCACTACTGTAGGTGTAGGATATAAATAGTACAGGAGGAGCAGTCATCACTACTGTAGGTGTAGGATATAAATAGTACAGGAGGAGCACAGTCATCACTACTGTAGGTGTAGGATATAAATAGTACAGGAGGAGCACAGTCATCACTACTGTAGGTGTAGGATATAAATAGTACAGGAGGAGCACAGTCATCACTACTGTAGGTGTAGGATATAAATAGTACAGGAGGAGCACAGTCATCACTACTGTAGGTGTAGGATATAAATAGTACAGGAGGAGCACAGTCATCACTACTGTAGGTGTAGGATATAAATAGTACAGGAGGAGCACAGTCATCACTACTGTAGGTGTAGGATATAAATAGTACAGGAGGAGCAGAGTCATCACTACTGTAGGTGTAGGATATAAATAGTACAGGAGGAGCACAGTCATCACTACTGTAGGTGTAGGATATAAATAGTACAGGAGGAGCAGAGTCATCACTACTGTAGGTGTAGGATATAAATAGTACAGGAGGAGCACAGTCATCACTACTGTAGGTGTAGGATATAAATAGTACAGGAGGAGCAGAGTCATCACTACTGTAGGTGTAGGATATAAATAGTACAGGAGGAGCAGAGTCATCACTACTGTAGGTGTAGGATATAAATAGTACAGGAGGAGCACAGTCATCACTACTGTAGGTGTAGGATATAAATAGTACAGGAGGAGCAGAGTCATCACTACTGTAGGTGTAGGATATAAATAGTACAGGAGGAGCAGAGTCATCACTACTGTAGGTGTAGGATATAAATAGTACAGGAGGAGCACAGTCATCACTACTGTAGGTGTAGGATATAAATAGTACAGGAGGAGCAGAGTCATCACTACTGTAGGTGTAGGATATAAATAGTACAGGAGGAGCACAGTCATCACTACTGTAGGTGTAGGATATAAATAGTACAGGAGGAGCAGAGTCATCACTACTGTAGGTGTAGGATATAAATAGTACAGGAGGAGCACAGTCATCACTACTGTAGGTGTAGGATATAAATAGTACAGGAGGAGCAGAGTCATCACTACTGTAGGTGTAGGATATAAATAGTACAGGAGGAGCACAGTCATCACTACTGTAGGTGTAGGATATAAATAGTACAGGAGGAGCACAGTCATCACTACTGTAGGTGTAGGATATAAATAGTACAGGAGGAGCACAGTCATCACTACTGTAGGTGTAGGATATAAATAGTACAGGAGGAGCACAGTCATCACTACTGTAGGTGTAGGATATAAATAGTACAGGAGGAGCACAGTCATCACTACTGTAGGTGTAGGATATAAATAGTACAGGAGGAGCAGAGTCATCACTACTGTAGGTGTAGGATATAAATAGTACAGGAGGAGCAGAGTCATCACTACTGTAGGTGTAGGATATAAATAGTACAGGAGGAGCACAGTCATCACTACTGTAGGTGTAGGATATAAATAGTACAGGAGGAGCAGAGTCATCACTACTGTAGGTGTAGGATATAAATAGTACAGGAGGAGCAGAGTCATCACTACTGTAGGTGTAGGATATAAATAGTACAGGAGGAGCACAGTCATCACTACTGTAGGTGTAGGATATAAATAGTACAGGAGGAGCAGAGTCATCACTACTGTAGGTGTAGGATATAAATAGTACAGGAGGAGCACAGTCATCACTACTGTAGGTGTAGGATATAAATAGTACAGGAGGAGCAGAGTCATCACTACTGTAGGTGTAGGATATAAATAGTACAGGAGGAGCACAGTCATCACTACTGTAGGTGTAGGATATAAATAGTACAGGAGGAGCAGAGTCATCACTACTGTAGGTGTAGGATATAAATAGTACAGGAGGAGCACAGTCATCACTACTGTAGGTGTAGGATATAAATAGTACAGGAGGAGCAGAGTCATCACTACTGTAGGTGTAGGATATAAATAGTACAGGAGGAGCAGAGTCATCACTACTGTAGGTGTAGGATATAAATAGTACAGGAGGAGCAGAGTCATCACTACTGTAGGTGTAGGATATTCACTACCCCCCCCCCCCATACCCCACACCCACAGTAGCATGTATAGTACCCTGTAGGAACAGGAGGCCCCAGTCCATCCCTACTGTAGGTGTAGGATATAAATAGTACAGGAGGAGCAGAGTCATCACTACTGTAGGTGTAGGATATAAATAGTACAGGAGGAGCAGAGTCATCACTACTGTAGGTGTAGGATATAAATAGTACAGGAGGAGCACAGTCATCACTACTGTAGGTGTAGGATATAAATAGTACAGGAGGAGCACAGTCATCACTACTGTAGGTGTAGGATATAAATAGTACAGGAGGAGCAGAGTCATCACTACTGTAGGTGTAGGATATAAATAGTACAGGAGGAGCACAGTCATCACTACTGTAGGTGTAGGATATAAATAGTACAGGAGGAGCAGAGTCATCACTACTGTAGGTGTAGGATATAAATAGTACAGGAGGAGCACAGTCATCACTACTGTAGGTGTAGGATATAAATAGTACAGGAGGAGCACAGTCATCACTACTGTAGGTGTAGGATATAAATAGTACAGGAGGAGCAGAGTCATCACTACTGTAGGTGTAGGATATAAATAGTACAGGAGGAGCACAGTCATCACTACTGTAGGTGTAGGATATAAATAGTACAGGAGGAGCAGAGTCATCACTACTGTAGGTGTAGGATATAAATAGTACAGGAGGAACACAGTCATCACTACTGTAGGTGTAGGATATAAATAGTACAGGAGGACACAGTCATCACTACTGTAGGTGTAGGATATAAATAGTACAGGAGGAGCAGAGTCATCACTACTGTAGGTGTAGATATAAATAGTACAGGAGGAGCAGAGTCATCACTACTGTAGGTGTAGGATATAAATAGTACAGGAGGAGCACGTCATCACTACTGTAGGTGTAGGATATAAATAGTACAGGAGGAGCACAGTCATCACTACTGTAGGTGTAGGATATAAATAGTACAGGAGGAGCAGAGTCATCACTACTGTAGGTGTAGGATATAAATAGTACAGGAGGAGCACAGTCATCACTACTGTAGGTGTAGGATATAAATAGTACAGGAGGAGCACAGTCATCACTACTGTAGGTGTAGGATATAAATAGTACAGGAGGAGCAGAGTCATCACTACTGTAGGTGTAGGATATAAATAGTACAGGAGGAGCACAGTCATCACTACTGTAGGTGTAGGATATAAATAGTACAGGAGGAGCAGAGTCATCACTACTGTAGGTGTAGGATATAAATAGTACAGGAGGGCAGAGTCATCACTACTGTAGGTGTAGGATATAAATAGTACAGGAGGAGCACAGTCATCACTACTGTAGGTGTAGGATATAAATAGTACAGGAGGAGCAGAGTCATCACTACTGTAGGTGTAGGATATAAATAGTACAGGAGGACACAGTCATCACTACTGTAGGTGTAGGATATAAATAGTACAGGAGGAGCACAGTCATCACTACTGTAGGTGTAGGATATAAATAGTACAGGAGGAGCAGAGTCATCACTACTGTAGGTGTAGGATATAAATAGTACAGGAGGAGCACAGTCATCACTACTGTAGGTGTAGGATATAAATAGTACAGGAGGAGCACAGTCACAACACTGTAGGTGTAGGAGATAAATAGTACAGGCGGAGCAGAGTCATCTCTACTGTAGGTGTAGGATAGAATAGTACAGGAGGCACAGTCAGCTCTACGGGGGAGGTGTAGATATAAATAGTACAGGAGGGACAAAGTCATCACAGACGGGTAGGTTGGTTGATTAGAATAGTACAGGGAGGACACAGTCATCTCTACTGTAGTGTAGGATATATATAGTACAGGAGGCAGCAGAGTCATCTCTACTGTAGGTGTAGGATATAAATAGATACAGGAGGAACAAAGTCATCACTACTGTAGGTGTAGGACTATAATTAGTACAGGAGGAGCAGAGTCATCACTACTGTAGGTGTAGGATATAAATAGTACAGGAGGAGCAGAGTCATCTCTACTGTAGGTGTAGGATATAAATAGTACAGGAGGAGCAGAGTCATCACTACTGTAGGTGTAGGATATAAATAGTACAGGAGGAGCAGAGTCATCACTACTGTAGGTGTAGGATTAAATAGTACAGGAGGAGCACAGTCATCACTACTGTAGGTGTAGGATATAAATAGTACAGGAGGAGCACAGTCATCACTACTGTAGGTGTAGGATATAAATAGTACAGGAGGAGCAGAGTCATCACTACTGTAGGTGTAGGATATTAATAGTACAGGAGGAGCAGAGTCATCATACTGTAGGTGTAGGATATAAATAGTACAGGAGGAACAGAGTCATCACTACTGTAGGTGTAGGATATAAATAGTACAGGAGGAGCACAGTCATCACTACTGTAGGTGTAGGATATAAATAGTACAGGAGGAGCAGAGTCATCACTACTGTAGGTGTAGGATATAAATAGTACAGGAGGAGCAGAGTCATCACTACTGTAGGTGTAGGATATAAATAGTACAGGAGGGTAGCAGAGTCATCACTACTGTAGGTGTAGGATATAAATAGTACAGGAGGAGCAGAGTCATGTCACTACTGTAGGTGTAGGATATAAATAGGTACAGGAGGAGCACAGTCATCACTACTGTAGGTGTAGGATATAAATAGAGTACCGGATGTGATCAATGTCATCAGCTAACTGGTAGGTGTAGGATATAAATAGTACAGGAGGAGCACATCAGTCTACAGTACTGTAGGTGTAGGATATAAATAGTACAGGAGGAACAGAGTCATCACGTACTGTAGGGTGTAGGTATAAATAGTACAGGAGGAGCAGAGGTCATCACTAACTGTAGGTGTAGGATATAAATAGTACAGGAGGAGCAAGTCATCACTACTGTAGGTGTAGGATAGTAAATAGTAGCAGGAGGAACAGCAGTCATCTCTACTGTAGGTGTAGATATAAATAGTACAGGAGGAGCAGAGTCATCACTACTGTAGGTGTAGGATATAAATTAGTACAGGAGGAGCAGAGTCATCACTACTGTAGGTGTAGGATATAAATAGTACAGGAGGAGCACAGTCATCACTACTGTAGGTGTAGGATATAAATAGTACAGGAGGAGCAGAGTCATCACTATGTAGGTGTAGGATATAAATAGTACAGGAGGAGCAGAGTCATCACTACTGTAGGTGTAGGATATAATAGTACAGGAGGAGCACAGTCATCACTACTGTAGGTGTAGGATATAAATAGTACAGGAGGAGCAGAGTCATCACTACTGTAGGTGTAGGATATAAATAGTACAGGAGGAGCACAGTCATCACTACTGTAGGTGTAGGATATAAATAGTACAGGAGGAGCACAGTCATCTCTACTGTAGGTGTAGGATATAAATAGTACAGGAGGAGCAGAGTCATCACTACTGTAGGTGTAGGATATAAATAGTACAGGAGGAGCACAGTCATCACTACTGTAGGTGTTAGAATATAAATAGTACAGGAGGAGCACAGATCACTACTGTAGGTGTAGGATATAAATAGTACAGGAGGAGCAGAGTCATCACTACTTAGGTGTAGGATATAAATAGTACAGGAGGAGCACAGCATCACTACTGTAGGTGTAGGATATAAATAGTACAGGAGGAGCACAGTCATCACTACTGTAGGTGTAGGAATATAA